>JARHVA010010246.1:2500-182500 GCA_037957365.1 Torreya grandis
TTTAATTCTATAGCTTATCTAGAGTATAGAAGAGAAAATAATTATTTAGTAACTCTATCACCCACTTGTAACCATTGAATTTTAGCTCTAAGTTGGGCTCCCTTGGATTTGTAAGCTTCCTCAATTTTGATCTTTATCTCCATTAAGCAAGTCAAGATTGTAAATGAAAATTAAATGCTTAATTGTCAAGTTCCTATGAAATCCTATGGAATTAATTATATGGTGTTTTGTGAACAAATTGTATGAAGATATATGTTTTCTTACCATAAAATATAATAAATGTGGTATTCCAAGTAATGGCATCGACACACCAATCAATCCAACATGTTTCTCTTGTGGGTCTAGAAACTAGATTCCAAATCGATTTTTGTGGCCTAAAGTTATCCCATGGTTGAGATGAGGAGTACATTGAGATATAACCAGGACTTAATTGATCTAGTTTGATAGGAACCCCATTCAATACATAAGTTAATAATTTGATAATTTAAAATAATGGCATCATCAATGAAATACATTGGGAAAGTAGTAGAATTAGAGAATGAGAACAAGTCCTACTATGCGAGTAAAACATGATTTAGCCTTTTAACCACTATTTTTTTTTTAAATTTGTCTAAATTTTAACCAATTAAATTGAGATGAAGTAGATTTTCCATTTTGGTGGTGACTAGGATCATATATTTCAATATTGTTATGCATGTAGAATCACGCTTCTCACTCCCTAGCACACCAATGAATATAAAGGCAATATTTGTTATCTTCAATGGATTCCACCACATTAATATCACCATAGATAATCTAGTGAGCTTTGGTAAGAAAATATTCCAACCACCTCAAAAATAAATCTATTTCAATGAGATCACTTGAATCATATAAGTTTCCTAGCCCAAGATGTTGGCCATCAAAATAAAAAAGGGTCCACATCACTTGATGGGTATGGCTAGACACCCAAGAAACAATATTATATGAAAGCTCTAGTCTAAAATATATGGTGATTCCTCCATTACTAGGCTCATTATTAGACACCTGATAGAGTATACCTATATAAATCATGTTATTGGTAGACTAAAGAATAAAACTAAAAATTTCAACCTCTTTCAAACACAACACTTTCATATTATGAAAGTTATGACAACTATCTCTAACTGTCTACCTACAAATTAGTTAAATGAGGATGTGAACATTCAAAGAGTAAACTATCATGGGGAAATATCAAGGTGCATCTTATTTCCCTCTTCAACATCCTTAAGGGATAAAAATTTGTTAGCGAATGTAAGATTTTTCTAGTTTGTGCACAAAATTTAGTCATTTGAAAAGGACATCATTTTACTTGAACATATTCTCCATCTTCTGAAGAGAGGGACTGTGGGACCAATTAATAATAATTTTATGATCAAATGACACCACATTTTCATGTGTGTGTTTATATCATCCTATAATGGGGTTACCCTCTCATATATTAAATTTACTTAACTAGTCCTGTGATTCACAGATTACGTTCCCTTGCTTAAACTGAGACACCCCTACCCTTAAGACCCTGTTATAGGTGTGATTCAACTTATAAATACTTATTGATGATGCTTACAGACCTCATTTAGAGCCATAATAACCATTTTATATATTCTTATACTTGTTCTCACTATATATTTTTTTTGGATTCCTCAACTAAGTTCTTTTCTCCATGACTAAGAAACTTTGCTTTTGGCAGTTATAGGTGTCTATACTAAGTTTATTCACCTATAGGTGACTATAGAGGTTTCATGGGAGTGTTTCAATGTTTTATTGATAACCTTAAATTCATTATTGTAACATTTCATCATTTGAAACCTACCAATCATGAGTGTTTGTCCAATGTTTCTCCTTAGGGTGTCAAAATTCATTCACAACCTTAGAACTGTAGACACTAATGAAGTATCTGAGTGTTTTTAAGGGCATGTTTGAGGTCCTTCATTTACATCTTCTCCTCATATTTTTATCCTCATACTTGGAATATAAATTTTCCCTACTATGGAATACAATATTAACCTAGATAGATGCTTTTATACCCTTTACCTCCATGTTTTAGGTTAATCATAAAAAACCCCTTGACCTTTGTTTTGACATTTTACTGAAAACTTCCCTAAACTTAGTCTCCTACCTTCATAACATGGTTTCACACTTATTATTACCATTTTGACACCTTATATGAGTTTTTAATGGCTTTATTATCATATCAATACTTCAAGGAGGTGTCAAGATATTTTAATCTCTCCATATAAACATTTTGGTCCCCAACTCCGCAACCTACAGGTGCACATTTTGAGTTGTATATGGGGAGCAAACATAAAGCAGTAAACACACTCAAAATATAAACTTTGATAACTAACTAATACCCATTCATGGTGTTATAATTACACATTAAGATGTTTAAAATTTATAAACCATCTCTCATACTCCATTTCAACATTTGGACCTTCTTTCATGGTAGTTAACTGACTGTGTATGACAGTCATAGGACAAATTGGCTGTATGGTATTTAATGACTACACTTTCATGAATATTGATTAGAGAATGAACATAATATGTCATGAGATTATTTAAAAAAAATTAAAACATGATGAATAACCTATCATAACTCCTTGAAGTCATTTTCAAAGTATGAAGATCTAGAAATGGTGGAAACTTAGCTTGTCATCCTAAATGAGAGCAATCTACAAATTTGAGATGATTCACCCATAAAAACACATTGAAACATGAAAAAAGTATGGGGATAATTGGATAATGAATTTAAAATGCTCTGTAACCAATATCAATAATTGGTTCATATATAATTGCTCAAATTGAGGTAAAATCTATAGGGTGCACAAATAAGCAGGTAAAAAATTATAGTCAACTTCATGAGGATGGTTCACAAAGCACAAGACATAATTATTCAAAATTATTATGTATAAATGATTTTATCTAAGTTTAATATAACCTCAAAAATTAATTTGACTTGAAACCTCTTTAGTTGTCCATACTGAGCAAAAACCTGAAGATTGCTTTTGCTTACCAAAAAGGGTGAAATAGGAGTAGAATGGACTTGGGAAAAAAATGGCACTTAAAAAGAAAATAAAATATTGGGATGAGTGTGGGGAATATTAAGGGACATTTCATGAGCTTTTCCCATGTGGCACACTTCCCAATGAGTAATACAAGTGCTAAAATCTCTTTTTTTAACTAAAAACTATTCTTTTAACTTAAGAACCTACCACTTTTCAGTTATGTTAGTTACTTAAGACCCATAAGGACACATAAGATGTGGCATCATTTTTTGTAACCTTCACACTTTTTAATAAATCTATACAAGTCATTAAATACACCTTTTTGACTTCAAAATGACCTAAAAATTATATAAGGACTGAAATAACTAATGAACAAAGATATTATAACATTAAATGACATAAATTAACCTATAAAACACCTTGTAAAATCTTTATTAGTCCCCTAAAACACCTAAAACTCAAGTTTTTACCTAGGGGTCCCCTAATTTGATCTAAAATTCAATTTTGGTCAACAACTAGGAGAAGATATTTTTGGATTAGGCTGATGATTTGACTTTTCTTTATTTTAGCTTATAGGATCAAAGATGACATGATTGTTATGATTTATTTTGGAAATAATGTCTTGGACATTTGTATTTGTGGCACTTATTACATTTCTCAAGGAAGGGTCCAATGATGTATGTTCCTATTTATCCCTATAAAAGGAGGTGATTAAATAATCATTGATGGGAAGAAATGGATCTATGATGGATGGAAGTGGTGGAGATGGTGTGATGAGTGGTTATGAGGTAGCATAGTCTTCATAGGGGTTCCTAGTAGACCCAATTTTGACATTGGAGAAAATCTCCTCAAGATCAGTAAAAGGATCACTAAGATGAGTTATAGTATACACATCCAAAAGAGAATCAAATTCACTCTAACAATATTTAATAGATAAAGATTATAATAAATCTATTATAGCTTCATCATCTTGATTGGGCTCCAAAGGTATGCTTGGTGATTAATTGTCATCCAAATTGGAAGTATCTTGAAAAAGGCATGCATAGTCATCATTTACTGTAATATTGATAAAGGATGATGTTTTTGATGAGAAATTTGATTTGTATATTAGTGTTAAATGTGATCCTAATGCAAATATGACTAGTTTTATCTTTGATTCTAACTTCAATGGATAAGATGCATTGCTACTAGGAGGAGTTTCATCATCCTTAATTGATGTATCATGGGGGATTTGATGTGATGGGTGAGAGGGAGATGATGAATGGATAATGGTTTGGGAAAAGAGAGGGTCATGGAAGAATTTATGAGAAATTGAGGGACTAGGATCATGAGGAATACACTTGTTTGTGATGGAGGTTTTTTCAATGATGAGAGGATCAAGGAAGATGGGTGTGGTGTCTTGACCTCAGATTGGAAGGGCAAAGACTTGATCATGATCAGGAATGGAATCTTGGCATGCCTTTGCTTGTTCACCTAAGGATATAGACTCATCTGTTTCATCCTCAATTATTATGTTACCATGAATAATGAGGTCTTGGACATAGTCTTCAAAATTATGACATCAATTAATGGTATGCCCCTAGGTTTAGTGATAAACATATTATTTATTAGGTTTATACCTAGATGCTTAGTCTTGGTGGGATCATGATGTCATATGGGTAGATAAACCATCATGTTAGTAGTGACAAGTTGTTTTAAAAGGGCTTATAAGGACATAAGAAGGGGAGTATATGGACCCACTTTACTTTATGTCTTAGATGTGGAGAAATTGGATGTGAGATTAGATGGTTTTTGACATGACTAAGTGGATGGACTAGTATTAGATGAGTTGGCCAAGGTTGGATTCCCTTTTCTAGTATCAGAATGGGTTGGTAATTGGTGATGATGAGTGGATGGAATATTGGAATGGGAATCACATGAATGGGTTTGGATGGGATGTGTAATGAGTTGAAGGGGATCAACACCTTTGGGAAGTGGTACACCCATCATAAGGAATTGCAAGAGTATCTCATCCTTATTGGCATCTATGCACTAGTCTATGAGGGTGGGATCTAGCTTCATGGTAATGGATGGTAAAAAGATTATAATATATAGGGAAGATAAAGATTGGATGTGGTATCTTAATCAAAGTAGATCAGAAGGATCAAGCTAGTATGACAAGTAATGATGGATGGATGAATTAAATACTAAGATCAGACTTTATACTACTAGTGCATTAGGTGTTAACTTCCTATAAACAATGTCTAGTTGTAAAGCTAGAGAAAGAATTAAAGACTTGATGGGTTCCTATATTCACACTAGTAAGATGTCAATATGATGGATGATAATTATGATTAGGCAAGGATGATAGATATTGAATAGATGATGATGGGTTTGCTAAATTGATACTAACAAAGTGATAAGATTTAGTAAGATACTGATTAAGTATGAGATATGACAAATATGATGATAGATAATTGACTAGGATGATATGATGATGTGGATAGATAACAAGATGACCAACTTAAGCCTTTGGGCTAATTTTCTCAAGATGGGTAGGGATAGGATTATGTGATGAAGGGATAGGATGATGGGACTAAAGAAAGTATGATAAAAGGTGATGATGTTTTTGATAAGGGGTAATACAAATGAGATGGGTATTATTTGTATATAGATGTGACCTAAAAATTTAGGTAGGACAAAATAAGATGAGATTAGAGTATATGGTGATGACGTGACTAGGCTAAGGCAAGGTCAAGATAAAAGGTTGATTAGGATAATATGTGGACTTAGGATAAGATGTGGATGACAAGACCACATGTGATTATGATATGTAGGTGATGGGGGATAACCAATGATGGGTGGATATGGTTAGACTAGGATGAGAGTAAGTCAAGGACAATATATTCAAGATTATGTCAAGGATATACAAGATAAGATGTTGGTGATGGGGGTGTGACTAATGATGAGTGGTTATATTGATAAGATGGGATAAAATAATGTATGAAAATATATACAAGAGGGAAAGACAAGTATATAAAATATAATGGCTAGGATATGTCAGTGATGCAGTGAAGATGACTAGACTAAGGTGGGATGAATACAAGATGAAATGGGATAGGACAAAGATAATATATACAAAGATAATATGTACAATAGGATGATGGAAAAGATGACATGGACAAAAATATTATGATGGGGTAAGAATATACAATATGAGATTGTATAAGACCTAAATAGGTGTGTATAGGTTTGGGTGAAAGGTTGACTTGGCTCATAAACAACATTGGTCTAGCACAACATAAACCAAATAAAACATAACACAAACCTCTGATTAGTAAATTGAAGGGAGTGTAACTTGATTCCTATACCATAAAACAAATTCATGGGTGAGGTTTTAGGTTAGTGACCCATTACAGATTCAGTCAAACCCTCTTTACCCTATCTACACATGATGGCTACTGATGAGATAATACTAACTCCAATAGTAGTATCCCTATTATAGCCAAAGGATCCTATGCTAGGTTTATACAAGGATTCTATAGGTGCATCCCCTATATACACAAAGGTACATTGTGGCCCAAGTATTTATAATATTTTATGTAATCACCTTGTATCTTGGAGATTCAATGACTATAGCTTCATGAAAGCCTTTATGGGGAATTCTACTTTAGCACGAAATGACAACTCTCATAATTTTTAGACTCCATCAAAACATGAAATTTGGAATAGTGCATAATGGTGAAATCCATGGTCATTATCCCCATATAACATAAAAATAAGGGGGGTTTATAGGTGGTTTTTAATCCCCTAAGAATCACTGCAAGGATGTAAGGGGGAAAGCATACACTGATCATAACCTTCAAGATATAATCAAGCAGATAAAAGGGATTAATTAATTGATTAAAATTAAATGTGATGTATCTATAATATGAAAGACGAGAATATATAAGATAAAGAGATGTACACAAGAGAAGAAAAAAATGATAAAAGTTATTTAAAATTGATTTTTAAAGTGTCAAAAGGAGTCTTTTATGGGTGGCATACAAGCACATGGTTAGTAGTTTGAATTTGGCACTCAAAAGAGGTAACCTGTAAGACAAGGATTTATAGTTTGATTTAACTGTCTTGAGGGGTAACCTAAAGACATAATGATGTTAGACCAAAACATGACTTAAAATATAAGATGTTAGACAAAAAAAGAGCTTCTAGGTTCACCCCTACAAGAAACAATACGTTAGTCAAATATGCCTTAATAAAAACACCCTAAAAATCATGATTTGGCTATATAATTCCTTTGGGGTGAGTGGGCCATTCTGCGAGGGTCTGAGGGTGGTAGCCCCTAGTTGGGTCAATAGGTAAATCCCATTATGGTGTTTGGGGGTATTACCTTGGATGCACTCCCTATCATATTACAAGGTGTGGTCAAGGGGAGGAGCCCCTGATGCCAAAGGCAATTCAGGCCTTGTTGGAGAACTGAAATGACTCAAAATTCACCAAAAGTGACTCTAAAAATACACTTTAAAAGGATAAATTAAATGTAAAAATTTAATTCAAAATCACAACTACATATTGAAAAACCATAACTATAAACTACAAAATCACTACTCTAAAGCAAAATCACATATCATGAGTTTTGATTTTGTAATGGTTAGTTAACTGTGATAGTTATCCTACAAAACTACCATAGTTAGAAAAAAAGGTGATTGTACATGATAAAATCATTATTAGCTAAAAATTGATAGTTATGGTTTTGCGATAAACTAGAAAACTTAAGAATTTAAACTATTTGATAGAAACAAATGATTTAGTAGGTTATGACAAATTGTCTAAATGCCCAAAATATGTTTTATTTATAGATAATCAAGGCAAATAAAAGATTGATTATGATATATCAAATAGATACTTATTTTTAACAAAATGATTTAATTTTTTTGATTAACCAGATGAATAGGAGATGTTTTGTATCATATTCTATCCTAAGTTTGCCTTATTAAATGTTAAAGATAACCTACAGATAGAATTGAAATCAAAATGACCGATTTGCATAATCATGACTTAGACTTGAATGTCACTATTTCATAGATAAAAATCACTATTCTAAAAAATTTAAAATTTATGATTTTGTAATAGGATGGAAAAAGGATTAAGGTCAGTGGTGTTTATTTTTACTACAAATGATATTATGGCCTTGCTTTCCTCTTGCTGACTCTACAAACCTCATAGAAAAACCATACATGGATAAAATCTAATTGCAACAAGTGGTTAACAAAACAAAAAACCATTTTAAGGAAGATGCAAAGGTAAAAGGGGATTATTATGCCTGATTTGGTGTTGATGGGTCCCCTATAAAAGTAAATAATGTTAAAGACATATTGTTTATATTGTAGGGATCAATTTGTTAGTGGTTTATCAAAATTGACAACATTGCAACTCTCATCCTAAAAACTGCTTTTACCAGGGTGAGATTGTGACTATCAAATTTAATTTTTTTGGTGACTTTATGATCACATTGGAAACCTACAAAACCATGAGTCAATAGGATAAAAACACAATTAACAAGGCAAAGACACAACTTTTGACGTCATTATTTTGCCTAAAGATAGGAACCTACAAAACCTAATATTGTTAATGGTTAGACAAAATCACTATTACAAAAGTAATATTGTAACTCTCTACAAAGTTACAATTCATGAACTATGGTATTATCAAAAAGTTAAAAACATTCATTGTCAGGGCAAATGGTTAACTATTAATTTAGGTGTTTGAAACAAAATCATGACTATTAAGGACAAAATCATGATTACAAGGTTGTGAATACTGATGCAAAGTCCTAGATTTCCCATCTATATGCAAAATTTCCAAAAAAATCTAAGATTTTTCTTGATTGGTGAGACTTACAAGCTAAAAAAACACCACCAACAAGCAAAATTGATTAAATTGGGAGCAAGGTCCCACCATGGTCACCAAAACATAATCTAAAATTTGAGCTTATGGAATAAACTATCTAATTTAATCACTCAAACTGTAAACCACTAGGTAAAATCTAGAGCCATTAAAATTCAATGAAAGCAAATAAATAAAACCATTAAAAACAACATTAGAATCCTATAGGTAAGTGCTCTACACCATGATCAATTAGATTCAAAACAAGAGGATTGGATTGATTAACCTAGACTCAGAGTTTGGACATGGTGATTATTTGATAAAAGATGTTGGAGGATTGTGATTGAAGGATTATATTGACATTGATTCCTAAGATGGCTTTCCATGGAGGAATGGAGTTTTTAAATAGATTTTGGAGAGAGATCAAAGGATGAGGATTATCTAAGAAATTTAAAATTCCTTGGAAGCCTCTACATTTAGTGGCTTCTAGAGAGGAGGGTGAGAATGGAGAGGATTCAAGAATTTAAGAATTATAGAATCCTTATTAGGGATTAATGATGATTAGATGGAGGGTTAGATAGGGACTAGGTGAGGATTAGGGGCTATGGGTGTAGGAGGGCTTAGACATAGGCTATAAGGTGGGCCATTGGGAGTTTAAAATTATTAAATAATAGGTAAATAAGATTATGATGGGATAATAGGGATTTAGGATAAATTAGTTTATTAGTGGGGATGAATAAGGTTAGTGCATGGATATATATTAAGGGGTATATTTATATAAATAGATAAGAGGAGGGGATAAGTTAATAGAATTAATTAGAATAAATGAGATGAGCATGATTAGTGTTGACTATTAGGAATATTAATGACATCTAACAAAGCATGCATATTTGGATGCACACACTTTGAACTACCACATCATTACTTTATACATGAGATCCACATCAATTTATGAAGTAGTATGTGCATAACATACATCGTAGTCTACAATGTATGAGATCTTAGAAGTGAAATTATGTAATTTGGTATGAGACTTCATCGTGAAGACATAGGATACATTTTGAATATTAATATACATAAAGGGAGAAGATCTTGGGCACACTCTTTATAATTTGGACTATTTCTTATACGCCTCTTACTATAATATTTGAAAACTAGGGCTATCCATCTTTGAACCTACGTACCTTTTTGGCTTGTGCAATGAAGGATAATGCATGGGTTGCACATTAGAAATGCCTAGTGGGCACATATTAACACTTAGTTGATGCATAGGTATGAATCAACTAATTTAGGCATGGGAATGGATGGGAGGCATTTGTACATAGTTTTATTTAAAGATATTATTTTTTTATAGGTGCAAAAATATCTTTTAGGATATTTATGAGCTCTACATAGGTTGGGAGTGACATAGAAAGTCAACACTTATGGTGACCTCTATGGGCTACTTGATTGCTAAACAAGAATCTAGTAGCCTTTGAAGCAATCCATTAGGTATGGATTCATTGAATCTTTAACTCGTTTGGCCTATGTCTAAATAAATTAAATAGAATGATTCCCTCAACAAAGTAAAGGGAGAAGAAAAAATAAAAAATGTGTGAGATAGAATTAGAGGAAAATAAAAATAAATTAAAAATATAGAATGTGCCTACATATACTTAGGTGAATATAATGCGAACTAATCTAATATACTATATACAGCCTAAAAATATGAGCCTTCATCCACTTGGGTAAAATATAAGCTTATTAGATCCTTTGATCCAAAAATCAAAAGCTTTGGTTGAAAGAAAATTCAAGAAATATGAACAACACAATAACAATAATTCTATCTCTGAGAAGAGATGTTTTATTCACTAAATTTGCAAACCCAAACATATGCCTATCTCTGAGAAGAGATGTATGATTTCCATTTTGGTCTACATATTCATTTATAAAATTTTTTAAAGTAGGAGGAGGATGTGGAAGGTCACTAATCTCAAGGGAGATTAAGTGGTTCAACTTCCATGGTTTACAACAATACAGAATTCAAGGAATTACTATTTTTAGACTGCACTACTAAAATTGAAATTTGGGGAACTTCTATTGGGTTTTTAGGGGTAAAAATCCATTGATAAAATATCCATGCCATCTCAACAAATTATCCTCATTCTTATCTTTCCAAAAATTCAAATGATGAATCAATTGGAGCTACGATGCAAAAGTTATGGCTCCTAGAAGTTTTGTCATCAATTGGGGTGGACCCATCACCTAAATTATCACCTGAATTGTTTCCTAGATCATCCTTTACATTGTACATCATCCTATTATTTATATTCAATAGGTGGAGGTGAGATATCATATATTTACTTCAAAGGAGACATGCCTTGGTTACTTCTAAAGATTATTGAGGAAGCTAGTTTTTTGAGGATTAATTTTGATGAATGAATCCATCAAGCTATGCACAAGCTTTCCTCCTAGATGGCTGATGTCTTTAAAGTTGAGCCAATCCATTTTATATTTCTTAGTTCCTAGTTATATTATCTTTACTCAAATCAATCCTTCTAGATTTTAGGAGGCCTATGTCTAATGATCAATGAGCTCATGAAATCAATGGGATGTCCCTAATCATCTCATAGATTTTGATCCAAGTCCAATATGGCTTTTGAAAACCCATATATGGTGTATCTAGGCATGTAAGTGTTTATAAAACTCATCACCATATCTTCCTCTACCACTTTGTGTTGCTTCTCAAGCTTGACTAGATGACATTTCTCCCTTCATTTAAAAGAGCCTTTTGATGACTCATTTGTGCATAGATGTATGCCTAGGTCCTTAAAATACTACCCCATATGTAAGGTTGTAACTTCCTCTATGTTCACATCTTGGATTTTTATGATATGTAATTGAAATTGGTAGTTGATGTGGATTGGTCATGGATCTAATCTTAAGGGGATATCATTTTTTCATCCAGAATTGATAATAATTCCTATAGATCATCCCAAAAAGAATCTTCCTCTTATTCTTATGATTGTTCCTATGGTATAACCTTGAGGTGATCACAATCATTCTCTTTAGGCATGCACTCCTTTTGAAGTTTTGATTATTCTTCAAGGTCCTCTTTTATAGCATCAAATGATAGCCCATTTACCTAAGAGAAGTCTAGCCCAAGATTTTGTATGCATTATAGAATGGTGATGATTGACCTTTCCTCATTAAGATCCTCCCCTTTTACCACCATTTTTTTTGTTTGCTCACCATCGTACTAATCCATCTGATTGTATCTATCTTCTTCTCATACCTGGGTTGATCTTTTTAGTGCAACAACCTAAAGGGGAATATCAATGATTATCTCTTCTTTGCTTGAGGTACCCTCCTCTTATTTAGAGTGAACTTCATCTACATTCCACACAACTAGTCCTCTTTTGAATAGGGAGATGATGGGAGGGTAGAAGGTTTCAATTGGCTTAGAAGGAGTTTTCACAAGCTTAGGCATTATGAAGTTAGGGTGCATGGCCCAATAAGGCTACCATGACTGCGCTTGTGGTTTTTGAAGATGAATGGGCATAATATATTTTATAGAAGGGGGTTATCTAAAACATGAAACCTTGAAATTAGAGAATTTATTTGAAATTAGATGATTTACTTGAAATCAGATGATGTAATTGAAACTAGAGGGTTTACTTGAAATCATAAAGGATTTACCTTGCCTAAAACTATGGACCTTAAGCACAGAAGTTTCTCACCTCATAGGATGGGTTACGAGCATAGGTGGATCCTACTTGAAGCTAGGAAAATAAGGAGTAAAGATAGTTGGATATGATTCAATTTATTATATATGCATAAAAAACTAATGCATCTACTCTTTACTGGCTATGATCTACCTAGTTAGGCACTCTTATTCATATATGTACTACTCGATCATCTCTAACTATTGAGTGTAAGATTAATGCACAAGTTCTTCATGCTATCTACTATACCCCTGCTCTCTTTCAATCTCCCTCAATTATATCTAGAAATAAAGACACATATCACTAATGCTATTTTAGGCCTAATTAGAAAGGTGTTAAATGTTATAAGAAGGGTAATACCTTATTACTCTAGGCCAAACTAGGGGGAAAATATGGACATTGTCATGAGCTTCATATGAGGAATGAGAAGGCATGATAGTATCATTTTCATGGAATGGGGGATGAAAATATATATATTTAATCACTCAAACTTATTAAACTAATAGATTAGACATTCAGAGTCGCTAGGTGCTCTTCCAAGTGTCTTCAACAATTATTAGCTAATGGTAGCACTGATTCCTTATCTCTCTTTTTTAAGCTAGTCCCATAAGGGGTGCCAAAAACTATTGTCAATCAAAATGTGTAACCATGGATGATCTAATATGTAGGAGGTTTTGTAATGGAGCATAGAGTGCAAATTCCTTATGTAAGGAATAAAAGTATACAGTGATAGGCACAAATGTGTTATCATTGAATTGTACACGTTAAACATTAGTTATCTCATCATAACTATGGGAATTCTCCCAAGGTATTATGCCCTTAACCATTGGTGTGTCTAGGGATATGTGTGGCTAACTTATGGCCTACATACCTCTTTTATTTACCTATTAGATTTCTCTATGTTTTTCAATAGGTCAGCCTATGGAATAACCTTAGCTAAGTATATTATATATAAGAGGTAGTGGTTAGTATTTATTCATTATGTTAAGTATTCTGATCTTAGTGAATTAATGTGGAGGTTTCCCCCTTGAAGTGGATTTGATATACTATCTAGTATTCTATTCTACTATCAATTATCTCTATGTGATTTCTCATATTTGCTTATTCTATATAATATAAAATCATTCTGTGTGAATATCTAAGTAATTTCATTACAAGTGGTATTAGATCTTTGATTTAGGCAAGTTTCTTGTGACATTTTTTTTGAATCTAGTGAGGCATGGCTTCTGGAAGTGGTGAGAGCAAAAAAACATAACTTGCAATCTGGGAAAAATTATTTCTTGTATCAGTGCACTATTACTTGAATGCTTTTTTGAAAAAAAATATTAAAAAAGAGTTTGGAAAAAAAATAAAAAATTTCCCCTTACACAATTTTAGTCATTAGATTCATCTCATTGAGATGATAAAAATGTTATATTCTATCGGTATACTTTTTTGATACCAAAATTTTTACCCTAGTGCATAAACATAGTCATGAGATTCATCTTGACAAGTGATTGCAATGGTACCATTTATTGGTACACTTTTTTTGGGGTCAAAACCCTCTAAGAGTTTTTATATGGTATGTCTAGGTACTCAAGGAAGAAAAGGGGGGAAAGAAACTCTTAAGACTCATGTTAATGACGCGAAAACTAGAACTTTAGATATGATGATTTCTCAGCTTCAACAAGACATAAAGAACTTGGTGAGGCATGATGACTTTATTATAGTCATTGATGATGTTTTAGGGATGTATGAAGAGATTAATGGGTTTAACAATGAATTATATCATATCACTACATAATTGGCTTCCCTTACATCTTAGTTTTATCCCAACAACCCTCCACTTCAACATTTAAATCTTCCTCTCAATAACTCCCATGCTGGTATGAAACCAATGTTGCCAAAAGTGGACATGCATAAGTTTGATGGTAAGGACCCTCTTACTTAGATTAAAAAAATTAAGAATTTATTTAAGTTGCATGAAACCCCTAGTTCTTAGAGGGTGATACTAGTGTCCTTGTATCTGGAACCTAAGGAATTCATTTAGTATCACTGGTTATGTGCTAAAAAGAAAAAGAATGGTGCTCCTATTATATGGACTATTTTCACTAAGTAATTTTTAGATCATTATAGGAATCATGTCTTTGAGAAATATTTTATCCAATTAGCCAAGCTATGACAAATAGGAACTGTGAATGATTATATTCATTAGTTTCAAAATCTCTCTTTATAGGTGAAATATATCACTAAGGAAAATTTGACTGATCTATTTTTGGGTGGCCTCAAAGATAGCATCCAATTCAAGGTTTTAATGTTTAACACAACATCTGTATTAGACGCTATCCCTAAGGCACACATGATAGAATAAAAAGAGATGGTCAAAAGGAAAACTTTCACTATTGGTCATGATGATAACTTTCTAGCACCATCATTTCCACAACCCACCAGATTAACATAATGACAAATTGATAAGTGAACCAAAGGGTTGTGGTGAAAAATAGAGCAAAGACCATTATTGTGTTGAGAAGAAGCTATTTTACATTGAAGGTGCCAATGATGATGAAGATGATGAAGTATAGTGATGAGGATGCATAAATTCTTGAGGAAGAATTTGAAGACTCTCAACCTACTATTTCATGTCATGCCCTTTTAGGTATTAGTGCCCCCCAAACTATTAAGGTGATGGGTTTCCTTAAGAAATAGAAGGTCACTATCTTGATTTATTTTGGGAGCACACATAAATTCATCCATAGTAAGTTGGTTACTCATTTAAACTATTTCATTTATACAACTCTAGAATTTTAGGTTATGATTATAGATGGTGGTACTGTGAGCTTTTTAGTAAAATGTCATAGTATTAAGTTTGCCATGGGAGACTACTTATTGGATTTTCCTATGTTTTCTATTCCCATGGGTGGAGCTAATATTATTTTAGGAGTCTAGTGGCTCACCACTTTTAGCACTATTGAGATGAATTTTCAAGAATTATTCATGCATTTTCATTCTAAAGATAGGACATTTGAGTTAAGGGGATTAAAGTCTAAATCTACATAACTTGTTATCTCCCATAAAATGACAAAGATTCTCTATAAGGGTGCTAATGGATTTTTAGCTCACTTTTTTTCTATGAAAGTATAACTAACTTATCCATCTTCACCTCTTGAGCTACAACACATAGTTGATGCTCATTCTATTATTTTTGGAGATATGCCAAAATGACTTCCACTTATTTGCATGCATGATCATGTTATCACACTTATTCTTGGTAGTATACCACCCAACATCAAGCCATATAGGTATCCCTATGCATAAAAAAGTGAAATTTAAAATATGGTATAAGAGATATTAGATGTAGGAATCATTCACCATAGCCAAAGTGAATACTCTTCATTAGTTCTCATGGTTAGAAAGAAAAAAGACACCTAAAGGATGTGCCCTGACTATAGAGAACTCAAAAAGTACACTATCAAAGATAAGTTTATGATTCTTGTCATTAATGAACTGATAGATGAATTAAATGGTTCTCTTTATTTTACCAAGTTAGATATGTGTTTTAGGTATCATCAAATATAGATCCATGATGAAGACATACCCAAAACCACTTTCATAACTCATGAGGGCCATTATGAGTTTTTGGTTATGCCTTTTGGTCTAACAAATTCACCATCTACTTTTCCAAGTTTGATGAATAACATTTTTAAGCCATTTTTTATGAAATTTGTTTTGGTATTCTTTGATGATATCCTCATTTATAATAAAAATTAGGAAGACCATTTGCAACATGTGAAATAGGTACTCTCTATTTTGGAGCAAAATCAATTGTATGCCAAACCTTGTAAATGTAATTTTGGGGCTAGTGAGGTTGAATATTTGGTTCATCTAGTGTATTATGAAGGAGTGAAATTGGATCTTAAAAAATCCAAGCAATGGTGGGCTAGCCAATTCCTAAGACACTCAAGTAACTCCAGGGATTTTTAGGGCTTATTGGTTACTATTGTAGGTTTGTCAAAAATAATGGTAGTATTGTAGACCCACTCACCTCTTTGTTAAATAAATACTCTTTTTAGTGGACTGATATAGCTACTCTAACATTTGAACAATTATATTTAACTATCTGCACTACTCCAGTATTGGCCACTCCTAATTTTTCTAAGACTTTTATGGTTGAATTTGATGCATCTAGGTATGGTATGGGTGTTTGTACTCATGCAAGAAGGTAGACCACTTGAATTTGAAAGTCATCAACTAAAGGGTAAAAATCAAAAAAATCCCATCTATGAGAAGGGAATGATGGCCATTTTTCATGTAGTCAAATAATGGAGACCTTATTTGATGGGTCATCACTTTTAGGTAAAAAATGAACATGATAGTCTCAAATATTTTTTAGAACAAAGGTTATCATCTGAAGAACAATAGAAATGGGTAACTAAGTTGTTAGGATATGATTTTGAAATAGTATATAAAAAAGGCAAGGATAATGTGGTGGTAGATGCACTATCCAAAAAACATAAATTAGTTGAGGCATTGCTATGTGTTATAACCATTTTGCTGGAAGATTGGCTAGAGGAAGCATGACTAAAATGGGAACATGATAGTGCTACCCATGATTTGATTCAAAATATTTAGCAAGGTTTAGGTGGATTTTAAAAATTCACATGGAAAGGTAATGCATTATTTTATAAATATAAATTGTACCTATGTAAGAATTCTCTTCTTAAACAAAAAATACTTCAAGAACTTCATTCAACTCCAATTGGGGGTAATTTAAGATTTTTTAAAACCTATCACAGAATCAAGTAGGAGTTTTTTAGGAAGATCTCAAGGGGGATGTATAGAAATATGTTGCTGAATGTATGATCTATCGATAAAATAAAGGCAAAACCATCAAAACCCTAGGTCTTTTATAACCTTTGTTTATCCCTAGCTAGTGTTGGGAAGATGTATCTATGGATTTCATTACAGGGTTACCAAGATTTGATGGTCAAAATGTTATCATGGTTGTTTTATATCATCTCAATTAGTATGCTCATTTTTTTCATTATCCCGGCCATTTGTTGCTAGTATAATAGCTTTTACTTTTCTCAATACAATTTAGAAACTGCATGAGACCTCTAAAATCATTATCAATGATAGAGATCCCATTTTTACTAGTAATTTTTTGACTAAGATATTTACATGTTTGGCAACCCAATTGGCTCATAGTTCATCATATCATCCTCAATCTGATGGAAAAATTGAGGTAGTCAACAAATGTCTAGAAAGATATCTCTATTGTTTTGTTTCTAATAAACAGGATAAATGGGTTCATTGGCTGCCACTTGCTAAATGGTGGTATAATACTTCTATTCATAGTTCTAAAAAATGTATCCTTTTGTGGAACTATATGGATATAACCCTCCATCCATCACTTCAACCTTAAAGGTCCATTCTAAGGTTCATGCAGTTGAAGAACATATTCACCATCAACAAGAGGTCCTTGCAAGTTTGCATGAAAATTTAGCTATGGACTAGAATCACATGAAGCAATAGGTAGATCAACACAAACATGAGAGGAATTTTGACATTGGTGATTGGGTAGTTTTTATCTTACATACATATAAATAGATGTCATTGAAGTAACAAAAAAAGGATAACAAGATGTCCCCTAAGTATTATGGGCCTTATTAGATCTTGTAGAAAATTGGTAGTGTGGCCTACAAGTTAGAGTTTCCTTCATCCACTCACATACATCCAATATTTCATGTATCATGCCTGAGTAAAGTTATTAGACATAGATATTTTATTCAAATAAAATTACCAAAATTGGATGATGAAGGTAGAGTTATTCTTGATCCCAAGGTGATCCTTTAAAGGTGCACCAAGTAGCTACATTCTAGAGCAATTACAAATTAGCTAATCAAATGGAAGAATATACCATGTAAAGATGCCACTTGGGAGGATGAAGCATTAGTGCAACAACATCTATAATTTATAAAATGTTGAGGACAATGTTGTTTTTAAGGGGAGGGGCTTATTCGCACCTATAACCATTAGTGCATCTAGGGATATGTGTGGTTGACATGTGGCTAACATACCTCTTTTATTTACTTGTTACATTTCTCTATGCTATTAGATAGGTTGACATATGGAATAACCTTGAATAATTATACTATATATAGAAGGTAGTGGTTAGTATTTATTCATTATGTTAAGTATTCTACTATTAGTGCATTGATGTGGAGGTTACCCCCTTGAAGTGGCTTTGCTATATTGTCTAGTATTCTATTTTGTTGTCAATTATCTCTATGTGATTTCTCATATTTGATTATTTTTCAAAATATAAAATCATTCCATGTGAATATCTAAGTAATTTAATTACATAAGGTGTGGGACACTTGCCTTCCTTGGGATGAGCCTCTGAAGTAGGCTAAATTCCTTCTATTCTAAGGTCACCTAGTTTAGGATGTATACATAGATCTAAAGAGTAGAAAGGTAAATATACAACTAATATAAACCTAATATTTTTGATGGAAAAAGGAGGGATAAGTTAAAAGAGTGTTGGAAAATAAAAATGTGATACACTAAGAATAGATCAAGTGTCCCTACTCTCATGAAAACACTAAAAATATTTAAGAACAAGACGTTATCACATAGACTCTACCAAGGCCACTCTAAATGCATAAGTATTTTGCATAGAAGAGTGATAATGTAGTGAAACATTTAGAGGGATGATAAATGATCCATAAAAAATGTCAACACATACCTAAATGTGCATATGATATAATAGACAAGTGAGTTCTGGGTTCCATATAGAGGTGTTGGGAATGGACAATGATGATAGGGGTGAACATTACTCATAGATAAGGATAAAAAACCATAAATAAAATACAAAGGGTAATAATAATTGGGGAGGTGAACTTAATTCTCATTAACATGCAAGGTTCAACTAAAAAAAGTAATATTGGAGGGAAATTTTTGGCAGCATGAAGTTGTCTAAAAAATGTCGACCATTTTAAAATAAAGATCAATCATTTTATAATGGATAAAACCTTTTACAATTAATATGTCACTTGGGGTGGTAGATATAGTTTTTAATTCTATTTCAGCACTACACACATGCTTATTTAATTTTTCCTAGTGATTCAAATCTAGGATTTGGTTGCAGGCTTCATCTAGATCTACATGTGTGCCTAAGAGTGGAAGATTATTGGAAAATTTAGAGGAGTGACATGCAATCATGTTATGATGTCTGACTACCACTTATACATTTACTTATTCTAAAAAGACCTCAAACACTACTTAATTACTTTTCTAACTACCTCTTTATACCTTACTATCACTTGTCAATCATTTTGTGAGTCTCCCTTAAATTGCCACATCATTAATTTATACCCAGGATTCACATTAGTATGTGAAGTAGTATATGCATAACATAGATCACAGTCTACAATGTATGAGATTATATAAGTTAATCTCTATGATTTGGTGTGATACTTCATCATGAAGGCATAGGGACCCTTTTAAATAGTACAACACATGAAGGGGGAATATCTTGGTTAAAATCCTTTAAATTTAGAACTATTTCTTACATGCCTTTTATTGCACTATATGAAGACTGGGGATCTACATCCTTGAATGTACACACCATTTTATCTTGTGTGATGAAAGATCCTACATGGGGTGTGCATAAAGTATGCATAATGTGCATGGATTAACACTTAGTCAATGCGTAGGGTTGTGTTGACTACTTTAGGCATGGGCACGAATGGGTTGTGATTGATAATGATTTAATTTAATGAGATCATAACTTCACAGGTGCATAAATATCTTGTAGGATATTTTTGAGCTCTACATAGGTTGGGGGTGACTTAGAAAGTCAATAGGTTTTACATAGTATAATCCCTTAAAGTTAAATCATTTGGTCAAATTGACTTAATTTAAACATTGCAAAAACCCTAACCCTAGACTACCTTTAGGTTTTATGTTTCCATGCTTCTATGAATCATGCTCTGATTTCACATCCTTGTATCTTCTAATTTTTATTTTATCTAATCATGATAATAATGACAAAGGATGTTTATCACTTTCTAATGCATTTTTTCTTCTAGTTTCAGTTACATGTTTGTTTCCTTTCATTTGGAATCAATTCAAATAATAAATATACACATATGTATATGATGTCTTATATCGATTAAAATATATTTTATTTTATTTTATCCATAAATTTAATACCCCGACAACCACCTTTTAATTTTTAAAGTCATATCTTAAGCACATGAAAGAATCTCCTCCTCCTCATCTCCATGAGGTTGATATTTATTTTCCCTCTAACTAGGTGTATGATATCACTCCTCCATGAGATGAATCAACCTATACTAATGTTACTATGGCCCATACTCAGCTTTCCCATGCCTCCACCTCTTCTCTATAAGGTGTGTGCCTACATGTTCAATCAAAATCAACTAGGTTTTACACTTTGTGAGACTCTAAGGGATCACATTATTAGTATGAGTAGGTTAATTTTATAATTAAAAAATTAGAATATTTATTACATGAAAATATTACAACATTAAAAAATTGAATCACAAGACAAAATCCTCTAGAGCACACTAGTGTCAATCATGTGCATGAATCTTCATACAATCAATTTATGGAAAGTAATGTTATATATCAAAATATGAAATCACAACAAAGTACATCTACACCTAGTGATTTGAAAAACATTCAAAGATCAAATAGAATTCCAAGTGATATTTTAAGGTAAATTATTGAAGCTAGGTTGATCAACCTACCTCATCTACATCTAGTGAGGAGATCTAGATATTATTGTACACATCATAGAATACATGCACACCATATTTACTCATGTTTAGCATTGAAAAGGAAAATACAACAAGTAATTGATACATATGACTCAAATAGTGACACATCATTGAAAAAACATACAATGGCACATGTACAAATTCAAAAATGGTCAAATTTAGAGATAGTACAAAAGTGGTTAACAAAGCATGACTTAGAATAATAAAAGATTAGAAAAACACAATCATAGCAAGAAACAATACAACAAACAGATAAATAACAAGTAAAAGATACAAATCTACATCCCTAAAATGAGGCTAAATTTTTAAAGCAGATGGGTTTGGTCAAAAATATTTACAATAGTTTGACTATCATGGTCTAGGTTTGGGTAAGTAGGCCCAAGGGATCATTACTCATAATCTAGCAGTTGATAATTTTAGTCAACAAGGTTTGGGATTTATTAAACATACTAAGGAAAATAATTCACAAACATAATTTATCAAGGCATAATATCAAGATACAAATGTCATATTAAAAAAGAATAAATCTAATAAATTACAAAGTCAAATTATAGGTAAGCAAGATTTCATTCTTAAGAGAGGGTTTTTAACCCAACAGAGTATAAAACAACCAATTCATACAAAAAAATAGTTTGAAATGAGGTTCCAAAGCAGGTGACTAAAAAGAGTTAAAATTTCATTAAGCCTTGCTTATTACTCCACTCATAGATGGCAACTAATGTAACAATGTTGTAATCAATGATTATATCAAAATATATGTTTGCGACATGACACTCTTACAATCTCTTGGAAATGACAAGGAATATTTGGGTAAGCACACTTTATCTTAATAATTTATTGGATCCATTAAGATTCCTTTCATAGTTATAAAAAATACATGTTTAGTGGTTTTTCACCTATGTCCCAATTTGACACATTATAGTCTCAAATTAGGAAGATCATGGATAACAAAAAAGGGGGCAATGTTGGATAGAGATTCTAACCACATCACCTTTTCATAAGATAGTGAATTGATCACAATTTCTAAAGATGACAAGATTTATTACAAAAAATATCTTCCACAACAAGATATCCATTTAATAGGCACAATTTCGAAGGGCACAATCATATAAAATATTGTAAAGCATGAGTTAGAAAGGTAAATTCCTTAGTCTAAGGTTTTAATGATTATATAGATACTGACAATGAACAATAATAAAATTCACATTGAAGCTCAATTCAATTACAACATATCAATCACACTACATTAGAGGTCACATTTCCTTTTTTGACATAGGATACTTCGAGGGTGGGTTTGTCTTGAGACTCATTAGTTAGCAGTATCTCTCCTTAATTTTACATAGCTTTCATTTTCCAAAATTACTTGTACATAGTATCTTTTGCATATTGATTGTACATATCTTATACTCAAATAGCACTAAAATAATATCATATGTTTTGTAGTCATATAAAAATGACACTTGAGTGCTAAGAGTGTTACTTGAGACCACCAATTTCTAACTTAAACCTAGACCTATCTTAGGGCCTATTTAGACAATTATCCAAAATTTGTGAGGGACACATGCATCCCTAAACATCCCTAAAGCATTCTTAGAACCTCATTTCAAAATCTTAACCCCTAGTTCCTTAGGTTCTGCCACCTAGACACTAGTGCCATAACTTAGATAGTAGTACCAATGGTGTTAGTGTCCCAATTTGGGTATTATTATAATTTTCCCACATTTTACCACTAATTGATATATTTTTAAATCAACAACCACCTATGGTTAGGCTAAACCTATTTTAGGACCTCCACAAGCACTTGAATAATATATAGACATGAATTTTACTCCTTTATTCACTATATGGAAATCATATTCAAATAACACAAATTAACTCAGAATTAGTTATGCACAATCAAGGTTATCAATCCCTATTCTTCCCTAATTTTGCATACAATAATCTACAACCATCCCAAGCTTAGAATATATAGAATTCCAGTCTCAAGCCTCATTCAAATCACTCAAATTAGTATTCATACTATCTTCACTTACACTTACACCAACACTTAGGTGGGGAGAACTACATGGGGCTTAATCCTTCCTGAGAGTATTGGTATTTAGGAAACTCTCATCACATCTAGGTGTTGAGGATGTCTATCCTACCCCACTAACATCACACTTTGTTACTTATGCCAATTATATGCCTTAACAACACTTAAGTATAGGGTTTATATGTAAAATTAGTCAAAATAGGTTACTGATAGGGAATCAAAACATGTGTGCATGAGAACAAACTTGGAAGACTCTAGCACAGGTGCACTAAAAATCTTAGAGTAATTATGCATAGAGGACACTAGTACCAAATGGAGGATATTAACATAATTAACACTACTATCTAGTTATGTCATAACTATTTAATAAGGGTTATATCACTTGGATCCTACTTATGACACATAAATTAGCTCATGTCCCAATTTTTAGCCTCCAAATCTTCCATGTCAGTCATTTTCCAATTATGTATTTTTTTCATCATTTATGCTATTTTTAGAAAGGTCAAACTAGGTCAATTTTTTTAAAAATCAGTGACTATTTTTCTTATTTACTACCTAATTTACTATACTCAACCCCTTTAATAACCTATGGATTAAGCTCCATAACCCTAAAAAGTTAAATCATTTGGTGAATTTAACTTAATTTGAACATTGTAACAACCCTAGCCTTATATACTCATAGGGTTTGTATCCTTTTTTATTCTATTCTCATATATTAGTTCTAAAATCTCATATATTAGTTCTAAAATATCATATTTATTTCAATATTTAATAAATTAAAATGATTTAAAGGTTTAAAATATACAACTTTTTATTTTCTTACTTCCCAACCTACAATGGTATAATTCAATAACTAATTTGATGAAATTTATAAGATACAATTTCAATATTTCATTTCTAATCATTCATATATTCAAGATGACCTTATCAATATCTTCCATGAAGAGATTCAAAAATACAATAATGATCAGTCTTCTACTCCCCCAAATAACAATATTATTACAACTACTTTGGGGGTGACTTAGCTTGTAAAAAAACCTATTTTAACTTGATAACCTTCAACAATGGCAACACCTTCTATGGCTAGTTCTTGCTCTCTATATGCACAATCCCTTGTGTGTGATATTCATTTTCTATAGGCTAAGGTGTTGTGTCTTGAACAAGGTGCCACTAGGCCATCACATGCCTTAGATTCTCATGTTCTTTTACATACAACTTAGGTAGAACCCATAAAAAAAACCCCTTTTCCATCTAAATTTGTGACACTTAAGCTTAATTTTTATGATGGTAGGGGTGACCTAGAGCACCATTAATGTGATTTACATATAAAATTTTTAGACTATATGTCCAATGATTGGCTCCTTACTAAGTTGTTCCCAAGTAGTCTAAAAGACTATGCCTTACAATGGATATATGATCTTCCAAATCAGTCCATTACTACCCTCAATCCATTGGTAGATATGGTTTTGGCACACCCTTTAATCAACATTTGTGATAAGATCTCATATATTCAAGTGTCTCAACTTAAATAAAAATGCAATGAGCCTATAGAAGAATATGTCTTACAATGTAAAACTATATTGGTAAAGATGACTAGCCCCATGGAATATAGAGAGCTACAATACATATTAAAATTAAGTTTACTACCAATATTATAGGAAGCTATCTTATTCGATAAGTTTCCAACATTCATATATCGATGCCACATAGTGAAGGAAATGGAAGTCAAGCTTCTCTCTATGGGTATATTAAAATACATAAATGGGTTAGATTCAACTAATAAGATATATAATAAGACTCCAGAACAAATAAGGTCCACTAGAAAATGAGAGTGATCAAAAGACCATAGTTAATGTAGCTTCAGATCCACCTCATCATATGGTTTTATCAGCTCCTCCATGAAGAGTTTTCAAAAATATTCTAGAGCCACTAGCACATGTTTTATATAAACTCTTGGAATACAATGTAATATCTCTCCCTCCCATCAAATAGGTTTATAAAACAAGGCCTCTTCTACATAAATATGATTTCAATACATTTTGTGACTATCATAAGGTACCTATCCATTCTATAAACATATGCATCACTTTGAGACATAAAATATAGTATTTGATAGAGGCTAATATCATTGATGTGGGAACATATAAAAAAGAACCTAAAGTTCAACAAATGAAAACTAAGGCAATGAAAACATTTTCAGATCTATTTCTAAAAAATACAATTAATGAGGTAGGAGACACTTAAGGTGTTCACTATACATATTAGTCACATCCACCATTGACATCCCATCACACTACTACAAAGTATGCATACCCCCTACATGGTATCATTAGTGTTTATCATACTATAGTGATAGGTAAACCACTCATCACTTTATTGGAGTAGGATATTGTTGATGATGATTCAGATTTATATGCACTCGTTATATGAGCCTACATTGATCATCATCCCATTTAGAGTATCATGGTTAAAAATGGGTCAAGTATTAACATGTGCACTATCACACTTATATAACATTTGGGTTATTAATAATATAATATTTATCTAATTGACATAGTTATTCATGGTTTTAGTGGCCATCTATTGGGGAGACTTTACTTTCACTATAGGTTAGAATAACATATATGGCCACTAGATTATTAGTAGTACCTAGTGTAGGCATATTTGACATGTTATTGGGTAGGACATTGATACAAAAGATTTAACTGATTACATTCATCACGCATACATGACTCAAGTATATACATGCTAATTAGGTGGTTACAGTTGAGGGTCTTTGAAATGAGTATACTTTACCTATCACACAATTAGTTATACCATAGTTACCAGTTATAATTTAAAGCATAGTTTTTATCAACACACCACATATTTTAGTTGAGACACTAGTGCAAGTGAGGTCTACTCATATAATTTACCATGTATGCATACTCTCCCATGGAGACCTTATTAGAGAGACCCTTACATCATATATCTTTTTATAGATTTTATATAGCCTCTCTCCACCCCTTTCACTTTGAAACTAGCATTATTGAGTTCTTAGGTTTCTCAGCATAAGGCACCCATGCCAAATACAACATTTTCTACCAAATGGGTCTTTAAAACCCCTATAGTTCACAAGTTATGTATTCAACTTCATGGATTCCTAACAACACTCCAAAGGTAGTGCCAACTATAAATAACTCATTACAATAGGTTTTAGACCTTAGTTACCTTTTCAAATAACATGCATGATTACTATTTATTTATTTGACACATGACACCTTGATAGTGAGTCTCTTATGAGACTCATTAGTTACTATGTTTCTCCTGAATTGTATATATTTCCCTCATTTCTTGATCCTTATATATAGTTTCATTTTCATGTTTCTTGTACATAGCTTATATCCAAAAAACACATAAAAATTCAATATTTACTCAAAAATTATAAATTATAGACTGTATGCATTGCCATGTTTACATTTCTTATATTTTTAGGCATTACATATGCTATATATCTTAGTATAGTTAGTTTTTATCATACATACATGCTTCATTTGTTCTTATCAAGTGTTTCCAGATTATTCAAGACCTAGGTCCAACACACAAATATAGATTTAAAACTATCTACTCACTGGGGACATCCTATCTACTCATAGAGTTATCATTGTTATATCTTGGTATTGATCATCTTACACTACTTATATTCATTACCGACTACTACTCTAGACTCAGCTTATGTACATCTTTACTCTTATACATTTTTGTACCAAAAGCTCATGCATACTTTCATTTTAAGATTTCTTAATTTATACTTGATTGAGTCTCTATGCTTTTATATATATTGTAGGGCATTTAAATATGCCATTATTCTAAATCTCTACACCACTTCATTTCATAATTTGTATTCTTTGGACATGCACCCATGTCCTTGTGCTTGAATTTTTGATTATGTATGTATACATTTGAACATGTCCTTCCATGTGGCTCTACACTAACCTATTTAATATTTTTGTATGTGGACATTTGAACATGTCCTTATATGTCATATTTTATT
The DNA here is from genome assembly GCA_037957365.1 of Torreya grandis. Lineage (NCBI taxonomy): Eukaryota > Viridiplantae > Streptophyta > Pinopsida > Cupressales > Taxaceae > Torreya > Torreya grandis. The sequence goes on from JARHVA010010246.1 coordinate 29,938, forward strand.
ATATTTAGTGACATGTGCCCATGTTCCTTGTATTATGGCCCCTTGGCCTACTCTGTCTGTCTCATGTGTATATATATATATATATATATATATATATATATATATATATATATATATGCTTTCATGTATGCCTTATGGCCATGACACTTGTCTCTTTCTTTTTTCACACTCTATTTTTATATACCATGAGGGACATCATGTGTCTTTGCTTCCTCCTTGGGTTCCTTGATGGACATCATGCCCTATTTACCTAGGTAGTTATTTAGTTTATTTCTTATATTTTTTATTCATATTCATTGTTGTATTTATCTTGAACAAATTATGAATGATAAATCTAATATAAATTGTACATTACAAACTTATGCTCATATTATCTTACATTATGATGTCATGTATTCACATTATATTGGTTTATTATGTAGATATCATATATTCTCAAGATAACACATATCATGCAGAGCTTTTTCTTTTAGGGATAACTCTTGCACAAGTTCAATAAATTCCCTCAAAAGAGGGGGCATTCATAAAGGTTTTCCATAGAGATCAGGCTATCCAAATGCACTCAGAGTATAGTTTTCAACACATGCATACAATACAAAAATCAATTCTAGAAAAACATAGTGGGAAATAATTATATGGAGACTAGTTTCAGTTTTATAAAAATCACTATAATTGGACATTATCACCCAAAATGAGACACTAATACCACTAGCGCTACTATCTAGAAATGGCACTACTATGATGTAGTCTTAGTTTCATGAAATTCTAGGTTGGCCAAAAAAATATAGTAGTTATAGTCCAAGTTTACACAAGTTTAATTATACGTTACTAATTTTTGCTTAGTTTAGCATAGATTCATACCATTTTACTCATATCATTCATGACAGGATCATTCCTATTTTAGTTTAGATACTCAGACATAAATTTTTACAACTTAATCTATAATCTATATGCATAAATATCATATTTGGAGGCATGTACATGACACATTGTTTCCATATGATAAATTTTGATCCAATTGATCATATGGAATGGAAAAATTCATATCATTATTTATTTTATTATTCCAAAAACCATTCACACTAGCACAATCCATATTTGATGCCTTACACTATTTATAGTGGTTGTCATTCTTCAGTAGTCCAAAGCCATTTTACATTTTAGAGTTTTCAAGTGGCCCAAATACATCTTATACAATGTAAATTACATCACATAATCTTATTTTTAGATGCATCTACTACACATGGGTAGGAAATGATGGAGTCACAGTCTATTTGAGTTTTTGAGCCACTTATATCAGATGGTTGGACACACAATTACTCCAATCAAAGATACTCAAAGGTCATAATCCACCAAGTAGGGGTGGGTAATGATGTAATCAAAACAAGATTGAGTTATTAAGCTACCCACACATGGGGATTGAGGAATCTATCATCTTAGTCCAAGATATTCATTGATTAGTCACTTTCAACACACACACACACATAGGATATCACTAGGTTTATTGATTGGTTTACATACCTATCAGTGTATTTTTTTATTTCCTCTCTCTTATCTCTTTACTTTTTTTTTTTTTTTGATATCTCTTAAATAAGGGATGATCTATTCATGTTTTATTTATAGTACATGCAATGGAGCATGCTTCACACACTAAAACCTAGATTAATAGGATTTACCTCTTAGGCAAGTTAAGGTACATTTATTTTCCTTTAAACTAATCATTTTAATTTTTTATATTTATATAATAAATCATGGGGTAAATTTATTCATCTAAAAGTGACACTTGAGTGCTAAGAGTGTTATTTATTTCCTCCCATCCCTAGCTTAACCCTAGACTTATATAAGGGATTATTTAGACACTTATTTTACCTTTGTGTAGGACACACACATCCATAAACATCCATAGATAAGTCTCATACCTTCACTTTAAAATATTGGTCCCTAGTTCATTAGGTTTTACCACTTGGATATTTATTCCATAACATGGATAGTAACACCAACGGTGTTAGTGTTCTAGTTTGGGTGCTATTATTATTGTCATTCATTTTGTCACCACTAGATATATTTTCAAATAAATAGATATTAGGGTCAAATTATACCTCTTTTAAGACCTACACAAGCACTAAAACATTATATACTAGAATTTTAGCCCTTTATTCATGATGAAAATCAGATACAAATAACATAAATTAATTCAAAAAAAGTTGTTCACAATCAAGGTTATTAATCCCTATTCTTCCCTAATTCTACATAAACTCATCTAAAACCATATCAAGCTTATAATACACATATGTATAGTCTCAATGCTCACTCAAATCACTCAAACCAACATTCATACTAGCTGCACTTACACTTTCACCAACACTTAGGTGGGGAGAACTACATCAAGCTTGATCCTTCCTTGGTGTATTGGTATGTAGGTAAATCTCATCACAATGAGGTGTTGAGGTTGTTCATCCTACCCCACTAACATCACACTTTCCTAATTGTGTCAATCAGATGCCATAATAACATGGAGGTCTAGGAATTATATGGAAAGGCAATCTAAATAGGTTACGAATAAGGAATCAAAACTTATATTCACAAGAACAAATTTGGTAGACTCCAATGAAGGTGCAACTTAATTCTTAGAAAAGTTATACATAGACGGCATTAGTACCAAAAGGAGGATAATAACACCATTATAATTACTATCAAGTTAGGGCACTACTATCTAGGAAGGGTTTTGACACTTAAATCCTATCCATGAAACTTAGATCAACTCCTATCCTAGTTTGTAGTCTCTAGATCTTCCATCTTAGTAAGTTTCTAGCTAAGTACTTATTTTCATCATTTATTATTATTTTTAAAAAGGTGAAACTATGTTAATTCTATTACAAATTAGTGGCTTATTCATTTCTTATTTACTAACTAATTTACTATAATAAACCCATTTAACAACCTAGGGCTTATACTCTATAACCCTAAAAATGTAAATTATGTCAAAAAATACAAAAAAATTCAAATATTGCTCATAAAATAAAAAAGTTTAGATTATATGCTTTCCTATGTTTACATTCCTTCCATTTTATAGGTACTACATGTGAACTAATAATTTGATGTAGAGAGGAGGTTAGCCTTGTATTAGTCTCATAAAATAAATAAAATAAAACACACTAAATCCTAACACCTCTATCCTAGAAACTAGGGATATTAGGTAAACAAACTAAATGATAGCACAAAAAAACATAAAACACATCTCTTTTACCTTCCTTACGATCTCTACATGGCTTTGATGAATTGCTTTCTTAACTTGTGCATCAATAAGTCTTTGAAAATGGAGGTTGCTTGGCTATTTCTCTCCTTGACACCTTGGATTTGATGTTGTTTGGCTTAATATTTGGGCATGGTAACCTTACATTCAAAGCTTATCTCTCTCTAAATTAGCATTATAACTTTGGCTTATGAGAGTTTGTTGAAGATATTTGATCATAATAACTTTGCACCAAAATAGATTGAAAACTAATAGGCATGGCCTTGTATTTATAGCCTTGAGAATTAACTCTCACACAAAGTGAGTTAAGGTCAATTTTAGCTTGGAATGGGTTCAAACTAAACCTAGGTGAGTTAAAAATAACTCTATTTGAGTTAATAGTTATCAAGTAATTATTATTTGAAATTACTAGGCATGGATCTTAAATTAGCTATTTTAAGATATTTTCAATGAGCTTGACAACTCTTTAGGGTAATGATGAAAGTCTTGGTTATTTTAATATTTTGGAATTTCAATTTTTAGACATTTATTAATTTTATATGGATAATTATATTAGGTATTTAATCTTGTTTGGATTGTTAATTGATTTTGATTAGCTTTTTTTAGCTCTTTCAAGATTTAATTAAGTGTGAAAGTGCCCCACTTAATGTGTCCATAGGCTAAATTGATAGTTGTGATCTTGCAAGGTCATTGTGGATGAATCTATGAGAGGTTATCATTACATATGATAGAACACCCCAATTAGGGATGTCTCAACATGATTATGAGCTTTGATGAGTGATGCACAAAAAAATTTGGGACAATTTTATGATTCCTAAGATTAGTTTGTAAGGGTTGTTAGGAATCGATCTAAAGTCTGAGCAAAATCTAGTTGTGAATAATTTTAGGTGTCTACAATTTCCCCCTATTTAGGAAGACATTACAAGATATAGACATAGTAAAATATTCTTAAATAATGAAAAAGGTTGTTAAGAAATAAGATAATGATTGAAGAATAATCTCCAAATAATGTTTGGGAAGCCTATAATAATGCTCCCTCAAGGGAGTGGATGAGACATACGATTAATGGATGGTCACTCAGAAAAAAAGAAAAAAAAGAATGAAATTAAGCCATGGGTGATATTAATCCAATCAAGATAATTATTAGATGCATTGATTTAAAAATTACTAATTTTCCCAAAGGCATTTATAATTAGTGGCACATGAACATGCCCCAATAGGACATATGAGTCAAAATAATGATTTTCCCATAGGTGGTTATAATAATTAAGATCACCAGGATTGAATAATGATTTTTCATTTTTCCCTAATAGGGTATATTGGCAAGAATAACTCAAAGATATAATCTATCATACAAATTAAATATGAATGGGTGTAAATGTAGATGTGATGGTGTAATGACTGAAGAATCCACAAATAACCAAACACATGAGGATGCATAGAGTGATCAAAGAGATGAATATAAGAATAAAAATTGATAAATGTGAATGATTTGGTTATACCTAATAATTTAGAGATGCTCATCCTTATTAGCATTGATATAACTAGAATGGTCAATGGTTTGATTTGATCAAGGAGCGTGGGAGGATTTACCAAGGTTACCAAGGATACGTTTCTATGGCTCCATTGATTGTAAGAGTTCCCAAGTTAATTTTTGTTATATAATGTGATGGTATGAATCATGATATAAAAAACCATGATAACTTGGTCAAAATATGCATATAGACTTGAGTCTCGATCTAATATAAATTTGAAAATAATGCACTAATGATAAAAACTATGATGACAATATTTATGTATGAATATGGACAGACTCAAGAATAATGCATAAGGAATCACCCAATGAATACATATAAACTAAATCAAGGCACAATAAAGAAAATCAAATAAACAAGAAAACAAATAAACAATAACAACTAAGCAAACAAACATGTAAAAAGCTTGAGATAAAAAATAATATAAAACATACTATCATCAACCAAGTCAATACCTATGTGTGAAGTCTAAATGAATGATAAACATGTGGTAACCGCAAGAAAGGATACATGTAAAGGTAAGGTCACGCCCCTAATGGTAGTGGAATGGACTAGAACCCACAATGGATTTACCTCAATAAGGTGGTAGGTTTAAATCGGACAAATGTTTTTGGATTTTGAGACTTCATATCTCTCAAGGAGAATGTAAGCCAATTTTTTAAATTTAAAGGGTTTTTAAATGTTTTGAATGTTTTTGGAATTTTTGAAGCGTCTCAACCTGATTGGGAATTATGCGATACTAAATTGTCCAACTCATAAAATGATGAGAGTGTGGTGTAGATGGCTAGTAAAATTATGAGAACATATGGAAAATGGGATCAAGATGACCTCAACATGAATCAAACAACAAATAAATATTCCTATTAAGACCTTAAGTCATAGTAGTTCCATCCATATAAAAGGTTATGTGATCTGACCAGGTCATAATAAGTTCTAAAATTTAGGCAAATGACAAGGAAAATGATATTAATAAGGATAACGTGATGTGGCAATCCATGATAAAAGGTGTTTTTAATAATTTTCCCATAGGTAGTTATAATTAGGAAATAATGACATAGGTTAGTGATTGTAATTTCCCTATAGGTAGTTATAATTAGTAACACAAGGTGGAATACTGATTTACCCAAGGGTGGTTATAATCAGTCACACCAGTCAAGTGTAAATGAAAAATTATAATTTTAATATCCAATATCATATTAGTTTCATATACTACCATTTAAATACAAAATTCTAAAAATTTTAAAATTGGATCATAATCCCTTTGTGGAAGGTGTCAAAAGAACCAATGGAATGAAGATCAAAAGGGTTAGGTAGGTCTGGTCAATAATAAGTTTGGTCAATAGGAATGATATGGTAGAATGGTATATGATATGGCATAATAATGATGATAGGTTGGTAATTGGATAAAATGACAATAGGTTTGCCCCCAAGTGGTAAGGTAAGGTAAATGGAAAGGTATGAAACAACAACAAGTGGAATGGAAAAGGACAATGGAAAATGAAAATGGTAAGGCAAATAAATCTAACATGGAAAATGTTTTTGTTATTCTTGTTGATGTGGAGATGCACGTCTTGATCAACATATGATAAAACTAGAATAATCAATCATGTAAATTACTAGCCCACACCTCTTCTAAAAAGATACTTTATCAAGAACCTACTATAGATTTGTACTCTAGTAATGTTGTTGTGCTCCCCATTGGTCATTAATTATATTTTATTTAAACATTGAGACAAGATGTCCTTATAGCCTTTATAAAGGAAAGTGTGGATGGAGATGGTAAATATGGATAAATATTGGATGATAGGTTTAGTTTAACAATGTAAAGTTGGATGATAATGGAATGTATAATGGTTGGGTAATAATTGATGATTAAGATTTTTAGGCACACATAATATTTTTAATTCTAGATTTGACATAACTTTGGATGTAGTGGGGTTGATGAATTCTGAATATGATTTTGATAGGATAAGAAGATTATTCTATTATTTGGGGCTAATATTATCTACCATCTGATTATGTTGTAGATTGGAAGTTGTATTGGTGTTATCTTTAATAATGTATTCATCAATTAGTGAAAAAATGATAAGCTATTATCACATTAAAGAGATTTTCACCAATGAAATAATCTTGATTATTTCACCACACCTCTAAGAAGGTTTCACTAAGGAATGTTGACTTTTGACTTTGATTGTCTTCTAACACCTATGAAAAAATTTCACTAAAAGATGTTAAGTTTAGACTTTGATTTCCCCTAGTGTCTCTGAAAAGGTTTTACTAGGAGATTATTCTTCTTCTACATGAATGTGGTCTTGGCCCCCTTGATATTATATAACTAATATGTTTTCATGGATGCATTTTAACAAGGTATGATTCTATCAGTCCCAATCAACACTTGTGGGAGGTGGAATGTTATTATAATGGCTATGTTGGTTGGTGTTAATGACATGTGTATTAGTAATGGAATGGGATTAGGCAACACAATCCTCATAGAAGATATTAGGAGAACATATGTCAATGACAAAGTAATAATCCTAAAAAACCATAGAAGGATCACAAATATATTTAAAATAATCTGCAAGGCATTTTTAACCAATATTATAATAAGCATGAATATATTTTGATTCTGAAGCTGAGTCAACTCAAGGGACTCTAAATTAAATGTTGAGACTGATGTTGATTCTACTTCTAATTCTAGATTTGATGTTAATTCAAGAATATGACCTAACTTAAATGTTGATTATTTAAATAGTATGGATGATGCTGCAATGATGTCTTGTTAAATGTTTGGTATTGGACAAGTAACAACCTGTGATGGCATAATGGGATCTATAGAGATTGGTTTGTCAAAGTGAGACTCCTTAATGAGGGGAAAAGGTCAAGAGATAACTTCACAGAGTTTGGCTTATCAAAGGGAGGCTATTTAAAAATAGGTTAATGGTCAAGATAATTATTTACTCAAAGGTAGTTATAATCATTAAGAAGTATCTTAGTAAAGACTAACTTGTCATAGTGAGACTTCTCGACAATAAAGAAAGTATCAAAACGTGATTTATCATAGGTTAACTTGTCATAAATAGGTTTTTAAACAAAAACATTATGGATTGGTTGGTTCTCTTGGCCTTAGTTTACAATTAGTTGTAAAATACCAATTTTGAATATATCTTGGACTTCAAATATTGGCTTGGTTTGATAGGTACTAATTAGATTAGTTATGGCTCAAATATTTGTATGGTTTTTCTAAAGTGGGGGATAGTTGGTAACGGATTGACTGGTTGCCAATCAAGGATAATTTCTATGACCCATCAAGTTGTGATTGCATAAATTTGTAGGGATAATGAGCTACCATACTTAGAAAGGCCTAGAATAGTAATGGTCGGGCATTTCAAATCTTGGTTTCTATCATGAGCCAAAGGATGAGGTCCTATTATAGTAATAGTAGGGCATTGTGAAGCTTGATTTTTATTGCAAACCAAAGGATGAGGTCCTAGGAAAGTAATGATAGGGCATTAAAAATATTGGTTACTATCATAAACCAAAGGATAAGGTCATGAAGTGGTAATGGTAGGGCATTTCAAAGCTTGGTTTCTATCATAAGCCAAAGGATGGGGTCCTAGAATGGTAATCCTTAGATGATGTGGAGATTGGTGGCTTATACAATTTGAAGGAGGGTTAATGGTATAGGTGGGGGATTGGGTAGAATTAGCATTGAAATGGATAACTTGGTACATTTTTTATCCCAAGGAAGGTATCACCAAATACTGTGCTTGAGGATATTGGCTTTATTCTCTTAATTGAGTATTATAGTGAGCATAAGGATCCATCTCAAAAACCACCTCTTCACTATAGGGGTCTTGATAAAAGTCAATTTTTACAACCATGGTATCATAACTTGGATTGTAAATGGATCCATTATGAGTTTAATAAGACATATCCACATTAATGATGAATGTTTCACAAAAGGCCTAGAGTTTTACAAACTCTTAAAAATAATGTCCAAAGGAAAAATGGTCCAAACGTGGTCTAACTTGGTCTAAAATTGGATTTGTATCTCAAAAATGTTTTTTTCTAAAATTTTGTCTAAAATAGTCTAAAATCATATGTCCAAAATCAAATGCATTAAACAAAAAGGTCAAGTGGATGAAAAAACTGAAATGCAAAACTCAAGGTACATATCATTTCAAACAAGTCTAATCTAAAGAAAACAAAAGTTTATAGGTATTTATGAGGAGGCTCAAAATCTTATCTCAAAATAGGCATGTGCTAGGTCTTTTGGAAAAGGCACAAAAGCTAGACTTTAAACAAAACAAGGTATGTGATTTAATCTAACAAATTTGAAACACTTTCACATAAACTAGGCATTTAGATTTAAATATGAAATTGGTCAATTGGTATAAGGCATTAAACAATAACACTTGGAAGATAGACCACTTTCCCAAATCTAGGCATAAACAATAGTTTTCAAATTGTATAAATAGTTAACCTAAGTTGTAAACCCAAAAAAGAAAAATGAATGCCTAGGCCAAAATTACACAAGGCATAGGCAAAAGTCAATTAATGTTTGGATTTAGACTTGGCAAGGGTAATTTCAAACTTCATTTAGGAAAAATAGGATTCTTTGAAAAAATAAAAAGCTAAACAAGAATGAAAAACATAACAAAACTAGGCATAGATCCAAAAGGCACCCATGGCTTTGGTTTCAAAATTGGAATTTGGACACAAAGTAAATAAGTCTTTGAAATGATTCGAGTAGCGTAACAAAGTTATCATGATATAAATATGTAACAAATGATCTATTTTAAGAATTTAAGCCACAAACATTGAAATGAATTGGGCAAAATAATGCCACCCTTTTTAATCAAATGACACACACAAACAAGATTTGTCAAAAGACTAAGGCAAAGGTATGGTGTCAAGTGGGTTGTGTAATTCTTCCTCATACAAAGGAATGATGGATAAAAAATACTTATTTTTACAAGGTAAGATTAAAAAATAGATAGTTTGACTCAAGACCATGTAAGAACAGATAAAATGACAAAAAAACCTAAGTGTAATGTTCTAAATCCTAAAACTAACAAGGTTACATAATAATATAGGATTTTTCCAATATACTAACTCTTGAGAGGATTGTAATTGTTAATCTAAAAAGTAAAGTCACATGAAAAGTAGAATTTTTAGGCACCTTATTCTCTCAAGAGTTTGTACTGTGATATGTAACTTTGGACTACTTACCCTGAATTAACAATATGTCTATGGTAAGTGCGGCTATTCTAAACTATCAATTTTTTATCATTTATAAAAGTTCCCAAGTGTGACTAACACTAGATATGCAATCACATCAATTAGATGTATGTCAACTAATTTGTTATGAAAAGGTCTTGCCCTTTTCACAACCAATATATCCATCGCTTGCTTAGTGTAGTGTAATGTCTAAGTTGATCATACATTTTGAGGGTAACAACCACAAATGGATGTAGCTTAAACAATCAAACCACCATCCCAATGATTCACCAAATTAGTTTATATACTCCACCATAGAGTGGGGTTGAAATGATGTCAGGAGATGAATTCATATGTCAATACTTACCTAGAGAACCCATGAAGAGGTGATGAACTCCCACTCCTAATCCAAAATGAATGAAAAATAAAGACAAGTGAAAAGACTTTAGGGTCATTTTGGGGTCACCTAAACCATATGGATTTGGGTAGGGCCTTAGTGACTTTATTTTAATGTTTTTAGACTAAAATTATAAAGGCAAATGTGAACACTTTTAGTCACCCAAGTTCCCTAAAGGGGATGAGGGGAGAGAATACATATGTAACTCAGTTTGCTTAGGTAACAAAAACTAAATGAAAGCACAAAAAAAACATAAAAGACATAACTCATTTACCTTCCTTGGGATTTACAAATGGGTTTTTTGAATGGATTGCTCAACTTGTGCATCAAGAAGTCTTTGATAATGGAGTTTGTTTGGCTCCTTCTCTCTTGACAATTTGGATTAATATTTGGGCATGATAACCTTACTTTTAAAGTTTATGTCTCTCCAAATTAGCATTATAACCTTGTATTATGAGATCTTTTTGAAGATATTTGAGAATAATAACTTTTTACCAAAATAGATTGAAAACCAATATACATGGACTTGCATTTATAAACTTGAGACTCAACACTCACCCAAGATGAGTTAAGGTTGAGTTTAGGATTGGAATGGGTTCAAACTAAACCTAGGTGAGTTAAAACTAAATCAAATTGAGTTAATAGTTGTTAAATACTTATGATTTTTAATTAATAAGAATGGATCTCAAGTTAGATATTTTAGGATATTTTGAAAGAGCTTGACAACTCATAAAGGTAATGATGAAGGGCTTGGATATTTTAATATTTTAGAATTTTCATTTTTAGATATTCATTAATTTCAAATGGATAATTCAACTAGGTATTTAATATTATTTAGTTTTTTAATTTATTTTGATCAGCCTTTTAACTCTTTCAATATCTCATTAAGTGTGCAATTGCCCCACTTAATAGGTCCATAGGCAAAATTGACAATTATGATGCCACAAGGTGGTTAGGAATGAATCTATGAGAAGTTATTATTGCATATGATAGAATAACCCAACTAGGGACATATCGACATGATTCTAAGATTTGATGAATGATGCATAGGTAAATTTGGGATGTTTAATTATTCTTAAGCTTAATTTGTAATGGTTGGTAGAAATTGATCTGAAGTCCAAGTGAAAGCTAATTGTGGAAAATGTTATGTGTCTACACTACATATTTTAGCTATGATAGTGTAGTTTAGTTTTATAATACACACATGATTCACTTATTCTCTTTGAGTATTTGAGAATACTTAAAAGACTTAGGTCTATCACATAGATCTAGATTTGATACTATATACCCACTAGGGTAACATACATAGATACATAGACTCAACATTGATATATTTTCCCATTGAGGGCATCCTATACACATCTTCTAATTTAATAGGTTATATAATTATATATTATATTTCATATATTTGGCATTATATATATATATATATATATCTTTATATTGATCTTCCTATACTACACACATTTTTTTCCAACTGCCACTACCATAAACATAGATTTTGTACATATTTTCTCTTATATAGATATGTACCACATGTTTGTGTATATTTTTATTTTTATCTTTACTATTTTAGACTTGATTATGTCTATATTCTTGTATATCTACTTCAGGGAATTTGAATATGTCATTGTTTTATGGCTCTATGTCAATTCCTTTCATTATGTGTATGCTTTGGACATGTGACCATGTCCTTGTGTGTGCCTTCTTCATTGTTTATGTAAACATCTGGACATGTCCTTCCATGTGGTTTTAAGCCAATCTTGTTTGTTATATGTGTATGCAGATGTTTTAACATGTCCTTGTATGTTTGGTCTTTCTCATACTTAGTGATATGTGCCCATGTCCTTTATATTGTGTCCCCTTAGCCTACTTTGCATGCCTCATGTGTTTGTATGTATGCATAAATACCACGACACTTGTCTCTTGCTTGTTATATTAAAATCTAGTTTATGATTCCATGAGGGACCTCATGCATCTCCCCTTTCTCCTTGGGTGCATTGATAAACATCATGTCCCATCTCTCTAGGTAGTTACTTAGATTATACCTAGGTTTTTTATTCATATACATGTTTACATTGTTATATCTATCTTTAAAATGATGTGAATGCTAGATCTAACATACATTTTACATTACCAACCTATGCTCAATAAATTTTACATTTCAATGTCATGTATACACAATATATTAATTTATCATGTAGATATCATCTATTTTCAGTCTAACACACATGATGTGGAGATTTTATTTTGAGGACATATACACATTATATTGGTTTATCATACATAAATCATATATTTTAAATATAACACCCATGATTTAGAGATTTTATTTTGAGGATAATTATTTCATAGTTTTAAAAAAATCCTATCAAAAGAGGGGGCATACATAGGGGTTTGTCACATAGATCAGGCCATTTGAGTGCACTCAAAACATAGTTTTCAGCATTCAAACTATTTTAACCTTTTAGGGTTTAGCTATGTAAATCCTATGTTTGATAAAAGGGTTGAGTAGTCTAAATTAGTGAAATAATATGCACAAAATATTCACCAATTTGTTACAAAGTTTTACTTGCTTTGACTTTCTAAAAATAGTAATAAATATGTGTAAATAAAGACTTATCTACCATAGAAGATTTAAGTGCTAAAAATTGAGATATAAATATATATGAGCATCATCAACTAGATACCTATGTCAGATTGTCTCCTAGATAGTAGCACCATACCTGGACAATAGCACCATGTCGCTCTACTATCTTGAAAATGGTACTAGTGTCATATGTGTAGAATTGTTCCTAAATTTGGGGTGTACTTGTGCTTATATTTTTGGGTTCTATTACATGCATGAAGTCTAAAACTTTTTATTATTATTTTAATATATAATTTATGATGCTAACCCTAATCCTCCTTGTAAGGCATTAGCTGAAAATGTGTGTTAATTAGTAGGATTGGTTAGATATCCTTAACACCCCACTATGAAGAGAGTTGCCTACATACCAATACTTTGAGGAGCGATCAAAATTGATGTGTTTCTCCCCATCTAAGTTTTAGTGAAATTTTAAGTGATGCTAGAATGATGGTGGTCTTGAATGCCTTGAGTGTGCTTGAGATTAGAAATTTAGAAAATTTTGGATTAAGGTAACTGTAGATGGTAGTATGTAGAAGTAGGGTAGAATAGGGATCATAACCTTGATTTTACTCAACTTTTTTCATGTTTGAATGTGTATTTTTCATCTATTTTACATCTAGTGGATAGAAGTCTAAAATTCATGTATTTATAATGGTCTGTAGCTTATGTGAATAATAAAATAATCTTAATACAACCTTAGGAGGGTTTAAAATTTTAAAATATATTTGTTTAAGAGAGTTAGGTTAAGAGATATTAACACCATTTTGGGGACATTAGTGCCATGTGTTTCTTGTGTCCTTAATGTGGTGCTAATGTCCAACTAGTACATTACTGGGCACAAAGGGCTAGGATCTAAGAATGAAGGTCTGAGATTATGTTTTAGCTAACTAGGGATGCATGTGGTCCACACAAAGGCTAAAAGTGTGATAAAAGGCTCTATTACAGGTCTAGGGCTAATCTAGGAATAATTTTTCTCAAGTAGCACTCTTATCACTAAAATAACACTTTTAGGTTATCACATTTTCCCCCATTTATGCTAAAAATTTAGAAAAGTCAAATTACTAGTATAAAATAAAAAGAAGCATACATGGACTTGCCTAGGAAGTGAAGCCCATATAGCTAAATCTAAGAATGTGAAGCTAGGTATACCTATGTGAAGCATGATACAAACCATGATATATAATTAAACACACATAAATCAGTCCTAACTTAAGAGATGCCAAAATCAAAAGACTATGCTAAATAAAATAATTGAGTAAACAAATGGGAAAGAGGTAAGGAATGAAAACACCTCACTCGGTAATTGAACCAATGCATAAACTTGGTGATAACCTTTTTGTGTGTATATAAATAGTGATCCAATCATTAAATATATTGGATTGAGTAGATATATTTCTCAATCCTCATGTGTGATTGTCTTAAGAAATTAGTTTGATTTTGAATCCATCATTACCCACCCTTGCTTGGTAGATCATGATTTATAAATAGACTAGATTAGATTAAAAGTTTTTCTAACCCTCTCATGTTGGTGCCTCAAGAAATTAAGTAGGTTATGGATCAATCATTTCCCACCCATTTATATTAGGTTCATCTTAAACTAAACTATGTAAAGTGATATAAATATCTAACTGGGTATATCTAACTATGTGTGTTAGCTCCACATCGATTTAGGTATATTAGGTAGCTCTAGGCCACTCAAGAATGTCAACCATTATAGATGGAGTAATTAATGAAACTAGTGATAACATAGAATATCATGTCAAGTTTATATAATGTATAGAATGACATGGGGTTTGTAATTGTATCTAATCAACTTATGTATAACTAAGCATATGGAAATAATGTGTTGTGCATATGCCCCCAATCTGATATTTGAGTATATTGATTCTAGACAAAGTTATAATAGTTGTATTTGAGTATCTAAACTAAATATGGGAATGATAATTCTACACATGATGCCCCCATTATAATCAACTAACATGATTCTAAACTGGACTAATTTGAATATGAATAAAATCTAAGCCAATTATCAAAAATGTAGTTGTATCTATGTACACCTATATTATACCTAGTGCACTATTCTAACTAATCTAAACTACCATGAAATTTGGATTATTGTATATTATTTACATTTATTATATAGTATTTTAATGTGGCACTACTATCCCTATCTAGGTGCTATGTTTATCTGGTCTAAAATATGAGTCACTGTATTGATTTATGATTCCCTACTTGTTCCTATGTTTTTTTTGTGTTTGATTTTCTAAAACTAAGTCTGTGTGCTTAAAAATGTTATTTGAATGCAATGTAGGAGCTAGATCTCTATGACAAACCACTATGAATGCCCCTTATTTTGAGGGTAATTTTTGACCTATGTAATAAGTATACTCAAAATAAATAACTCTACAAAATGTGTTAGCTAGAGAATATATAATAACTACATAATAATCCAATATAATCTATAAACATTTCATTGGAATGTAAGAGAATCTGAGCATAAGTATGTAATATAATATGTATGTTGTGTCTAACATTGTAATAGTGTGTCAAGATAGATTTAATAAATGTGTATAATAATAAATCTAAGTAGATACCTAGGGGGATAGGGCATGATGTCCATCATGACACCTAATTAGGAAGGGAAGATGCACGAGGTCCCTCATGGCATCAAAAACTATGTGTGTAACAAGAAAAGACAAGTGTCGTGGTCATGATGCATACAAGAAAACATAAATATAAAACACATGGGGCACACAAAAAAATAGACCAAGGGGTCACAATAAAATTAACATGGGCACATGTCACTAGATCTGAGAATAAAAGACATATAAGGACATGTTCAAATGTCCACATACACAAGAAACAAGCACATTGGATTAGATCCACATAGGAGTACATGTTTAAATGTATGCATACATAATCAAGAAAGAAAATGTAAGGGATATGGGCACATGTCCAATGCATACCTTAATAAAAGTATCATATATCCAAAGAATAATGGCATATTCAAATACCCTCAAATAGAAGAAACATAAAAAAATACAATTAAGTCTAAAATAAGAAATCTATAAATGAAATCATGGATGAATGTAGTATAAATATATGTAAGAGTGAGATGTATATATGTTAATTCTAAGCTAGTGATAGTTAGAAAAAAAATTGAGTATGAGTAGCATTGATCTATATCAAGATATATCAATGCATAAATTGGAATATAAGGAAAATAATGATAGAACCTTGTAATAAAAATAGTGTATAAGATGTCCCTCAGTAGGCAAATGTGTCAAATTAATACCCATGAATTAGTGTATATGCCCCTAATGGGTAGATGATAGCAAGTCTAGATCAATGTAATGGACCTGTGTACTGTAAGTAATCTGTAAGCACTCAAAAAGAATAAGTGAAGAATGTATATATGATAAAACTAATTATACTAAGATAACTAGCATATATAGAGTCTAGAAAATATAAGAAATGTAAACATAGCAATGTATATAATCTATAAATTTTATGTTTTCTCAGTAATATTTTAATATTTTAATGTTTTGTCATGTTATATTATTTTTGTATTTTATGGATATAATCTATGTACAAAAAATTAAAAATAAACTATGCACAAAGAATAAGAGAAAATAAAGTTCATAAAAGAGGGTAGGAACCATATTAACTTATCAATCTCATGGGAGACTCAATACCACTATGCCTTATGTCAAATAAGAGAATTGTGATCATGTATGCTATGTGAAAGGGAAAATATGATCCCATAATCTACTATATTTAGTAATTTATATCTATATCTACTTGTGTAGTGGTGTTAGGATTTTATGGCATTGATTGTGGTGTCCTATGAACTATAGGGGACTTAGGAACCCATATGGTAAAAGAATATGTAGGCGACACAGATGCACTATGATAAGAACCCAGAGAATCTAATAATACTAATATCAACATAAACTGAGTGGATGAAGGTCCTCTAAAATCTATGACATATTTATGATGTAGTGGTCACTCTAATAATGGTCTTCATGGGAGTGTATGCACATTTATCACTACCATAGGATTATACCTCACCTAACCTAGTAAATCTATTTAAATCTATTATTTATGCATAGGAAATATATTTTGAGATATAACTAATAATTGTGCTATATCTTAAAATTGTGTTATAGCTATAATTGGTTACTATGTTATAACTACCTATGGGATGGGTAGAGGATACTCCATGGGAGACCTTCAATTGACTACATGATTTGCATGTATGTGTTTTAGGCATATATACACTATATATATGATGGATCATAGGTAATGTAACTTTGACCTACATAATAACATATCAAATACACCTACACTAGGTACTATTAGGAATCAAATGCATGATAGTCCAACCTATAATGAAAACACAATCTCCATAATGGAGATCTGAACATGACCACTAAAACCACTAATGACTATATCTGTTGGGAGCATATCCTACTCTAAATACCCTAAATACTACAAAAGTGTCATAGTATACATGTTAATGCATGAATTATTATCTACCATAACACTCTAGATAGAATGATAATCTATGGATGCTCATATAAAGAGTACATGTAAATCTATATCAACATGAATAATATCATTCTCTAAGAGTGTGATGAGTGGTCTAGTTAGAAATATGTTATGGTTCATGCCAATATTATTATGAAATAGGTGTGCCTTTATAATAGTATGATATGAGGCTAGTGGTGGTTGTGCCTAATATGTGTAGTGAACACCTGATGTGCTCCTTGCTTCATTTTTTATGTGCCTTAGAAATGGATCTGAGAATATATTTAATTCCTTAGCTTTAGTTTGTTGTGATTTCCATGCCTATTTGGGTCTGTCTACATCAATAATGTTATCCTGAATTAAATCTTGTATCTTATGTTTTAAGTTATGAATTTATTTTTTGTATATCCTGGTGCCCTATGATACACATATAGTGTGTTAGAATATTAGTTATTAGGAAGAGGCTTTGTTATATCAACCTCTTTAATGGGATGGAGAGATATGTCATTTCATTATAAGAGCTTTTGTAAAACTCGTACTGGTGACTCTAGAATGTTGATGAAGATTCAATGCTGACTAGTGGATAAAACCAATCTAGGAGATGGCTCAAAAGTTACGTTGGCTATGGCCTTTTGATCACTCTTTTTTCTCAATGACCCTTAACTTGTATGTAATATTATTTTAAATCTTAGCAGTTGATTCTAATCCATTGGTATACTTGATTTTTTTGATTAATAAAAGCTTAATCTTTATTTCTTTTATTGTGTGGTACATATCCATAAATGTAGGAATTCTTTTGAATAAGATAGCTTCATGTAATGATAGTAAAACACATTGTTTAAATATGTCTTGAAGATCTCTATCTACCATGTAGCTAGTAAATTTATCTAATATAGCCTTGTATCATAAGACACAATTCATGATAGGCTCATTTGAATTTTGTTTCAACTATGACACTTGAGCGCATGATATCTTATCACTAATATTGATGGAGAAGTGTAATAAAAACATGTCATCTAAAGGATTTAATATGGTTATAGGTTGAGTTGGTAAATAATAAAACCATTGTAGGGCATGATTATTTAAATTACATGGAAATAACTTTGTAAGAAGCCAATCATTAGACACATAATCTAAACATGCTATGTGAAAATATTTGAGATGATGATTTGGGTCACCCTTAACATCAAATAACATAAGCTTAGGTGTCATGAAAATGTATGTAAAGGGAGTTACCACTATGTGATAAAGGTGTATGTAAGAAAATACTATAATCTAAGGCATGTGATGGCCTAGTGGCTCCCTTCTCAATATATAATACCTTAGCTTTTAGAGTATGTATTTCATGTATAAGGGATTATACATATTTCATGGAGAAACTATCCATAAGAGATATAACTATCACTGGAGGTTTTTGAATCAAAATTTTAGGTTGTGTTAGCTGAGTTGGCCTGACTGTAGGTGTAATAACATAATTAGCTGGGAGAGTTGAAGAATGACCATTGTTTTTAATTCTTGATTTCCAATATGGCTTGTAGGATTTGTGCATGATCAAGGGATTGTTCCCAAATTGTATCTTTGAAGCCTTGTAATATCTCATTTTTGTTGATATAATGCCATCATTGTAAAATGGAGGGAGAGTGTCCCAATTTTTAATGTGTACATCATATCGATCTTGATTATATCATTCATCCTCAGATGCATTATCATTGAAATCCACATAATTAGGGTGTAAAGGATGCATATCTAGAGTTTTGATATGTCCCTTATCCATGTTATAGGCTCAGATAGCAATAATTTGGATATGGTCTATAGTATTACCACCTAATCTAGCCCTTCTTCTTAATAGTAGAGATATAGATTTTTTATATGACATATAGTAAAAAAATTGGCATAGAACCACTAAAATAGAATATATGAATCTAAAAAAACTATAAAAGCTAATGAAAGTAGAAAAAAGGATACAAACCCTAAGAACATCTATGGTTAGGGTTTTTGAATTAGAGTTTCTTTGCAAAAATTTTAATTATATTTAAATAAATGAAACCTTAATGATATATTTTATTTAATGAGCTAGGTTATGCCAAAAAATCATAAAAATATAAGTTTGTAACCCTAATTTAGTGCACAAAAATTTGGAGAAGGTAAACTAAGGTTTTAAGCAATATTCAAAGTAAGTCAGGTTCACTAATTTTTTAACCTTTTAGGGTTTAACTATGTAAATCCTATGTTTGATTAAAGGGTTTATTATTTAAAATTACTGAAATAATATGAATAAAATAACCAATAATTTTTGACAAATTTTGACTTGTTTTGACTTTTTAAAAATAGTAATAAATATATAAAAATAAAGACTTATTTAGAAAATACCTGATATAGAAGATCTGAGAGTTGAAAACTGAGATACATATAAGGATGAGTGTCATCAACTAGATCCTTATGTTATATCCTCTCCAAGACATTAGTGCCACACTAAAACAATAGTGACATGTGACTCTAGTGTCTTGAACATTGTGCTAATGTCCTATGTGCAAGACTGTTCTTAAATTCTAGGTGCACCTATGCCTATGTTTCTATGTCCTATTCCTATATGCATGAAATATGAAATTATGTATTGTGCCTATAATATATGATTTATTATGCTAATCCTAATCCTCCGTATAAGTAAAGCATGAAACTAAAATGTGTGCTCATTATTAGGATATGTTGGACATCATCAACGCCTTGTTGTGAAGATATTTTATTACATACCAATACTTTGATGAGGGATCAAGACTAGTGCATTTTCCCCCACCTAAGTGTTAGTGTAATTAAAAGTGATGCTAGAATAATAGTGGTATTGAATTCCTTGAGTGTGACCAAGATTGGAAATCTAGAAAATATGGGCTTAGTGTAGCTATAGATGGTAACATGTAGAAGTAGGGTAGAATAGGGACCATAACCTTGATTTTTCTCAACTTGTTTTGTGTTTGAATAGGTCTTTGCATCTCTTTTCCTTATAGTGGATATAGGTCTAATAGTCATGTATTTATATTGTTCTATAGCTTGTGTAGATAATAAAATATGCATAGGATAACCTTAAGAGGGTTTAAATTTTGAAAATATATCCATTTAGGAAATTTAGGATAAGGTAAATTAGCACCATTTTGGGGACACTAGTGCCATGTGGCTCTAGTGTTCTTAATGTGACATTAATGTCTAGATGGCAAGGTATTATGCATGAAGGGACAATATTTTGGGAATGAAGGTTTGAGACTATGTTTTTGCTAACTAGGGACATATGTGGTCTACAAAAAGGTTGGAAAAATATGATAAAAGGCTCTAGGATAGGTTTAGGTATAATCTAGGAATAGATTGTCTCAAGTAGGTGGAAACTAGTAAGACATATATCAGTTTTAGTTTGGCATAGAAAATCATAGAAGTAAACTAGTGTGGTAAAAAATACACTAACACAATGTGATATTGTCCAAGTTAACACACTACTATCTAATAGTCTTAGAAACAAGAAAATACAAATTGGCCATAAAGGTACAAAAGTTAAATTTCATGTTTCTATAGTATCAATCCTAGATTACTAGTTATGCTCAATTTGTTCTCAATTTTACATAGAATCACCTAGGTTTGCTCAGATTAGGGGCATCATGTGTGGCATTATCATTCTTATTTAAATTTTAGATACCTAGATATAGATTATTATGCCTTAGTATATAATCCATATGCATAGATATAAGATTTAGGGGCATGTACATGAAACATTATTCTCATATGATTAGTTTAATACCACTAATCTCAAATGGAATGGTAGATCCATTTCATTATCCACATTGTTAATCTAGAAACCATTTGCACAAATTTTTCACCATATTGATGCCTTTTTCTATCTATAATAGTTGGCATTTCTATCTAGTCTTTAAACTACATTTATTAGTATCCCTTGAACCATTTCACATTTTAGAGTTTTTGAGTGGCCCCAGAGCCATCCTACATAATTTTAGTTACAACACACAACTTTAGTTACATATTCATCTACTATAAATGGGTAAGTAATGATGGAGTTATAACATACTTGAGTTATTGAGCCACCTACATAAGAGGGTTAAACAAGCCATAAGTCCAATCTAAGTTATTCACAAATTATGATCCACTAAGTAGGGGTGAGAAATGATGGAGTCAAGACCAAATTGAGTTCTTCAACCTTCCACACATGACTATTGATTAAGACATCATCTCAGTCCAAGTTATTCACTACTTGATCACCATATAAATGCACACATAAGACGTAACTAGGTTTTAACATTGGTTTACATACCCAATGAGATTTATTCATTTCTTTACTCTCTCACTCTCATATCTTTAAATAGTTTTATCTTTTATTTGGATGTTTTTTAAGCAAGGACTGATTCATAAAGGTTTCATTTATAGGAGATGTAATGGAACACAATTCATTAACTCATATCCACATTCATGGGCTTCACCTCCTAGGTAAATCTAGGTACACCTCTCTTTCATTTATCTATTCATTTTGATTTTATACATTTCTAAAATAAGGGGGGGTAATGAAAATGTAGTCATAAAAATTACCCATTAATGCCTTAGAGTGTCACTTGAGGTCACTTTACCCTTAGTATATCACTTGACCCATTGTAGGGACCCTTTTGATCCACTATTAGTCACATGAAAGTCACAAATAATACCCTTGATATTAAAAAACCACATGTGACTCATAAAAACATAATACCTTAGTGATTCAGATCCTTGAACCCTCCAAAATGTAATTTTTCATCTAACTAATAGGATTAGGGTAAACCTAAACACATTATTAAGTCACCCTCTGAAGTCATTTTTATCATAACACTATATAAACACTACTCTCACACTTGTACACCCTAGGTTGGGATTATCATAGATAAGCACACAAAATTACCATTTCACATTTATGGAAATCTCCCAATTCTTTCAATATTTTATTGACTTAGACCATAAATTCAATAATCCAACCCAAGCATAAATATCTAGATCTCAAGTGTCCTCTAAGGCATTTTTTCATGCATTAACACTTAAGCATTCTAACATTCACTTACACTTGCACCAATACTTAAATTGGGAGAACTACATTGAGATTGATCCCCTTTTGAAGTATTGGTATGTAGGCAACTTTCAATATAGAGAGGTGTTGAGGTCACATCCAACCTACCCCACTAACTCCTTTTTTTCATGGTATTCTTTCAAGCCCTTGCATGAATTAAAACCTAGGTATTTTTGAGGAAAATAGGGTTACAATTAAAAAAACTAATTTTACAGGACTTGAAATTTGGATCAAAATGGGAAAGGATCTGATCTATGAGACCCAAAAATCATTTAAATAAATTATAAAGGAGGTCACTACTGCACCCATTGGACACTATCACATATGACATTATCCTAAGGACCGTGCTACTATATAAGACTGATTATGACACTTGGATCATGTTCATTATAGTGAGATCTATCTTTTGATAAATTTTCATAGTTTGATTCCTCTTAGAAGGCATGCTTCTAGCTAAGTTTTTATTTCTCTCTCCTCCTTTCCACATTTAGCAAATTAGATAAATCATATTTTGTAAAAATCAAAGTATATATTTATTTTATGTATATTAAATAATTTTAATATTCCAACAATTTAACACCTATGTTTTTAGATACCATAATCCCTTAAAATTTAAATCATTAATCAATTTAAGAAACATGTGTCTACATTGGGCAAAAGCCCAAATAAACATATTGTAAGATAATCCAAAGTTATTAAGAGAATATTATAAGGATATATAAAATTTTGGGAATTAGTTGAGGGGTGATAAGGATTGAATATATCCAAGCAAGGGATATAAATAAGGAAGAGGATGAATAAGTATAGGTGTGTGTAGAAAACCCTTAAAATGTATGAGGTTGAATAAGGTCTATAAGGGTTTCTTGTGTCAAGTTGAAGCTTATTTGAATGAAAAAAGGTTTTCATGATTTTTTATGTACCTTTATACTTTATAAATATGTAAGAACATCTTATTGGTCTATTATTGATCTCATCTCATGTATATATGATTATCTATGAGCTAAAAAGTCTGAAAATACAAAATTCTATGTAATTACAATCATAAGAAAGGCACATTTTTATGCAATATATGCTTGTAAACCAATGAATATATGAATATTAACTTTTAAAGTACCTAATATAACTAGAATAACTTTATTAAAGTGAATATATCTCAATAAAATAAAATTTAGTGCTCTAGGCATACACAAAAACTAGGGTGTTTGAGATGCTAAAAACCTCATAAAATAATAACTAACCATTAAAAAGATCTAAATTTTTTTGGATAGATGATATGTGTTTATAAAGTGATTAAATTGGTTTTAAATCTTCCATACACTTTATACACACACACACACACACACACACACACACACACACACACACACACACACACACACACACACACACACACACACACACACACACACACACACACGAGTGAGTGTAAATAGGTCAATAATAGACCTTAAAACAAGATTTAAGAATAGTAAAATGGTGTTTTCTTGAGATTATCTTAGTCAAATCATATAAAAAAATGTATAAACCTTAAATATGGTAATTTAAAAATGATATAAATGTTCTAAGGTCTTGAAATTCACATGGAGGAAATATATTTAAGACCAATTTTTTTGCAGGCTTGTGCTTTTAAGCCTAAACAGGGGTTTGAAGATCTAAATCCTCCATAACTTGAGAAATATTCCTACAAAAGGCATGAAATTTTTTGTTATGGTGTGTTGAGGTGTATATAAGGTTTTTATGTTTGTTTTAGGGATTTTGGACACACACACACACACACACACACACACACACACACACACACACACACACACACACACACACACACACACACACACACACACACACACACACACACACACACACACACACACACACACACACACACACACGTGTGCATGCGCGCACGTGCACATGTGCACGTGTGCATACGCGCATTCACATGCGCACACACAAAAATATATTAATAACTCAATCAATAAGTCTATGTAATACAATCAAAACCCTATTTTTAGAGTATAAAAACAAACATAACTTCTAAAGGATTAATTATAAATGTATAAAAATTGTAAGGGAGATAAAGGAATTTTTTTTAAATGTGATAAATTTGGTTAAAATTATATATGGAATATATAAAAATATTTATTCTAGTTGTAGTGTTTGTAGTCTAGTAAGTTGTAGACTAAAACCCCTATTTTCTACAAAAAAAGAACAAGAATCAATAAAATTCATTAATAGAAGGCTATGTGATGGTTTAATTAATATATATTTCATATGAGGAATTTTTTTTAGGTGTGATTACATAATTTTATCTAATAAAAAATTAATGGATTAGTTATTAGGCCTATAGCAAGGCCTAAAAGACTATGTATAAAGCAAAATTTTATTTCTTGATGAATTATTGATAAAGAAAAGTGTGTGGAAGTTGATATTATGTATACTAAATTAGTTAATACATATATTCTAATAAATAATAATAATAATAATAATAATAATAATAATAATAATAATATTATTATTATTATTATTATTATTTAAGGGTCTATACATTCTTAATTAAGTCTAAAGAAGTCCTAGTGCAAGAGACCTAAAGAGGTCTAATTGCATCCAAATGGTATTATAGAATAGAAAGAAATCTTGGGAAGAGTATGTGAATAAAGATAGTTCTATTTCATAAGTGTAATTTGGGACATTTATAAGTGTGAAATAAATATGATAAGATAGAGCTAAAAAGGTTTAAGTAGTCCTAAAACCCATTCCGGCTTAAGAAAGTAATATAAAGGGCACATTGAGTATCAAGAGAGAAATAATCTAAGGTTAAATAGACTTATAAGTAGTTCCAAGGTGAAAAATACTTGGATACAAAGTTGACATACCAAGGCGAAAAATAATTTGGTGAGACTAAAATAAGAGTGAATAGGTGTCAATAGACTGAAGAGGCTTTGGGTGAGGCATAAGAGAAAGAAAAGGATATGGAAGGAGAACTAATGAAGAAGAATCATATGAAGAAAAGTGAGGAATATATATATATATATATATATATATATATATATATATATATATATATATATATATATAAATAGATGAGTTGAAGTAGGATTTAATATGTTTGATACAACATGTACAAGAATGGAACTAATCAAGACAAGGATGCTTCATAATAATGAAGAAGGTGGTCAAATGGCCAATTAAGAAGATTATTGAGAAAATAAAGAAGCAATAGGTGACTAGAATTTTGGAGAGATGGATAAAGATATTAGAAACTAAATATAAAAATAAATTATTTGGATAGGTAATTAAGCCTTAAATTTTTTATTCTAGCAATATGTGTGTGTTTTTTCAGGTACATAGGTAGATGAATACAGTGCAAAATATGAGGAGTTAAATGTTGAAAAAGATGAATAAGACAAGGTGCTAATAACCTTGAGAAGCTAGGTACAGAGGTGCATCATGAAGAATATTTTCACATCATGAAGAATAAGAGAAAATAATGATCCTTAGCCAAGAGGATGATAATAAATACAAGCAAGAGTCAACTAATGATGAAGATAATATAAATATGGAAGAGTTGGAAATACAACTTTGGTAATAAATTATAAATATCATGATAAATAATATAGATGTGGAGTACTGCAATATCCTTGAAGAAACCATTGAGTCTCTAAAATGTGATTTTATTTGTGATAAAGATATCATTTCTGAAGGTGTGAGACGCAAAGGAAAGAAACACTTGATTTCCATATGAAGGATCAAGGAGATGAGGCAAAAAATATTCAAATAAAGGAAGAACAATAAAATAAAATTCAAACTCCTCATGAAGAATACCATTTGGAGAAATAAGTAGGTTTTAGAACAAAAATGGATGAAAAAGGAAATCCAAGCTACATGGAGGAAAGATAATTAAACAATAATACATAAGGAGTTAAATCAAGAATACAAAGGTAAGGTGAATATATTAATTATTATGCATTCATTTTTTATATAATATCATGGTGTTATTAATTTTTGTAAGAAGACTATATGGAAAGAAAATTAATATGGAATATATGAACATGCCTCAAAAAGGTTAAGAGAGAGATTGTGCATGAATAATTATTGAAAACAAAAATATAGGGGAATATAATGATAAAGAGGAAGTTGAGACATTAGTAATAGAGGATGGATAAATCAAGTAACAACTAAAAATAATGAATCTCTTAAATATAGAAGATGATATGTAAATAAAACAAAGCAAGACAAGAGAGGAATATATTAACATGGACAATGGACATTTTGGAGTCCATCATTCAAATGAAATCCATGAAGACACAACCAATAATAAAAGAAGGTGGAATAACATGACTCAAATTCATGATGATATGAATAAATCAATAATTCTTAATTTTTCATATGTAAGTATAAGGACCAAGTGTGGATCAAAGGTGCATGTACACATATATTAGAAGCTAAGTGAAGAACAAGAAGACATGACAACAAAAATACTTGAAAGAATGCATAATTAGGTTAGTGATATGGATTATAAATAAATAAAAAATAAAAAATCATTATAACCAAGTATAATATTAATTATATGACAAGTCTCAAATTTCTCACTTGGTAAGTATGATGCAGGAACATCATCAAAACTATGTATATTTTAGCTTGTTTAGATTGATTTTTTAATAATAAGCTTGTCTAAGATTCATTTTTTAATAAAATGAATATTAATGAGTGTGGGAAGTCTTTTAAGAACCATAATGAAGTTCCTAGGTCATTATGAAGTCAATATTTTACTTTTATTGAATGTTTCTAGTTTTCCCTCCAAAACTAGGAAATTTAAAAATTCACATTTATTAGTAAATTTGTAGGGGCTTTCTCATAGACTAGATATTTTCTTTTCATGATCTAATTGTGGAATGTCACTTATGGTCTAAATAAATGTTTTACACATTGGAATGAGTCTTAAAGTTGTTAAGCAGCTTAAGAAGCATGTGTCTACATTGGAGAAAGGCCAAAATAAACATATTCTACAATAATCCAAAGTTGTTGAGAGAATACTGTAATTAGAGAGACAAGTTTAGGCATTATTTTATGGATGATAAGGATTGATAATATCCAATAAATTTATTTAAATAAGGAATAATATGAATAGCCATGTGTGGAAAATCCCAAGTTTATATGAGGTTGAATAGGGTCTACAGGTTTTTATTGTATCAATTTGAAGCTTATTTAAATGAAATAAAGGTTGTAATTATTTATAATGTACCTTTAGACTTTATAAATATTTAATTACATTTTATTTATTTATTTATTTTTGATCTTATCTCAATTTTTTATGATGAGCATGAGCTATAAAGTTTGTAAATACAAAATTCTATGTAAATATAGTCTTAAGCGAGGCATATTTATATGTGATTTTGTGATAAATATTATTAAAAACCACTACATAAAAAAAATATTAAATTTTAATGGATATAATAGAATAATAATAATTTGTTAAAAAGTGAGTAGAGCTCAAGAAATTGAATTTCTAGTGCTTTCAACCTACATAAAAAACTAGGGGTTTTGAGATACTAAAAACCTAATAAAAAAACTAACCCTTGTAACCCTATAATTTTTTATAGATAGATTAAAAAATTAGTTTATAAGTTTATTAAATTGGTTTAAATTATTTAAGACACTCCTATCTCAATATATATATATATATATATATATATATATATATATATATATATATATATATATATATATATATATATATATGTTTGAGTGGAAACATGTTTGTAATAGACCTTAAAACAGGGTTTAAGGATAGGAACATGGCATTTTCTTGAGATTATCTCTGTCAAATCATATTAAAAAATTTATACTCGTGATATAGGGTAAATTAAACATTATAAAAGTGTTACAATGTATTTTAAATTCACTTGGGGGAAATATATTTAAGACCGAGTTTTTTGCAGACTTGTGCTTTTAAGCCTAAATAGTGGTTTGAAGATTTAAATCCTCCATAACCTGAGAAATACTCTTAAAAAAGACATGAATTTTTTTTAAGGTGTATTTATGTGTATATAATGTGTTTAATGTGGTTTTATGTATTTTTTACATATATATAAAAATATATATCAATAATTTAGTCAATAGGTCTATGCAATACAGTCAAAACATTTTTTTGAGTGTACAAAAGTGAACATAGCTTATAAAGGATTAGTTATAAATGTATAAAAATTTCAATGGAGATATATGTAATTTTTTTAAGGTGATATAGGTGGTTAAAATTTTATATGGAGTCTATAAAAGGAGTTATGATACTTGTATTGTCTGCATTCCTGTAAGTTATAGACTAAAAGCCTTGTTTTCAATAAAAACGGAATAAGAATCAAGAAAATTAATTAAATTAAGGCTATGTGATGGTTTAAATAAAAAATAATTCACATAAATAATTTTTTTTAAGTTTTATTACTCAATTTTATTTAATAAAACTTTAATGGATTAATTATTAGGCCTAAAGGACCATGTATAGAACAAACTTTATTTCTTGATGAATGATTGATAGAGAAGAGTGTGTGGAAGTTGATATGAAGTAAAATAAATTAGTGAATCCATGGAGTCTAATAAATAGTAATACTATTATTTAAGGGTATATACATTTTCAAAAAAGTCTAAATAATTCCTAGTGTAAGATACCTAAAGAGGTCTACTTGCATCACCTAGTTATAAAGTCCCAAAGGAGAATGATTGCTATAAGATTCAAAATATTTGTCATGGATAAAAAAAACTACATTAATCCATAAAAATTAAACATAAATACATGGAGTGGACTCAAAATATAGAATATGAGAAGGATACAAATATTTGTAAAACCTGTAATGTCCTGAGTTATTTGGTAAAAACATGTCCCAAGAACAAACAAGGAACTTAGCCTAAAATTTTAGTATGGGTAAATAAATTTGGTCTTCTTGAGGTAATTACCACCCCAATGGTGAAACCCATAGAGTAATTTACCCCTATATATATAACAGAAATTTAAGTTAATCTAAAATTTAATCCTAGCTCGGGGAAGATAAATCACACTTACACTTTAACTTGTTGGTACATTTAGACAATCAAGATCATGAACAAGATGGATCTAATAGACATAACCAAAGGCAATCTTACCAAAATAATGTCACTATATAGGGTTTTAAATCCTTTAGTCAAGCAACACCATGCAATAATTGTAATTAGGTCCTATGTTTTCTATATTCACAAAGTAAATATAAAGTAAAATAAAATATAACTTTGTGCTCACCAAAGCTTGTGGAAAAAATGGTGGTAATATACATTAAATTAAACATGCATAAAATAATTCTAATTAATCTATGTATATATATCCCCAATGCATGGAGAGAGAAATATAATTAAAAGCCCTTACTTATGCTACTTCTATCTACTAAAATAGATGAGTAAGAGTTAGAGATACTTACCTTGAAGACCAACCCATAGAGACTCAATATCTCCCTTGGCCAAAGGTGTTTTACAAAAGGTTTTTGTGGTTTGTAATGATCAATAAGATAGGATAAAACATCCAAAACTTTTCCATAAGATAATACTCCACTTTAAATTTAAACCCTAATAAAATAAATCATTTAGTAAAATGGTGGAGGAACATATTGTAAAGAAGCACAAATAAATTATTAACTCTATCTCTCTCTTTAATAAATGGCAAAAAAAATGTATACATATATCTGAACCTAGCCTAAACCTTTTTTTAAAGTTTAATCAATAGTGTCGGCCCAATAGACCACGTATTGTTAGTTTATAAAAGTAAGTTAGGTCTTGGTTTAGGTTAGCTAAGGCTGACCAAGACCTATAACATGCTAATATAATTTAAGTATAGAGTTAGCTCAACTAACATTTTTTTATTAAATGTCAATAAGAGTTTTCTTCTTAGTCAGGGCCTATTTAAGGTGGTGAATTTATTGAAGGAGTGTGTAATGGAAGTGTTAAAGATTAGGGAAGTGTATAGAAGATTTTATGTTAATTGTAAGTGGTGGTATAGTAAAAAATAATCTTAAGAAACACCAATGGTTTTCCCACCCATTTGCTGGTGAACCCTTTAAGGCATTCACTTAGAGATATTGAGACTCGATCAGTTCTTATAAGATAAAAAATGTCAATAATTTATAAATTTTGAAAATATTATGTGTATACATATTCTTCACTCGAAGATCATCACATGTCATGAAGGTGTAACATGGTATGGTGCTTCAAGAGAAACACATAAAAACACACAACACACAACATTGAAGCTAAATAATTTTTAGTATTTTAAAAAATAAAATAACTAAAAGTTAATGGTTGAAAAGGAAATGACTAAAAATAAAAGTAATGTATGTATACCTTAACTTACCATTATATTTGGATGGTTGTCTATTGTGTTTGTAGTTTTGATCATGGATGGTGAAAAGAATGCTTTGGACAAACCTAAAGATAGAAAACTAAAGATAAAACATAAATAAATGCAAGAAATATAAAATAATTAAAATGTGTAGGCATGACATACTTATAATTTTTTTAAGATAGGGTGATAAATGCTAAGTTAGGATTGAATCACCAAGCTAAAAATTCATAGTAAATCAGGTAACTAAAATGCCAAGGCTACTAAAGACCAAAAAACTAAGTAAGCCTTAAGTGATAAAGGTAAAAAAAGCAATTAAAATTAAGGATACAAGTGAAAATGGAAATCAAACGTCAATGTTAAAGAAGTAACAATCCTTAGAGAAAAATGGGTAAGAAATGATAAAACACCAATGATGAGTGAGTAGTAATAATCCTAAATCATTAATGAAAAAAAATACATAAAAGGGAAAACAATAGTGGTGAGTGAGAAGTAACAATCCAAACTCACTAATCAATGGAAAAAGTAATACAAAATAGAATTGGATGTAGTTGTTTTAAAAAAGGGATGAAAATATAATAAAATATAAAAATAGATGCAATTATTGAAAGAAAGGGGAAGTGATAATAAAAAATTATAAATAGAGGTAGTTGTTAAAAAAAGGATAATGATAATGGTTTTCTTTCAAATAAACCAAGAAAATTATATTAATGTAAATTAAAGGTAGCAATAATATAATCTATAGTCACTGAATCATATTATTTTATTCTAAATATAGATAAAATCGAAACATAGTAGTGAAAGAATATTTTTAAGATGCGAAGTAGAGAGAATATAGAAGTGGGGAAAAAAATTTAAAATCAAACTTTCTTGTCGAGGGGGGAAATGAAATGGGTGGTGGGGGAATGAAGAAAATAAATTAAAGGTAGAGAAACTCTTTATCGAAGTTAAGACACTAGAATTAGGTTTGTTAAAACAAGAGGACTTTTGAAATTAAGGGATCTAAATATGTTCTCATAAAAAAAAATTAGGTCATCAAATGAAGTATGAAAATCATCCCATAAAGGATATATGCATGGAAAATAGACATACCTTCCCATAATGTGTTCCCCATTCCTTAGGACCCATTATAGAGTTGTTGGTATTTTACAAAGATTGGGTACTTACATGATAAAGTAAGTAGCACTATAGATTTGTTTTTTGGTTTTTGAATTATCCTATCCCAATATACTAGCCTACAACACGCCAATGGACCTTGACATTGTCATGAGGCCAACTATGGATTTTGAGCTTTGATTGGAGATAAGAGATGTGATATAAATCACATCTTTTGGTGTGATATTTAATTTTTTATTTTTATATTGCATTTTGATTTAAGTTATTTGGATTTTAAATTTTGATGGTTTTTTCTATTCCTTCATATGGATTCAAAAAACCAAACATGGGTGCTGAGAAAGACTATCATTTGAAAACTTGGTACTTGGTTGCTAAGAAAGAGAACTTAAAGAGAATTGTGTCTAAGAGTATTGTTTATACATGTGAATAAAAGTGCTCTCTTGAATTTAACCTTATTTTATCCAAAGAAGAATGAAAGGAAAGGAATTAAAGGGGAATGAACATGAAATAATTTGAATTACTTCAAATCACAAAAAATGTGATAAAGTGACAAAAAGATACAGTAATATATAAGTATGATTCATTGTCATAAAAATTAATGTAACTATAGGAAACTATGCTAAGGTAGTTTTTTGTGTAAGTTTTATCTACAAAATAAAAAAAAATTAAAGCTAATAATATGATATCACAAAATTGTAACCATTTATTAACATTATAGAAAATAAACACTTGTTTTAATAAAGGTATTTTAAAATAATATGGTGATTTTGTGAGGTGAACATGGTCCTATCCATGGTCTTACAATGTAAATAATAAAATATAAACCCAAATAGGTTCAAAAATGAAAAAAATGGTATTTGTGAGGGGGCCCTGGTCCTATATAGGGTCTTATACTTCAACTCATAGAATAGAAACCCAAGTGGGTGAACAAAGTATGTGAAAAATCGCATTTATGAAGAGGGCTTGGTCCTATCCATTGTCTTACACTACAACTCACAAAATATAAACTAAAGTGGGTATACAAGGCATTGGTAAATAATAAATTTGATAAGAAAAATCAATGAAGGAAAGAAAAAGGAATTCATGAGGAAAAATAGGTCCTATCTATGGTATTACAATGCAAATCATGAAATAAAGAAGCCAAAGGATCGAGGTAAGGAAATAAGGTTTATGTAAAAAAGGACTATTTCAAAGGGTGAGATCCATGTATAAATCTTAAAATAAGTGTTAGTAGGATAATATATAGAAGTATGATAAGAAGGGGAAGATTTAAGCAAAGTATTTCTTCAAAAATTATGCATTAGTGGGATATTTAAAAACATGGAATTCATAAGTTTAGAGGTGAAAGGTGCTAAGAATAAAAATATCTTTCATTAGATATGGACCCCACTATTTTTGGCTATATTTTCCTTATTTATCATTGGTATAGTTTAATTTAAGGATAATATAACCAACATAGAAAGTGCAAACTTTAATCTTTTTAATATGTTATTTAGTGATGTGTGCCTTTTATTAGCACCTATGTTGAAGAGTGGATAAACCATTTTCATAGAGAATATCAAAGGCATGAATTTGAGACTCACATAATCCTTCATTAGGAATGATATTTTGAAGATAAATACATGAGGGAATTTCAAATTATAATTGTAAGATAGACTTATAACCACATACTAGCAAGAAGGATGGTGCCACATGGTAGTATGTATGCTAGAACTATAGGCCCAAAATGTGGAATATAAATGAAGATGCCAATCTATGAAAGTTTCTTAGATCTAATTTTGTATAATTTTGCTGATAATTTTATTATTGGCCTCATCTTGGACATTTCATTGTGGATGGTAAGGTGTGGATAATTTATGGGATATTTTAAATTTAGCACATAACTACTTCACATCGTTATTATTGAAATTGCCTCCATTATCATAAATGATATTATGGGGAAATCCAAAGTGAAAAATGATTTGGTTAAGGATAAATTTATAAATATTTCTAAATATTAAAATTGCATAATTTTCTAAATTAGGACACAAGTATCCCATATATAAGCATTTGCATGTTGTAGCATGTCTACTATAACAACCACTAAAAATTCCCCCATGTGCTTATTCAATGAGAGGAAGGACTTATTTCATTATATAAAATATTAGGGTACCTTTTTCATTATGATAATAAAGGGTGTTGTATTGAAAGACATATTTAAAATCTTGTTTACAAATTATACTCTTTTCATGAGAATCTGTGTCTAGAAGATAGATTTGATATTCAAAGAATTGGATGATGTTTTTGTACCATGAGCCCTATCAAATAGTGATAACCTCAATGTGATAGATGATTGAATCTTATGGTTGGATAGAGTACGGTGAATTTATTATTTGGATAATAAATTGGGAATCATTTAGTACTTGATGAGGGTGAGGTAAAGATGCTTAAGAAGTAAAAGAATAAACAATAGAGTTATGATCTCTTGGAATTGGCTCAATGGTAAAAGATGAAAATTATTTGGAGAGTGTTATTTCCATTTGATGATAAGTGATAATATTTTCAATTTTACACTAGAAATCACCACTAACTTTGTGACAGATAAGTTGAGAGTCACCCAGAGCATATAGATATGGGACATCTAAGTCAAATTCCACTTTCATGCCTAAGATTAAAGTTACATATTCTACCATGTTATTAGTGACATCAAATGTTATATGGAAATCCAAAGGGATGATTTTACCATTAGGTTAGTTATAATAAAACCTTCCCTATCTCTTTGGAGACATTATGAACCATCAAAGTAGAGGGTCTCGGTGTATTCATGTAAATCAATGGTGACTTTAGGAAGCTCTTTGATAACTACTTTAGATTTATTAGTATCAAGAATGATATAGATATATTCCTTATTATTTACCTCTAAATAAATATTTAAATTATGTAAATAATATTTAAGATATATATCTTGATTAGGACCTTCAATATAGATAATATTATCATTAGGGAGACTACCTTAAAGGTGATTTATAGCAGGTATGGGTGCCACTACAAGATAGTTAGAAATGACTTTCCCTTTGATGGATTTTTGTGTTATGATTTAAAGGTCAATTTCCATTAATAGAGCCATCCACTTACCAATTATATCTATAGGTAGAAATGTTTTGGATATAAATGATGAAGTGGATCAGAATGGACAATGACATAAGCTATTTGATAAATCATATAGTAATGGAACTTTTCAGCTATAAAGTAGATGGTGATGTAATCACATTATACTTTATGATATTATTTATCATAATCAATGAGGTGTCAAATAATACCGTAAATAACATTTTATCCTTTGGTATTATCTTGTTGGGAAAACATTGACCCAATTAATATAGGATTAGAATTGTTTAGAATCAAAGGACAATCATTAGAATGTGGATGAAGGGTGGGTAGATGGAGCAATAATTATTTCATGTTTTCAAATGTCTTTTGATAGGGATCAGTCCATTCTAAATCATAACCTTTTTAAAATTTGAAATAACAGAGTATATGTGGTAATTAATTTTAAGGATGAATCATTAGATTACCTCAAGCTTTCCAAAGTAAGTATGAATATAAATAATGGAGTGAGGAATGGGCATGTTGACTATAGAATTGATTTTAGTGGGATTGGAATCAATACCATAAAGAGAGACTAAAAATACAAATATTTTACCTGATGTAATGCCAAAAACACATTTATAAGGGTTGAGTCTAACTTTATAGTTGATTAATTGAACAAAGATGATGGCTAAATTAGACAGATAGGTTGTGTAACTTTTAGATTTTTCAATGAGGTCATATACATAGCTTTCTAAAATATTATGTATAAGATGATGAAAAATTTGGGTCAAGTCATGTTGATAGGTAGATTTGGAATTTTTGAGGATGAAAGGAATTTTAGCATAGCAATAAGGGACCCATTCTATAGTGAATGTTGTCTTGTGTTTGTATTATATGGATATATGAGTTTGGTTGTAGCTAGTAAAATGATCCATGAGTGAAAACATTTCATATCTAATAGTCGAATTGATGATGGAATCTATTGAAGGTGATGGAAAATTATCTTTGGAATAGGATAGGGTAAGATTGTAGAAGTTGATGCATATGCAAATAACCATGGTGAATTTTTTCTAATGGGAATATTGTTTGACACCCATTCAAAATAGTCTATAGGTTTAATAAAATTTAAATCTAATAGTTTGATAGTTTCTTTATGTCATAAGGTGGAAACTTTAGGTGAAAATATTCTTTATTTTTATTGGATAGGTTTGGCATCTAGGTATGTGATTATGTTGTGCATAAAGATACTAGGGTCAATGCCTAGCATGTACTCATACAAATAAGTGAAAGTATCATGATATTTATCAAATAATAGGATAAATTTATCATGTTTAGTTAGTGTGAGTTCTCTAGATACTGTGATGGGTTGAGGACATGAGTGAGTGCTATATTCTATTCTCATGGTTCATTTAATGAGTATAACATTTCTATCTTAAAGATGATATTGAACATTGGGAAGAGAAAAAATGGGATTTGTTTTGAGATATATGATGGAAATGAAGTTATTAAAATGAGAAGCCTTTCATTTTAAATTCCTAAGTTTTTGGCATTGCTGAGGAAGTTGACGTTCTCTATAATGGAGTAATTCAAGTATTGCTTCATCACTAGGGAACATGGGTAAGGGTATATAATATTCTATGTCTACCTCAATATCAATTATTTTTTACCATGGAATTAATATTTATAATGTATTTGGTGTACATCTATTACCTTGGCATCAACAATAATCTTAGGTGTCAGTAAAACTATTGAAGAAGGTTGATTGGATTAAATTGGATTGATAATAGGCATATCTTTAGAATAATTATTAGGGAGAGGATTTGGTAGATTGAATGTTGAGATAGGAGGTATATAAGGTTTCATAAGTTATAAATTGGTGAGAGGTAAGATTTGTCTAGCAAGCCAAGAAGTATCAAGAAGTGGATAATTAACTAGAGGTACATGACCTTGAGGTTATAAATCACTATATATGGAAATATCATGACCATCTTAATTGAAATCATGCATTTTAGTTAAGGTTTACTAATAGTTTTGGATATTTGGGCCTCATAATTGATCTTGGGCCATGATGTAGCTATCATCATCAGTGAGAGAGATAGTACATGTATAGTTATATAAAA
The DNA here is from genome assembly GCA_037957365.1 of Torreya grandis. Taxonomy (NCBI): domain Eukaryota; kingdom Viridiplantae; phylum Streptophyta; class Pinopsida; order Cupressales; family Taxaceae; genus Torreya; species Torreya grandis. Next base: position 67,249 of record JARHVA010010246.1, read on the forward strand.
TGTGACTATTGGTAACTTGAGTATGGCTGATGAAACCCAACCTAGAGGTCCCTCTTACTTGCTCTCATGACCATCATAGGCTTATTTTAAATAATTCCTAGTCATTCATATCCTTATAGACCTGATCCTAGCTCAACCAAACTACTCTTTCAATGACAAATCTATCCCCCAGGTCTTGTTAGCTCAGGACTATAGATCCCAACTTGAACTATAGCATTAGGATCTCTAGTGTCTAATTTATATGCTCCAATCTAATTGAATTTTTGCCTCTAATAGTCAGTTCCTTTTGGTTCTTATCCCTTTTCTTGTTAGCCTAATGTGGGCACATTCAATCCATGACCAATATATCTCTATAAAACCCATTCAAAGGTCATTTATAAGGGGTTGGAAAATATCACAAAGCAATAAATAATACTTAATCAATCCTCCCTATTCTCTTCATATAGCTAGCCAATACTATTATAAGCTTATCCAAATCATTACACCAGTCTGTAACCACCTCAAGCACACCCAGTTTAGCATTTTGTATTTTCATACACACAATTTCATAAAGAACATCAAGTGGGATAACTACATATGGCTTTATCCCTCTTCAGAGTATTGGTATGTAGGCAACATGTCCACATAAAGGGTGTGGATTTATGTTTAATACATCTTACACACATTAATCCCCCTCTTTCCCAAAGTTTGTAAAAAACATAATGGAGTCTAGGGTTTGAAGACTAAATAAACACTATATGGAGTTATATGGACATCCAATAATCAAGATTTCATAGGCAGGCTCACATAGACACAACACACAAAAATTAAAAAACTCAAATCCCTTGGATAATAGTAGTAGAAGAAGACTATAGTGCCAGACTCCAAGGTGTCCTATTTTGTAACTCCTATCTAATCATAAAATTAATAATAGATCCTTATTTTTGATAGTGTCCTAGTCTTGCATAATAAATTTTAGACCATTCAACAATTGTCTTAGTTAGTTTCTAACTATGTCTTATTTTATTTCGATTATTACTATTTTTGGAAAGGTTAAAATTATAGTAAAATTATAAAAATTAGTATCTTAATTATTGAATATGTATTTACTAATTTTATTACTCCATACCCTCAACTAAATTAGGAATAATATTCCAATATTTATAAAATAATTAAATCTTCATGCTTGTGTCTCCAGAGGAGCATCAAGAGATACACCTAGATTACTAAATTTGTGAGGTGACATGGTTAAAGGGTCTAAAAATAAATTTTCCACTCTATATTCATTATATTTGAAGTCATATTATATGTAAGATGCTTCATGTATATTATATCGAGGAGGGAAGTCAGTGATTTCATCGATAAAAGTGATGGTATGATCATGAGGTAATAAGGAAAGATAGATCCATTATAAAATGAAAGGAGGTAACTTGGTAGAATTTCAAGCGTTTTATATATTTTTTGTCTCGTCATCATTATAATCAGTAAGAGTGACCTAAAAATATGGATTCATATTGATGATTTCAGGTAAATATGTACTATTAATTCATGGAATAGTGGGAGTATGATATTGAGATTTGGGATTAAGAAGCTGAATAATCCATGGATTAGGATTGACCTCATATTTATACCATTTTCCATTATAAATAAAATGTATAAATTGGATACCAAAAGATTCAATAATCCTCATTCAATGGGTTCAAGGGTGACCTAGGAGTATACTGTAGGATAATGGTAAGTTGAGAACCATAAGCTTGGTAAATATAGTTTTGGGTCTAATAGTGAGAGGGAAACAAATAAAACTAAGTGATTTTTGATTGGTCTTGTCAAATACATGACATGTTAATGAGTTTTATTGAGATTATCTTTGTTATACCCAAGTTATTAAATTATCCAAAGAGATGTCACATTAATTCCCAATGCTTCATCTACTAAGATTTTTTTAATAAGGGTGGTATTGATGGTGATTCAAATAAAGATAGGTGGGTTGTCAACTCAAAAGAGACTTTAATAATTGATCATTTCTTCCTCAATGAAATAAATATAAGGTTATAATAAGGATAAATAATTTCATTGGCATGAACTTCTATTGGTGAAGGCTTGTGAGAAGGTTATTCTACTTATAGGGAAGATGGTTCTTCAATTTATTGCAATTTTTTCATTAGGAATTTACGATGACATAGAGAAGTGAAAAATAACTCCATGAGAGGTAATTTACAATGCATAAAATTAATTTCATCTAAGAAATTTTAATTATATTTTTAAGATGAAGAACCAACATGAGGGCTTGGAAGGTAAAATAATTTCGGTAGGAAGGGGGCTAGGTTAAGGTTTAGATCAAGGAAGAATTTCTTCATTGGTTTATGAAGGTAGGTTAATGGTAGTGGTATTTATGATAATTTTCTCTTCGAGTGATGGTTTATTTGGATATGTGATGGGATTTTTATGGATAGGTTTACATCAATAATTAAACTTAGATATATCACTTATTGATAATTTCTATAGTATTGATCATAGTTAGTGTTAATCACATAAATATATTTGTTTGAATTTCGAGGATTAAACATAGAACATTTTTAAGGTTTTTAAGGGAAAAAGGTTTGGAAGCTTATTTCATTAGAGAAGCATTAACATAATAATTATGATGGAATTCGATCATAGAATCATGATTGAATTTTTATCCAAACATAAAAGAAATGATTTTTTTTGTAAGCCCATGACATGTCTCATGAGAATGAACTATATCAGAATGAAACCAAATTTTTTTTTGGGTCATACCATTGATGTGGATTATTATTACATGTCAATGGTTTGGAAGGATCCAAAAAAAAATTTCTTTATTGAATAGTTTTTAGTACATGGGAAGTTTGGGGACTATCCATTTTAGCTAATTCTAGTTTTGGTTGAGGAGGATTTCTAGTCATTGCATTGGTAGAATGTTTCAAAGATTCCTTGATGGTTTTAGAATTGGGTTTGAATTTTTTAATTAGAGATTATCTTGATTGAAAACATCACTTAAAGTTTGGGGAGAAAAAGTTTGAACATTTTATTGGAGAGAAGGTGTTAAGATAATTATAAAAAGTTTGAAAAAGTTATCATTAGTCCTGTTTTGATCGGTTTTGTGAGCCAAGGATTTATAATGTTTGATAAAATCATGAGCTGATTTAGAAGGGGATTGCTTACCATATAATGGCCAAGGAAAATTTTGAGAAGATCATTATGTTAAAATTCTTTAACTAGAGGATTGATTATATCCTAAAGTTGCCATATAAAATGTTGGAGAAGTTGGTTATACCATTCTAATATGTCACCTATGAATATTTTAAATAAAAGTTTGGTAGTGGTGAAATTATTAGTTTGGATCCACTCTTTATAAATATTACTGAGTGTTTTGAGAAAAGATGTGAGGTCTTTAGTCCCATAATATCTAATACTTGGATATATATTACCAATATCAATATATACAATGAAAGGGGCTAAAGGTTCATTTTGAATGTGTTGAAACATATTTTTATGCATAATATGTTGGAGAATGATATTTACCATGACATCTTTAAGAGGTGGAGGGATGAAATTTTGGTTATTTTTGGAAAGGATAATAGGATGTCGATTAGTCATTTTATCAAATGATGTAGTTGTATCATTTGAGAGGTATTAGATATTTTCATGATGTTCATTTATTATACTATTTGTGCAATAATTTGAGTGGTATCAACTAGTATATTGGTGTTGGGAGATGGATTATTAATATTGGTAGGAGGATTATTCTCTAAATTGATATTAGGGGGAGGGTTGCTAGGATGCAAATTGATATGAGGTGGGTTATTGGTATTGAGAAGGTTTTATATGGGGTTATTTATTGGGCTTGTGTTAATTTCCTCCATAGTGTAATAAGGTTACTTAAAATGAGAATTATCTTGAGAAATGTATAAAGGATGTGATCCATCAATCTAATCATTTGGAGTGATTTGGACCATATTTTAGTCTAAATATGTGGGATGGGAAAAAGTGTTCTAAGAGTGAATATCCTCTTAGGTAGCAAAGGTAGGAAGAAAAGAACATTCCATATAGCCTCTAGATTGATTTAGATTGTCCAAAAAGATTCTAATAGGGTATTTCATGATGATTTAAGGTATAATATGATATTAGAAACCAAAGAAGAAGAACAGGGACAAAGTTGGCCAAATATAAAACAATATCAGTCAAGAAATATAAAGTCAACAAGGTAAATAGAGTCTATAATAAAAGTTAACATAACAAGATGCAAAAGAGATAGTCAAAATGCTTGATTGTGTTATGTAGATGGTAAAACTAAGGAAAGCTAAAATGATACATAGTTATATAGGTTAACTATGTACTAAAGATAAATATAACCAATAATCTATAAGATACTATGTAGATAGGTTCTATTATGTTCTGAGGATTAAAAAATATAAGATACTAACTAAGGAAATATAACTGAGTACACAAGCAATTAGATCAATGTGTTTAATCTATTTTAACATAGAACAAAAACCTTATAATAATGCTAGCTAGATAATATTTTCAAATTTTAGTAATTACTAATGCTTTTTCTCTTGTAAGAACCCATTAAGTCTCAATCTCTCTAAGTTCATGACTTAAAGGGTGAATTAGGAAAGGGTTAGGAAGACCATTGGTACTTTGAAATATTTTTGTACCATTTACCACCACTTTTAATTAACACAAGCATCTCTTATACACTTCCCTAATATTTGACACCTCCCTACACACTCATACAAGAAATTCACCACCTTAAACAACCCTTACCTGAGCTAAAAATAGTTTTGACATTCACCAAATAATGTCAAAAAATGTTAGTGGAAGGTCATCCCCAATGTTGAAACCCATAGAGGAATATAACCCTCCATCAAAAAAGGATTCAAGGAAAAACATAAATAAGGTTGAAACTACTAATAGTCTAATAGAGAAAGAACCTAGCAAGGAAATCATGGAACAAACAAAAGGAAAGAGTATCCCTAATAAGGGACCTTGTCCCAAAATTTCCTTTGTTACATAATAATAATGTGTTTTGATATAAGACACAAGCATGCTAAGACAAAAATATCAGATCTTAGGAAGAAAAATCAACAAAAGCCTCAGATCCTTTTATACCAAAATGTTTGGTAGAAATTTGGTCTGGTCCAAGTATGGAGGAGTCCCATAACCTAGTAAAGGTGGAGATCCTTTAAAATTTAAATATTTAATGTTCAACCCCACAAAGATATGAAATAATTCAAGCCACCCCAAAGGATCAAGAACCATGTTCTTTTTCCAAGAAAGAACAATAAGAATAAAGGAAAGAGGATACACAATTGACTCAAATTACCCCCAAAAAAGGAATGAAGAAGGTGAAAGTGGGTAAAAAATAATTATTTTACATAGGTACCCTTATCAAAAGACCATAAAGAAATAAAATAACAAAGACATAAAAAAGGGTACCCAAAATACCCTTCATAATCACTTCCCAAGTATTTAAAACTGAAGATCATCTCTTGAAATGTAAGGGGGCTCAACAACCTCAAGAAATAGAGGTTGGTTATAAATTTGATAAAAAAAGTAGAGCCCATAGATTTTGTTAGTATAAGAAACTAATTTATTTTAATAAACCCTTTCTCAAAGGAAGAATATAGTTTGGAGCAAGGCTAACTACATAGGAAGTAGTTCAAAAGGAGTTGTAAGAGTGATTGCAATATTTTAGAACCCTCGGTCTTGGAGGGGATTAGATTGAATAAAAATGGTAATCACATTACCATCCTTTTTATGAATTTTATGAATAATTTGGATTGGTTATATCTAATATTTTTCCCCAAATTCTAACTGAGGGCATAAAATACTTTGGAGGTAGTTGGAAGATTTTAGGAAGAATTGTGAGCAATGAAATTTATTGGTAAATGAATATTTCAACTATTCCCTCTCCCTAGATAAATAAAGGAGTATTACAAGACTTAAATGATATCATGACTGATATGAATGAGTTAATTTCTAGAGTAAGACTTGTGGATATGGACCTCAGGGAAAATCCATACACTTAGTCTGATAGAATACTAGGAGATAATTTAATGCAAGTTAGAATAGATAGATTCCTGGTTTTTATGAACTAGGACATCTAATTTATTAGTATTTTTACATACCTACCTAGAATTGGGTTTGACCATAACACAATTATGTTCACTAGGGAAATAATGATGAGAAAAAAGAATCTTCATTTTAGATTTAAAACATGTGGACTCACCATTTGGATTTGGAGGATTCACTCAAAGTGTGGTGGAAAGTTTCTATATTTGGGACATAAATGTATATCTTACCTATGAATCTTAAATTTGTTAAATAAAATCTAAAATTTTGGATTAGATAAGTGTTTAGGAATATTTTTGTCCAAAATAAAATCATCGAGGAAGATCTATAAAACATTTAAGAAAAAATCATCCAGAATAGTCCTAATGATATCCTCCAAAATTAGGAAAAGGATCTCCTCATCTCTTTCTATAATCTAGAAGAAATAAAGGAAGTGTTTTTGGAGAAATATTTTAATAGTCTTATGGTTAAACCAAGGAGATAAAAACACTAATTTCTTCCACTAGTTAGTATTCAAGAATTAGAATTATAATAGAATCAATGATATCCTCAAGGAAGATGGATCAGTTATTAGGGAAGAAGCCAAGAGGGATGAACAAATCATCCAATACTTCAAGAATATTATTTAAAATGTTTATCATGTGGACCTTGGCAAAGAATAATAGATACTAGGGATCCTTTAGAAGCTTTTAATTTATTTCAAAAAATTCATCCATCCTCAAATATCCTTCTCCTAAAGAAATCAAGTTTATTGTCTCCTCTATGGAAGGAGATAAATCCTCAAGCCCATATGCTTTTACCTTATTCTTCTTCTAGTTGTTTTGAGAGTTAATCCAATTACAGGTGGTGGATATGGTGATTAAACTATTCTTGTCATAAACTATTATTAAGGAGCTTAATAACACCTTTTTGACTCTTATTCCTAATAAAATAGGATCCAGTCACCTCAAAGACTTTAGGCTTATTATTATTTTTACTATGTTCTATAATATATGCAAAAAAACCCTTGTGTTGTGGATACAAATAATTATAAACAAGATTATAGATAAGTAATAGGGTGTATTCATCTTTAGGAGATAAATATAGATGGTATCATTGTTATTCATGAGGAAATTCACTTAGTGAGTAATTCAAAAAGACAAGGCATGTTCCTTAAGCTGGATATGAACAAAACCTATGACAAGGTTTCCTAGAGGTTCCTTGATATGATTCTCAATAGTTTTGGGTTAAACAACATAGTTAGGGGGTTTATATCAACTTGAATTTTAACCCCTATATTTTATATTTTTAATAATGGTACCCCTAAATGTTTTTTTTCAATAGGATGGTGGATGAGACAAGATGATCTATTATCTCCATACCTAATAATTATGGCTAAAAATCTTGGAATAAGACTTGAGAATTTCAGATCCATAGGATTAATAGAAGGTATAAAAGTAGCTCCTATAATGACTTTAGTTACTCACCAAAAAATTTCTTATGTTACATTATTTATGGATGAAGAAACAATAGCTGAAGTTGAATCCTTTATAATATTCTTATGGATTATGAGGTAGTATTTAGTCAATGTATTAATTCCTCCAAAATATCTCTCTTTTTACTCAACACATCATAAGGATTAAATATGAAGTTATCTAAAATAATGGTTTGATAGATAAAAAATATGCCTTTCTTTTATTTAGGGATGCCATTGTTTAGTGGGAAAATTAAATTGGACCTTTGTAATCCTTCTTGGATAGAATCTAGAAAAAAATGGTAGCGTGGAAGGGTAAACTAATTTATCAGGTGGGAAAATTAAAAATTCTTAAAAGTTCAATGCCAAGTATACCTATATAATATATGTCACTTTACAACATGCCTAGTAATTTTTTAGCTAAAGTATAGAAACTTCAAAAAATATTCCTATGGAAAGGTTCTAAAGAAAGATTTAGATTTCCACTCATCACTAGGAAAAGGCCTATACCTAAGAGTAAGGGAGGACTTGGGATTTGTGATTAAATAATATTAATCGAGCCCTAATCAAAAAAATATGGTGGATAATTATTATGGAAGATAATATATGGATTAATATTATCAAGGATAAATACCTTGAGGTAAATAAAGAGAATAATTTCTTGCTGGAATAAGGCCTAGATAATGGCTCAGTCTTCTAGAAAGTGCTTACCAGTTATAATAGTATCCTAAGGAAATATGTAAATGGAGAATTGGGGATGGGTAAAAAACCAAATTTTGGGATAATCCCTAGTTATTTCCTTACCCTTTATCTTCTAAAGCCCCTCAAATAAATCTTAGTTATGTTTTCAAGGAGGTTTTTAGTCTAAAAATGAAAGATTATTGGGAGTTCTTAGATGGTAGATGGAATCATAAAGTGATATAATAAGAGACAATAAATAAATTTATTTCCTAAAACTTATGATATTCTAATATTTTTTAACCCTTAAATATAAATATGGTGAATCTAGGGATAAATGGGTAGAGATAGCCTAGGTAACAAGGATATTAGACTATCTCTAAAGTAGCAAAATTACTTATGAACCTTAGATATAACAAGATACAAATTATATCTATTCTAGATATTACAATCATAATGAAAAAAAAGATACTTATCTAGTTATGATGCTAATGCATGTATAGATTTGAAACATGTAGAAAGTATATTGGATCTAGATTTTGGATCAACCCACTAGTTATGGAAACTATATCTCTATAGCAAAATAAACTTGTGTCAACTTGGTAAATTTTCATCAACCCTTATATCTAACCTAGATTCAAGTGTCTATTCTATAATACCTAGTGAAATAAAATGTGACCATTAGATGCTTTTGGGTTCTAGGTCATTGATTACCACTCCTTATCATATAGAAAAACCCTAGTTCTTAAGCTTTATAGTGGACATGGAAAAAATGGGTTAGTAGGCACATAGTGTCAAAATATCCAAAATAATCCTCTATCAATGAGTTTTACCTTCATATCCAATAATCCAAAGTGGACCTTATAATTATGTGGTTATCCTCTATGTGTTGGCTTGTGTGTGAATCATGCAATGTGTGATAAGTATAATAGTGACCTAGCTTGTAACTTATAAAATATGCATCTTGGGATATTAATTTAGTAATTTAGAACTATATGTATGTTTTACCTATGACTAATATGGAAATAGGAGAAGATAGGGAATATTTACCCACTTAAGTGCTTAATTTAGTGCTTTTGGTAAGTTGCCTTGGTCTTTTCTAGGTGCTTCTAGGTGAAGAATTAATGAGGATTGATCTTTTATTTATACCAATCCCTTTGGATAATATCTCACATTAAATAAATTAGGGAATACATTTCATTTGTAAATTTGATGACTTTAGGGAACTAGATACTTGAATTGGGATATGACACTTGTGTCAACATATGTGTCTGAATGGGAAACAAATGTGGGAAACTAGAAAAAAGGTGAAGCTATGTAAATTATATAGATGAAAGATAAGTAGGTTATAGCATTTTGGGCAAGATATAAGGTTTGAGTCATTAGAATAACATATTTTAGACTAAGAGATAAGTAATTAGGCATAAAGAGATAATGTATGTGATCCTTTTGGTAGTGGGAAAGGTTTATAAGCTAAAGGTACATACGTGATATGTATTTTAAAAGTGTACAAGACTAAGATGTTATATAATTCAGAAATAATGTCTACATTTATGCTCATTTCTAATTTAGTAATAAATTTTTTAAAGTAGAATAAATGTGTATAACATACACTATCTTTAATTAAGTTTAATTTGAGTGATTTGATAGTGATGGACCTATAATGAAGATCATGTTATCATATATAACTAGTACATATAATCTGAAATTAAAAGAATTGAAATGATTTAAATTGAAAGAGAGAAAGGTTTATGACTACACCTATGTATCGATGAAATCATCTGACATTTTATCAGTTTGATTCAAAAGATGTATCATTATGAATCATTATAATTGATATTAAGACATTGAATACACCATAAATTGGTCAATCAACCACACATATCATGTATTTTCATAGTCCTTTCCATAGGAGACTTTGACTAGAGAATATGAGACTTGTTCACATTATCCATGTCTTTTTTTTACTTATTTTGGTCTTGTTTATTGATTTTATCACCTCTCTATTATATCAGTTAGTTGACCTATACATCTAGGAACTCTGAGACTTAGTCTATATTAGTCCTAGCCTATTTTTTTGTCTTAGACAACAAAATTTTATAGGACCATAATTCCTAATGCTCCTATCCTACTCGGTGCTTCTATCCAATGGTCATTTTTTCTTGCTTAATTAGTCCTAAACCCTTCTTAACCCCTCCCTTAATTTTTATTTAGATTTTTTATGTTGGATAATGTGAATAAAGCTCTCAAATTCAAAATAAATAGTCTCCTATATAAAGGACATCACAAGGCATTTTATATGAAGTACATACTACTTTGGCATAGTAAATAATTAAAAATCAATCAATAGTATAGCTTAGAATTTTTAATCACACATAGATTTGAATGCTTGATCAAGGAAGGGACGAAGTGAAATTCCATTCTTGCATCTATCATGCATATTGATTATGCACATTCCCTAAGGGAGAACTACATTTTATCTAAGACCCTAGCTTGAGGGTTAATGTAGGTAGTGATTAGGATAATAGGGGTTCTAGATCAGAAGATCATACTGTCCATAACCTATTTTTTTCCCCTTTTGCTTTTGATGCATTTGTTGTTTCATGTGTGTAGATAGACCTAGGTATTTTAAGATTAAAAAAACTCTACAACAAATTATATCAACATTCGGTACCCAAGATTTCATAGGTAGGTTTAAAAAATAATAATGAAAAAAAAACAAAAATTTTAGGTTTATGCAAGTAGTTTAGAAAATAGAGATAGGAGTGGAAGACAATGTTAGACCCCAAGGTATCCTATTTTTTGTACTCCTATCCTTTCATAGAACAAAAGCTAGATTCAAGTTTCTTACATCTTTCTAATCATGCACAATAGTTTTTAACCTCTTAATTATCCATTTTAGCTTGTCTTTCTAGATAAGTTACTCTTTTTCCCTATGCAATTGATTTTATCAAATTGATATAAATCTATATTTTACTATATTTAATTGCATTTCCCCCTTACTCAAGATCCTTTATTATTTAGGAATTAAACCCTAGTTTACTAGAAATAATAAAACATTTGGTGAATTCAACTTAATTTGAATAAATTTTAAACCCTAGGTACCCTTAGGGTTTTTCCTACATATTATTTTGTGAAGAAATTCAATTTCAAATATCTATTTTTTTTAAAAAATTTGTATAATTTTATTTTAGTCAAATTTATTTTAGAATTCAAATTATTACAATAATTTTAAAATATTATAAAACCCCAACCCAAAATCCTAGGTTTCCAAACTAGGTCCTCAAACCCCAACCATTCCTTCTTTACAATTTATAAATAATTTTTTTTTTTAATGTTTGTAAATTGTTTGGAGTGTCAAAAATATTTTCAAAATCTTTATATAAGTAGTTATTCATTTAAGAAAAATTAATTTCAAAATTCCATTTTTTGTATAAATATTTTTGCATTTATTTTATTCAAAATTATTTTAAAATTTAAATTATTGCAATAATTTTCAAAAATTCTAAAACCCCAACCTAAAACCCTAGATTTCCAAACTAGGTCCTCAAACCCCAAGCCTTCCTTACAATTTTAAGATAATTTTTTTGAAATTTTTGCAAATTATTTGAAGTGTCAAAAATATTTTCAAAATCTCAATGTTAGTAGTTATTATTGCATTTATTTGCTTAATATTACTTTTAAATATTCTCTTTGGTGAAATAAATAAAATGGACACTAAGGAACTTCTTCCCTCTCATCCCATAGATCAATTTATAATTTTTCCTCATAATTATGACAATGAAAGGATAAATTTACAAAATTGCACATTAGATAAAAATGTGGAAAATGATTTCATTTACAATGATGATAATTACTATTATTTTAATGAGGAATATGATGATACATATGAAAGTGATAGTGAATAAAAAGTAGATGCATCTTCTTCTCTCAAACCTATCTTTTTTCTTCCCTCTTCTAAAGAAAATAATTTTGATAAATGGGAAAGGTACTTTTCACCTCATATTCCTATGCACAATGCATAAAATGTAAAAATTAGCCATGAACTTACAAGTTAACCTCTCATTGGTGATAATTTGATTGCATTTTAACCTAATTCTCTCTCTCTCTCTCTCTCTCTCTCTCTCTCTCTCTCTCTCTCTCTCTCTCTCTCTCTCTCTCTCTCTCTCTCTCTCTCTCTCTCTCTCTCTCTCTCTCTCTCTCTCTCTCTCTATGTACATAGTTTCAAACGATCCATCTCATGCTTTTAACTCTACTTTGTCAAAAGAATGTCTAAATGATAACTCTCTTTCTCTTAATTCTCAAATTTCAAATGAATATAATGCATACACTCCATTCCAAGACAACATAGATGCATTAATGTTCTAATTTCACATGATAATTTATTGCATATTAGAAAAGAATTAAATTATTATCGTACCCCTCTCCCTAGTGATGATGGAAGTGATAATTATTATTATAATGAACATGAAAATGAATATAAAAATTAGAATGAATATGAACAAAACTATTATTATGATAATGCATGGAATAAAGTTGATTATTATGCACATAGTGAAGAAGAAAATGTATCTCATGCTTCTATGTCTTCTCTCATTCCTTCTCTCAAAATAATGCGTTAAAAAATGTTGATTTTAGTTATATACATGATTATATTTACAATGATGCACATGTTAATGATATCATCACATATTTTACTCAATTAGAATTTGATTCACTAAATAATAAAGATACTAATGAATCTCCCAAGCCACCTCTACTACAATAGCACATGTTTATCACTCTTCACCCAAAGAGTATAGTAGCCCACAAACCTCTATTAAGGTCCAAGTTATCATTAATCCAACATTTCAAATGAGCACACCCCATATCTATGATCCAATTACTACATGTATCATTCCCATGGCTAAAATAAATGATTAAATTCAATGATTAAATAAACCACTTCAAGATACTAATATAACATCCCAAGAGATTATTTATTTGATGCATGTAGTTGGTGAATTACAACACTAAGTACATCTCCTTACTTTGGAAAACAAGTCTTATAAGTCTTGGATGGATGCCAATGGCTTACATGGTAACCCTCTTCCAAAAACATTTGTCAAAGCTTCATTGTCTAAGCATTTCTAGATACGCTTATTGCCTCAATTTGATGGAATTGGAGATCCATTTGTACACCTTCAGGCCTTTTGAAAGGCTTTACCATCTCAATCAAGTCCTTTTACTCTACTTAAGTTTTTCCATCAAAAATTAATATGTAATACACAAAATTGGTTCTTTCATCTCCTCCCTATTGGTTCCTTGCATACATATGATGACCTGAAGGAGTCATTTCTAAGATATTACATAGAAAACATAGCACCTCATGTTACATATGAGAAACTTGCTGCATTACATCAAAATTCTTCAGAACTAGTTAGTGATTATATCTTATGATTCAAGATGCACATGTTACAATTAATCTATAAACCAATAAATCTAGATATTTAGTATATCTTCAATGGGATTCAATAACTTTTATTAGAACATATATTATATCAGATGGAGTTCTCTTTTAAGAACTTATGCTATGATTTTTTAGCCTTAGAAATTAAATTAGGATTGATTGAGGTAGATTAACTTGATCGGCTCACTCTAGACTACATAATAATACTTCCATCTATTGATCCTAGAACATAACATCCACCATATCCTAAACAAGATAGGATACCACAGGTAGAAAAGTAACCAATTAAGAATAGGGAGCTAATTTCTATAGGACCACCTATAGTATGCACTATAGTGAACAATAATAAGGTACCACTATAATTTGATTTAGAGTAAGATACCCCATGTGTCATACTATCAACACTACTAGATAAGAGGTTAATCACACTGCCTTCTACTCATCAATGAGATCCACATCTCTTAGATAGACAACCACATCAGCCCTTTTGTAACTATCATCATATCCATGGATGCAAAGATAATGATTATTATGGTCTCAAGGATTAAATTAATAATTTTTTTGATAATGGTATCATAACATTCACACCAAGATATCCTTTATCACATATTCCTAAACCTCATTCCTACACAACTGAGTCATCTCAAAACATTATTTCATAGGAATCATCAATTTCTCATCATGAGAGTAATGTATTTTATAGGATAAAGCCTCATAGGAGATCTCCTATCCCACCTATTCAAAAGGTTTGGAGACTGGTACAGTGAGAGTAACCTACATATATAAATGTAGTCCATGGAGTACATAGTGCAGTTCCATATACATATCCAACACAATCACAACTACCAAAGTAGATTATTTAGGGTCATATCTCACATAAAAACTTGCTATAATTAATATTAGATGAATCCACATCATAGAGTACTAATTCAGATAGATATTCATTACAATCAAGTTTTATGAGACCTATTTTCACATAGCAATAGACTATGATTGAGATTAGATGAGCCCCCATCATAGGTTATAGTTCCATCTCAATATATTGCTCAGTAATACACATCAAAATAGAGGTCACATGGTGTTATTTGACATAATAATCCACTACGATTATAGATAGATGAACCTCCTTCACAACACATAGTTTCAGTTGTATATCCATGGAGGTTACATCTTATAGTTTTTACATGTATAACTACAATTAGTGCACCAAGACAACATTAGATACAAAACATATTCCCACACAACATGAACAGTATGGGAAGTTGTTTAGTTGGCCATTAGGGTTTGGATAGTGATACAAAACACATTCATATCAGTATCAGTTCATAACTTCACTTAGTGGGAAACATTGGATCCAAAGGGACAACCTTTATATTCTTAAGCCACATACTTACATAATCCAAACATTGATTAACACATGGATGATCAGTTCATAGATTCACTTAGTGGGTGATAATGGAGCCAAAAGGCTAGCCTTTATATTCTTGAGCCACTCTCAGGGAATTGAGAACAAAGTGATACACATAGAGTGATATATTACATCCCATTTTACTAAAAACCAAAATTCTTAGATCCAAATAACCATCCCTAGAAAAACTAACTTATCCAGATCCTAACCTTACCAATATCCTATAGTACCAATCTTAACCAATTCACTTCATCAAATCAATTTACCAATTACACAAAAACAAATTCTTTTACTCACCTATGATTCAAAATCAAAACTAACATGACACTTAAACATATCAACAATAATCAAATCAAATCCCAAACAATATTTTACCAAACATATGCAACCTCAACATCAATACCAACTAAACCATTTCTTAGTCAACTAGCTACATCAAATATACCAATATACTCCAATCTCTATAATAAATTATGCATGAGTCAGAATCAAAACAAATATCTGTATATATATAATGAAGTTTTTAATACATATACACTGGTATAAAATATAGTCAATCATGAATTGGCATCAACACCTCATTCTTAATCTCACTCTCTCCACTAGTGCTAGTCCCATCATCTACTCTAGCACTCGATGACCCTAGACCTCCTCAGGCTAATGCATGCCTATTAAAATGAATCTCTCACTCTAGTAGCTAACCATGCTCCTTAAAAAAGTATGCATATATCCTCTAAGATATTTATACTCATCCATGATCCTCATATTAATATATCTAAAATTAGGTGGGTGCATCTCATGCGTATCTAGCTCAGCTCTCAACTCATCTCTCTCTCCTACTGCCCTAACAAATGTAGCTATTGCTATAAAAACCCTGTCAAATAGATGGGCATGAATACTACCCATGACCGTCACTTTCTCTATTAACCCCTCCTTTAATACATCATTAAGAATATGTTGTGTCAGCTCTCAAATTGTCAACTTAATTATTGTATCCCAATAATCATAATCTCCACTCCCCACCCCAACCTATGCTCCACCTTGAGTACCTCTTGCTTTACTTGTACACAAATTATGACACTACATTATCTATATACCTTGAAATCAAACTAAAAATAAAAATTTTGAACATAATTTAAAAGTAATCATTACTTACCTCCCATCATCTAGATTGGCTAAGGATCCATATACTATAGATTATCCCCTCCATTAATTGGGTACAATAGAGCCCATCAATGCCTAACTCACCATGTGATATAAATGTTTATACATACAACATAATCCACATTATGAATATCTCTATCTACATCTTACACATCCAAAGGTAATAGTTCTAACTTAGCCTTAGTAGGCCTCGCATGAGCTCCTACCCTTACTGGTGCTTGTACACTCCTCACCCACACCCATGATACCAAGGGAACATATTGTGGTACCCCAAACTATCTAATAATACACTCATACTAAAAGTGCTCATACACTCTAGCCTAGTGATCATGTATCCAACAACTAACTCTCATTTATCATAATTTTACTCTATCTTCTATATACCTAGGAAATACTTTGTAAGACCTCCACATGATGTCACCAACCACCAATCTATTTAGTAATTTCCTAGAATGGTTCACCTTAGGTGATCAGATAACTAAGCTACTCATCCATCACTCTTCAAATGGCTGTGGAGGTTCCCACTTTTCCCTTGGTAATCTAATAAATTTTACAACTCTTATTTTCTCATAAGTCCAATAATGCAATAAGGTCACATCACTCACCTCACCACTAAATGACTCTTGTACAAACTTGTAGAAATCCTTGTATAAGTGGGAAAGCATAGTCATACCCCATGAGAATACAATATCGTATACATCCACACTGCACATAATCCTATGCATCTAATATGTAATATATACTCCACTCCCATCCACGTCAAAAAATGATGCTAACAACACCTATAACCACTTTTGTAAACATATAATACTATATTACACAATAAATAATAGTAATACGTCACTATCACTACCTATTTGATGTATCTCTAAAGTCACACCATCAAATTAAAATGATGCATGATCAATGGCATCAACACCCATGTCATCCTACAATATCACATGCTACCCACTAATTGGCAAGTGCAAATTATGATACACATCTTCTAGAGTCATAATCATCTCCCCCATAAGAAGCCAAAAAGTACATGTATCTACATTCCACCTCTCACATAAGGTGGAAATTAGATATCAATCCCACTACACTATGCCTAAGTCACACACATGACCCAACCCTACCATATTTGTGATAGCTCTCTCATCAAAAAATAATGATAACATCCTCAAGGTCTCCATCACTTGGCCCCTATGTAGCTCTCTCATCTACACCTTGCCTTGTAAAACACCAGAAACAACACATACATTAGTCAATAATTCCAAGTCAAAATCTAATAAAAAATAACAATAACTAATAATGTAGCATCTCAAAAAATCTTTCATATAGGACAACAACACTAGATATAGAACAAAAATGTTGGATATGAGTGTTGTAACCTAGACATGAGCACTAAAACCTGGACAAGAGCACTGGATGTAGGATATGAATGCTGTAACTAGATTTTTTTTCCTAGGCTACTTTAAAGAGGTGAAAAAACTGAAAACAAGTCAAAAAAGTAACAAGAATCAGGCATTTTAGCTACTCACCAGGGTAACATCACCACTAGCCTAAATCTAGGATGCCAACTACTCAAAATGGATCATGGTAGGCGCTCATCTCCTTAGCATTTTCTCACTCTAGACCTAAAAATATCAACCTAGTCAATGCACAAATGAATCAAGAGTCAATCCAATTTCCTATATTATCCAATTTTTTCAATTAAAGTAAGATACTATTTTTCCCATAACTCAAACCCTATAATTCTATTTTTCAAAAAATTTCTTTCCATGGAATCATGATAATGATACCTTCGATCTCACTCTAACTTTGCTCTCTTTCTACTCCATCTAACCTACTATGACATAAAAATTTATATATTTATCTTATATCTGGACACACACTCTAGTCCTCACCAATCCAAACATGTTCCACGTTCAACAACTCAATCTAATCAATCTAAGAACCTTTTAATCCATTTACAACATACCAACTTTATTTCTATTATTTTACCACTAGTCATCACTTTTGGCTCGACCTCCTCTATCATATATTTCATCCCTCTCCTCAAAAAGAGGGCATCATTCTTACTATTACTATTTATACACTTACCCAACATACCCATCAGCTCTAATAGGTGGATAAACCATGGTTTTTACACATCTAGCATTCAAATTTTTAGATTTAGCTTAGATTAATTGAGATATATAATGATTCAAATTATATGGGTCACATAGCATTACTCAAGACATTCAGAGGGATATACCCTTAGATTATATATACATAGACTATTTAGATATAGTGGTTCATATTATATGGATTCACAATGATTTTGATATAGATACAGACTTAGATACCTGATTTGGGAACATGCACATACTACATGTCTCACACACAACTTCATATAGCATGACATAGTTTTTAAAATTAGATAGTAGACTATAGATATGGTGAAAATCATAGGGTTTTAGGTCTCTAGTTTTGCATATGAGGCATGGAAAGATATGGCATATCACATGTGCTTATATAGATTACCAGATTATATAGATGCATCACTCACATACCAAACTTAGGGACATGACATAGATGTTCATGTTCTTTATCACTCAGTATTATATAGATGGAATGGAAAGACATTCCATTCTATTCTTATACATTAACTATATTTTTAGATTACAACCAATTGTACCTAAGCTATCACTAGGCTAAACCACATGGCTATCTGTAATAGTTGGTCTATTATATTACTCAGACCTAGACTACATGAGTTTGTGTGGGATAGAGGAAAAACATTTAGTTTTGGGCCTTTGAGCATTTATTAGTTTAAGTTTATATATTCATAGCGTGGGCATGATAGATTTTACTATTCATAGGATATATATTTTATACATAAATCCATATTACATGAATTTATGTGGGACTAAGGATAGACATTGGTTTTGGGCCTCTGATCATTCCTCATTTCTTGTCCAATTCAGCATTAGGGCCAAGTATTTCCCTCCTCATCCATGATACATAGATTACACATTCATATTTAGTATAAGGGGCATCCACTTTAGGGATTCCTTCTTTCTCTAGGCACTATTCAAATATCTATCCACTTCTCTAACTAAGAAGTGAGTTGGATCCTTACAACACATTCATCTCTATGCAGGTAGGTTTAGATACGCATGTTTGCTTTCTTTCTTTTAATCTAGTATTTAATAGCATTACATAACTTGAATAAAAGGGGGGAAAATCTATACACCCTAACTTGGTCAAGCAACCACACATATCATGTCTTTTCACAATTATTTTCTAAAGAGACTCTAATTAGAGAATATGAACCTTATTGACATTAGCCATGTCTTTATTTTACTTATCCTGGCCTTGTTTATTACTTTTATCACCTCTTTATTATGTCAATAAATTTACCTATACCTCTAAAAATCCCCAGACTTGGTCTGTGTCAGTCCCATAATAATTTTTTTGTTTCCTAAATAATAGAATTATGTAGGACTATTGTCCAATGGTTGTTTTTCTCGATTAATGGGTCACAAACCCTTATTATCCCTTCCATTAAGTTTTATTTATATTTTTTATGTTAGATAATGTGAATAAAGCTCCTAAATTCAAAATAAAGAGTCCCTTATATGAAGGACTTCACAAGGTATTTTATATCTATCACTTACTACTTTGGCATAATGAATATTTAAAAATCAGCCAATAGTATAGCTTAACATTTTGCATTACACATAGATTTGCATGCTTGCTCAAGGAAGGGCCTAGGAAAAAGTTCATTCTTGAATCTATCATTCATATTGATTATGTATGTTCCCTAAGGGAGAAGTATATTTGATTTGTGACCCTAGATTTACGGTTAATGTATGTAGTGATTAAGATAATAAGGGTTCTAAAACATGTGATCATACTTCCCCTAACCTATTTTTTACCCCTTTTTATTTTGATGTATTTATTGTTTCATGTGTGTAGATATAACTAGGTTTTGAAGATTAAAATAGGTCTATAACAAATTCTATCAACATTCAACACTTAAGATTTCATAGGCAGGCTCACATAGGAATAATGGATAAATCTTAAAAAGTTCAGGTCTCTATGAGAAGTTTGGATAATAACGACAAGAGCGTAAAATAGTGTTAGAACCTAAGGTATCCTATTTTTGATGCTCCTATCCTTTTGTATAATGAAATATATATTTAGGTTTCTTACATCTTTCCAGTCTTACACAATAATTTTTAGCCTATGAAACATCCATTTTAGCCTATTTTTCTCGACAAGTTGCTTCCTTTACCAATGCATTTGATTTGATCAAATTAATATAAATATATATTTTAATATATTTAATTATATTTATCCCTCTTACTCTAAACCCTTTATTATTTAGGAACTAAATTCTAGTTTCCCAAAGATAATAAAATAGACATA
The DNA here is from genome assembly GCA_037957365.1 of Torreya grandis. NCBI lineage: Eukaryota > Viridiplantae > Streptophyta > Pinopsida > Cupressales > Taxaceae > Torreya > Torreya grandis. The sequence continues at coordinate 87,874 of JARHVA010010246.1, forward strand.
TATAAATATGAAAAGTGCATATATATAAAGAGATAGATTGATATTGGAGGACACGTTCCCCCAACCTTAGAGAAAATATAAGTTACAACTTGGTATTTGATATTAGTTCAACTATGAAACCCAATCATACTTATGACCTAGTGAGTATGAGTGAACCAAGTCAACTGACACTATAAATCTGGTGAGGCTGGATGATACAATCAAGTCTAACATATAAAATTTGAAAGATTGAATAATTTAATCACCTCAAGCATACCAAAAAGTGACCCTACTAATACAATATATTGGCATAATACATTATGTAAAATTCCAACTTTGTGGGTGATAACAGTCCCTAAAAGTGTTTGAAATCTGAAATTCATTTGTTTTTTATATTATGTGCACATTACATAACATATGCACCTTAAATATGTTTCATTGTGAAATTATGTATAGTAATGGTACCAATGTATATAATTCTACCAAAAATGTGTATATAAATCATGTCACTATGAATTTTGGCTAATTTGAAACTATTTAAGCATGGTGAAAATATTTACAAAACATGTCCCCACTATAATTTAAAAAACTAAAAACCAAGTGTAAGTTTGGAGAACATGTTTCCAAAAGAATCCCCCATTATAATTTGAATCTTAGAACTAGTTTAAGTGCCAATGTGGAAGACATGTTTACAAAATATTACCCCATTATAATATGGTTATGTTAGATACTGAATTAGTGGATAACATGTTTCTAAAACATGCCCCCACTGATTCTAAAACTGTGACAAATGTGGAGAACATGTTTCCAAAACATGGCCCTATACAATCTAAATCTATGAATCAATGTAAAAGTCATACATCCATGACATGACCACACTAATATTACCCCATTTTAAGGAGAGAAGTATAATATACTAATTACTATAAAAAGGATTACATAAAATAATTATTCAAACATTAGTCCAATAAATCAAAGGAAAAATGCATAAGAGTAAACCAAAATAAGCCTATCTATTTATGCCCAAAATAATCCTATCTATTTATGTAGGAATTATAAGTAATAGTAAGAAACAATTGAAATAAAGTAATGTCATATTACCTTTCCAAGTGGATTCACCATATAAATGCATCTCAAAATCATGTTCTTGCTTGATCAAGAGCTCTTTTCTTCAACAACGATGGTGGCCAACTCCTCCAATGTCTCAATAACTCCTTATAAAATCTAGGCTCATGATTTGGAATCACTAAACTAACCTATCAATGAATCTTTCAAATAAAATAACTGGTCAAATGAAAATGATTGTGGATATAATTTAGCATTATAAATTTTCACAAATTAGGCTTAAAAATGTTGTTCATGGCCTCACTATTTATATATTTTTGAGATTGATCAGGATCAACCATGAGCATCCATCTCAAGATTGAGATGTGTGGCCATGAATTAATCCAATTATATAATTAAATCCATAAATATACCTCATAAATATTTGAGATAGAAGTGAATTTAAGAGGCATGGAGGGTCTTAATGAGGCATGGGAGGCCCATAATCTTAATATTTTATGTGATTATGGCTTATGGATGCCACCCAATGTGATGATGTCATTAGGTGATGTAGTTAATAAAAATCAATATCCAAAAATAAATATTCAAAAACTCTCATAGAAAATCCACTTAAGATCTTGATCTGGATCAATTAGCCTTCATGTAATTATTTGGAAATTGGCCCTCAATTAATCAAAATGGTTAAAAAATCATATTACTAGGTTGTAATTTGACTTAGGAATAATTAGAAGGTGATGTTAGATGTATTGAAACTATATTCCCATTTAGGATACTACCAATACAAACTAATAAATGTATGTGATGTGTACCAATATATTAGAAGAAAAGATTGATCCAAAACACCAAAAGGCAAAATAATCATTTTGACTTGAAATAAATTGATCAAAGTTAGGTATCACATAAAATGAGTTACCCCATTTAGGGATACATTAGCATAAATAAACACTTGTAAATGATAAGATCGAATCATGTAGCATTTTTTATGGATTTTGACATAAACTATGCATTTGAGTGTAATTCATGTTAGATTGACAATTTTAACACAAATGGTGTTAGGAATTGAATGTCTACATTTTCCCCCTATTTGAGAAGGCATAGAAAGATATTCAAGCAAAGCAACATCTTTTCAAAGAAACGAGTTGTCAATAAGAAATTGGAAATGACCCATGATGCCCCATCAAGAGGACATACTAGGATGGAGGAGAAGGATGGAATCTCAAAAAGAGAGGGATAATGAGAGATTAAACCATGGAGTAGATCACATCCAAATGAGCTAATGCTTTCAAATGTGATTACCATCAATGATAAAAATATAATTTAGAGGTATAATAGGTCCCAATATATGGGGGGAATGTGAAAGATACAATCTATAAATGTAAGAGACACACTTTAAATGTACCTAATTTGAGAGTACAAGCTGCATGTTTATGACATTGATGAATCCTGAGATAGGCTACACACTAAAATATTACCATCACGAGCATTAGTTTGGAGATCTTAGAATTAGAGGAAAGGATAGAACACTCTACTTTAGGAAGGGAAACACCTCTAGAATGGGGTTTAAAAAGGGAAGATAATAAGAGGTTCCCTAATAGAGAAAATATGATCATGATAAAGTAGTTTTAACCTAGTAGGGATAATTTTGATCATTGATAAAAAATAAATAGTGGTCTACCCCTGTAGGGCTGATTTTATTTGGATGTTGTTTAGATGTTGTGCCCTAACATGGGAAATTGACAAGAAAAAATATCTCAAAGATATAATCCAACATATAAGTTAAATCGAGTGAGCATAAATGTACATGTGATGGTGTAATGGCTTAGAAATACATATAAAACCTATCATATGAGAATGCACAAAGTGATGAGATAGATGAAAATAAGAATGAAAGATAGCTGAGCTAACCTCAATAGAAATTGAGTGTTGTCTACATAGTCTAGTGGACTCATGTTCTAACCTAAGTTTTAGGTCAATGTAGTTCACCCAAGTTTGGGAGAGAATGGAATGAGGAATGATGAAAAGTGACCAAGAATTTATTAGACTCACAATGTATGAAAAGAGATGTATGTATAAGCATAGATTTGAGTGCTCAAATACATGATACCTAGATGAATATTTTCATATCATGAGCCTAGATTATGAAAAGTGTTCCTGAGAACTATTCATCAAAGTGATGTTGACGTTAAGACTTTGAAACTTGAGCATAAAGTGCTTGCTATAGAAAAAGAAATTAGGCATCATAAGTATATATAAATTATAATGACACAATATTCCAATTTCATTGAGCCAATTCAAATGTGAATACATATAACTAAGGATAATGGTAAACCAATGACCAAAACTAGAGTTACAACTATTTACATTTAAACAAAAAAGCAAAGACAAAGAAAAAGATAAACATAAATGAGCCTAACATAAAATCAAGATATGATCAGTAAAGACTTAAGTAGGAACAAAAAATGTTTTAAATAAAAAATCAAGAACATCTTAATGACATGAGACTGAGATATAAATATTTAAGATCCATGTGGACCATCAATACATTCTTAAACACAAAGGAGAAAAGCAAAATCAAATAGAAAAACATGACACTAGTAACAATAAAATAAACAAAAAATTCTAAAAACAACTTAATAACATAGGATTAATATATAAATAATCAATATCCATGCGAATCATCAAGATGTTCAAAAACACAAAAGAGATAAGAAACAACAAAAAAGGAAACACAAGACCAAGATGAGACAAGAAGTGATAAAAAGAGAAAAGGAGAAGAAATAAAAGGAGAGGTGTAAAAACATAATAAAACACCAAGAAAACACAAATAAACACACACAAACAAAAAACCAAGTTAGTATAGTTTAAAGACAAATGTTTATGCATGTGTGGTAGAGGAATTAATTTCCACCATAACATAACAAAGAATAAAGACACAATAATTGTTCCCTAATTAAAGAAGAACAATGATAGAAGAAATGGGGGAATGGAAGAAAAGGAAGGGGTTGGTCGAGATGAATCTAGATGTATAAGATAAGTGGGCCCTACCTATATGGTTCCATAGATGCATGTTCCAACATGAAATTTAATCCAAATGTAGTTATCCTAGGAAATAGGATAAAAGAAAAATGATGATTAGACTAGCATGATTGATGTTATAAAAGAAATGGAAGACATGAAAAATAAATAAGAGTGGTCATGCAAATAAAAAGTTGATGGGATGAGAAAGAATGATCTTGAAAAATGGATTGTTCATGGGACAAGATGAATTAGTGTTTATTTTCTTTTAAAATGACAAGAGCATAGCATGGTGGGATGGGAATATATAAATATAAAGAAGTGTGAGACAATGTTTTTATTCTTTTGTGGATCATGTTATGATGTTTTCGGTATTTTCAAAGTATTTCTAATGTTTTTGGTGTTTTTGGGATAAAATATGCAGAAGGTGGGACCATATAGTCAAGGAGATGCATGTCTAATATTAGAGGTTCCAATAAAATAGCTAAGCCAAATACAACACCCCATGCCCACAAATCAATGAGAGTGAGGGCAATGATAAGACAAAAATATGCCTACAAAGACTAGCAAATGTAATATAAAATAGTATGCAGCATGAAGTAAATTTGACTAATTATCTATGTTCACTTATCTATAATAGTATGGCAAAGGTCCTAAATTGAGAAGATGTTCTTGTTCACTTATTTATAAAAAAAGCTACAAAATGCTATCTTGGCTGAACTGCTTTGTAGAACCAGTGCTAAACATGGTCATAATGTTCATAGGACATAATAAAGATCATAATTGGTTAAGGGATAAAAATTGTTCAAGCTTAAAAAATTCCCAAGACATAAAAAATTATATGGTTTTTAAGGAGAATGATCTAGGATCAGATGAAGTGTGTTAAGAGTGATACTAAATCCAAATCCTTCACTATCTAGAATCATGAAGAGTGGATTGGGGTAGTATAAAATGTGTTTAGGGTGGGATAGAAAGGTGGGATAAAATTACTTTAGCACAAGTTTCCCCCAAGTTAGGAGTATTATACAAAATGGTTCAAAGCTTTTCATACATATAACCTCTTAAGGTGTACTATGTTTATGGGCTTTTGAAGTTCTTCACCATTAAGTTTAGCTAGTTGATATTCCCCTAATCTATAGTTCACCATGAAAATGTATGGTTCCAACCAATTAGGCTAAAACTTACCTTTATTTTTGCATTCATCATTCATGTTTTTTTGGTTCTCTTTCAAAACCAAGTCACCAATCTCAAACTCTCGAGGGAGAATGCACTTGTTGTAGTTTCTCTACAATTTATTTTGATAGGCCTGTAAGTTTTCTAGGGAAATCAAATTCTTGCCATCAGGAATATTTAGTTCTTGCAACTATGAGGCTCTATAGTATTCATCATCTTCAATGTTCTCTAGTGATATTCATAATGATGGTATCTCAATCTTGACTAGGATAATAGCTTCAGTGCCCAAAACAAGGGGGTATGGAGTGACTCCAGTTGGGGTTTGATAATTGGATTTATAATCCCAAAAGGAAAGAAAGAGTTGTAAGTGCCAATTATGGATAACATCATTAATAATCTTCTTTAAGATAGTTATAATGGTTTTATTCAATTCTTCACCTTGTCCATTGCCTTATGGGTTATATGGAGTTGATTTCTTGTGCTTGATCTTGAATTTTACACAAAGATAATTCAAATATTAGTTCACAAAGGATCCACCATTCTTAGATATAATATTGGCTAGGATGTGATATCAATAGATGATATGGTAATGAATGAATTTGGCTATCCACTTCTTGGTAACATAAGTGAGAGGAATGGCCTCAATCCACTTGGTAAAGTACTCAAATGTAGTTAAAATGTGATTATGGCTTTCTAAATATGTTGGGTTAATTTTCCCAATGAGATTGAGACCCCACATTGAGAATGACCATGGTGTTGTGATTGGCTATAGTGGTAAATAAGGTGTGTGTATCAAATTTCCATGCTATTGACAAGGAACACACTTCTTCACATAGTTACAAGCATCTTTCTCCATTTTGGGCCAATAATAGCCTATTATAAGGAGATTATTTTCTATTAATACACCATTGGTATGGGCCCCACACATTATTTCATAAACCTCCTTTAGTGCCAGCTTAGATTTTTCGAAAGATAAATAATGAAGAATCATTACATCATAGCCTTTATGATAAATCTTGTTTCTAAGGAGATTATAACATGTTAAGTGATTACTAAATAGTTTATATTGGTTATTGGAAAGGTTGGTAGGAAAGACATGACCATGGAAATAATTATAAAAATCTTGGTACCATGATAGCTCAGGTGGGGGATTAGGACTAGCAATAGCACATACCTTCTCTAAATCTACTATAATATGTGAAAGCTAAATAATATTTTCAATCAAGAACTAATAATTTTTAGTACTACCATCCATTTGAATCATGGAACCAATCATCACCATTACATTGATGGATCTATTGTTTACTCTTAGAACTTGTTCAAATTGTAGAGATTTAAAATGTGTTTTAAGGTTATCGACAATTTATTTATAAGGAACAAACTTGTCATCTCTTGTTTGATACTAATCAATGGTCTAATTGATGATTAATTTTGAATCTCCATATACTTTTAAGATTTGAATATCCCATTGTATATCAAGGTAGAGTACTAAAATCAATGCCTCATACTTAGCCATATTGTTTGTACAATGAAATTGTTTATGGAATGCTTTGGGAATCAAATCAACCTGTGGTGTGATAAAAAATATGATAGCTCTAGATCCATGGGATGTGAAGGATCTATAAAAATAGATAATTCAATATTTAGGTTCCTATGATGCTTGTTATATCATCATGATATAATCATATGCAAAGTCAAACTTGAGAGGTTGAGTATCCTTAATAAGAGCTTCTGCAAGTTGGTCAAAAATTACTTGCCCTTTGATTTCCTTTTTATTTTGGTACTCAATGTCAAATCACTTATGAGAATAGTCTATTTATCCATGTATCATTCAATATCTTCTTTAGACAAGAGGAACTTGAGGTGGTCCACCTTGGCAATGATAATAGTTTTGTTATTTAGCATATAATGTCACAATTTATGAGTGGTGAACATCATAGCTAAACATTCCTTCTCAATAGGCATCTAATTATTTTCATAAGCCACCTATGTATATATTAAATAATAAATAATGTGTTCCTTACCATGATCATCATGTTCAACTAAAATTTCCCCTAGTGCATGTTTAGTGGTTGATATATAAAGAAGTAGTGGCTTTCCCTATGTTGGTAGTCTTAAGACTAGTAGATTAGCCAAGTATGTTTTAAGCTTTGAAAATTATACATGAAAATATTCATCCTATTTAAATTTTACCCTTTTCTTCAAAATATGGGTAAATGGGTGGCATTTATCTTCCAATTGAGAAATGAACCTGTGTATAGACTAGATCTTTCCCTGCAAGCTTCGTAGTTGTTTAAGATTGTTTGGTGGAGGCATTTACATAATAGTGTTGAGTTATATAGGGTAAAATTTGATACCTCATTATGATACAATGAAACCTATCAATTTCCTTGATGTGACTCCAAAGAAATATTTTTTAAGATTTAAGTAGAATTTATATTCATGAAGCCTCTCAAAGATTATTCGTAGAACATTAGGATGTCCAGCTCTTGTTTTTGATTTTTATAGTATATCATCAACATAGTCCTCTTAAATTTCATGCATCGTGTCATGGAAGATGAGATTTTTTGCATGTTGATATGTTTCTCCAGTATTATTCAAGCCAAATTACATGACTTCATTATTGAATGTCCCCCATGGAGTGGTGAATGTAGTCTTGTGCTAGTCTTCATGAGTTATCTTGATCTAATTGTAACCATAAAATTCATCCATTAAGGAAAACATCTTGTACCTATAAATTAAGATGATAATCATGTCGATGTTGGGTAGAGAAAAATCATCTTTAGGGCATGCTTTATTGATAACTTCAAAATCAATACAAAGATGTATACCTAGGGTACTTTTACTCACTATGACTATGTTAGAAACCCATTCAGAGTAATCTAGTGGTCTAATAAATTTATCTCCTAACAAATTTTATACTTTAACCTAACCAATAGGGTGATGTATGGATGCATATTTCTTAGTTTCTACTTGATTGGTTTGGCATCAAGATGAAAAACAAGGCAATACACAACTAAACTAGGTTCCAAGCCTAATATGTTAGAGTATGTCCAGCTAAAGATGTCTATATAATATAGTATATCATCAACATAATCCTCAACATAGTGATTTTTATAGTATATCATCAACATAGTCCTCTAAAATTTCATGCATCATGTCATGGAAGATGAGATTTTTTGCATGTTGATATGTTGCTCCAGTATTATTCAAGCCAAACAACATGACTTCATAATTGAATGTCCCCCATGGAGTGGTGAATGTAGTCTTGTGCTAGTCTTCATGAGTTATCTTGATCTAATTGTAACCATAAAATCCATCCATTAAGGAAAACATCTTGTAACTATAAATTGAGTTGATGATCATGTCGATGTTGGGCAGAGAAAAATCATCTTTAGGGCATGCTTTATTGATAACTTCAAAATCAATACAAAGATGTATACCAAGGGTATTTTTAATCACTACGAATATGTTATAAACCCATTTAGAGTAATCTAGTGGTCTAATAAAATTATCTCCTAACAAATTTTATAGTTCAACCTTAACCAATAGGGTGATGCATGGATGCATATTTATTAGTTTCTACTTGATTGGTTTGGCATCAAGATGAATAACAAGGCAATGCACAACTAAACTAGGTTCCAAGCCTAATATGTTAGAGTATGTCCATGTAAAGATGTCTATATAATCCTTAAGAATGGATATAATATGCTAACATTTTTCTTCAGTAAGGGAAGCTCCAATATAAATAATTTTGGGATCCTCATAGGTTCCCAAGTTCAGTTTTGTCATGTTTTCCATAAGGAGTGTGGATCCATCTTCTAGAATTTTAGGTAAGGTATGATCATACTATCCAGAGATCTAAATAGTATGAAGAATCAAAACTCACCTTCATAGGAAAAGGCCAAGTAGAAAAATCCTCTAGAAAATCAAGATCAAAACACTTAAACATTTTATGTTGTTCTAAAGAGATGCTTGTATTGGCTATGGAACTTGGGATAAATGGACCTTCTATGTATTAAGGGGATGGCCAAACTTTCCCACCTAGGATTGCCTAAAATAAGTTTTCACTCAAAGGATTTTCTTTTTCTTTACTTTCTTCCTAATTGATGAGCACCTTATAGAGGTTTTCACCTAAATATCTCAATGTTTGTTCTTTATTATGAACAAAAAATTTTACTTGCTCTCCAAAGTGGGTAGAAGAATCTAATGAAAAATCAAATCCCTATTTGTGATCACCAATGGGAAATCAATATCATAGGCCCATGTATTTTGTGATGAATTCTTCATTTTGAAACTCATCAAGATATATGACCAAATTTTTCTAGTCCCAATATATGAGTTTAGGATGGGAAAGGCATAGGGAAGAATGAGGGTTTACTTCAGAATAAGAAGTTCTAATGGTAAAGATATAATGTCCCAATTTAGTAATGGAAGTACCACTAGGATGAGTTCTTACTTTAAGATAAGCTCTAATAGGAATTATGGTTAATATTGCATTTGAATCAAACAGATTTAAGTCAATAAACTTGTCAAAAAGGCCATAATAAGACACTATGTCACTGCTAGGAGTCTCATCACTAGTCACCTTAAGAGAGTCACTATCAAAAGTCTTGAGGTCACCTTCTAGTGGTTTAAATTTGAGACCATGATTACAATTGATAACTCCAGCTAATAAAGGTTCTAAGATTCCTTATGCTTTTGGGCTAAGACCATTCCCTTTATAGTCAAAATTATCCATTATCTGGTTAGAGATAGGATACTTTGGATTTTGAAAGCAATCAATAAGGCCTTCAAAATATAACCAATCTCCCTTGACAAAATCCTCTCAATCTTTCTTTGGTGTGATTGTAGGTAAAAAAACCATAGGTGGTTTTCATTGTTTCTACTTTGGTTGCCAAATCTAGTTGGGTCTAATAGGAATCTTATATGGTTTAGTCTTTCTAAATGATTTAGGGGGTTTAGGGAATTTTTCAATATGGAGGATGTCCTTAAGATGGTATGTGGAAATATCCATGTCTTTAATAATAACTTTTTAAAAAAGAGCTATAAGAGATGGATCAACCAAAGTGGAAGTTAGATCACTAGGGTTGATATAATTAGATGGAGATGGATGGGAAATGATGGATTTGTTCTTCATGATGAATTTAGAACTTGGGTAATATTTATAATTATGAAACTTAGCTTTAAGATGTTTATGATATTGATATGGCTGTTGATCAGTGGGAATAGTAACCTTGATCCCATCATGGGGAAACTTAAAGCACTAGTGAAGAGTGGATGAAACTACCTATATTTCATATATCTAAGGATGACCAAGAAGTATATTATAAGGAAGTTTAATAGCCAAAATATGAAATAATGAGTGATGAAAAATAGACCCAATCATGACTGGCAACCAAATTGTACCAGAAGGCTCCCTCTTGGCATTATCATAAGCTTTGATTGTAGTAGTTTTTAGCTATATATCTTTATCCATGTAACCCAATCATTATAAAATTTTTAGAGATATGATGTTAAGCCCTAAACCATTATCTATAAGAACCCACTTGATCTTATGATCTAAAATTATTATCTCAATGCATAATGGATTATTCTGGTTTAGGCCAAGAGTGGACATGTCTTTGTGGTCAAATGTGATTTGTTGAAATGAAGATAAATGTCTAACTAGGTTTTAGAAATGATCATGTTTAATATCATTAGGCATAGTATATTATTTAAAAAGGTTATTCATAATAGTTATATTGATGTCAGATGTCTATAAGAGTTATAATATGGAAATATGTGTATGGGTTTTATTCAATTGGTTTTCTAAACTATAAGGCTTTTTGATTATGGATTGAGATAGTTTAGTTTTTTTTGGCACAATATTTGGCTTTGAAACCATCAGCACAATGTTCTCATTGGGTTTCATGGAATAAGTGGGTGAAGGTTTCATGGAATAAGTGGGTGAAGGTCCCTAAATGGTGACTCTTGAGCATCTAGTTGTGACTTCGCAACCTAGAGGTGGCAAAGAGTCATTATAGTTAGAAGAGGAAGGAAAAGGGCCTTGAATGATGACTCATGGGCATTTAGTTGTATTGATATAATTTTGAGTTGATGAGGATCTTTTATAATTAGAATAAGGGTGCTATTTTTCAAAACTAGTAAACCATGCAAATAGAGTCATAACATGATTATGCAAACTTGATGTGGTATTATTAGGGGGAGAGGGTATTGAAACTATAATGATGGGTCAGGTATTATGAGGAACATGATATTTTCCATGTGGTTTCATAGTAACAGTGGAAATGTGGGAAGTAAAAATATCCCCCATAATATTTTTATAGTCATATGGCATGTTTTTATGAGACACACTATTAGTATGGGCATTATGATCATGATTATGGTCATTATAAATCTAACCTTGATGTTGGTTCTGATTCTACCTTTGTCCTTCATTTTTACCTTAGTTTTGATTATTTCTTGGTGGTGGTTGATTATGTTGAGGAAAGGGGTTCTTGTAGATCTCCATATCCTAATTTGTGTCCTGATTAGGGGCCAACTTAATCTCCATTTCACCACTTTCAATAAAATCTTCAATAATGTGTCATAATTATACACAATGATACACACTATGACCAACAACATGATGAAAGTTACACCATTTTTTCTCCTTGTACAAATCTAGTTTTGGTTGATCTTGAGGAAATGGCCTTGGTACTATCCATACAATCAAATTATCAGTGATGAGATTTTGTAATACTATTTCAATTGACTCTCCTAACTTGCTAAAGACTCTGAAATTATTATGAAATGTCCTTCATTGAGGCTATCTTTGAAAAGTAGGTGGTTAATTTGGGGGAGTTAATTATACATTTGGGGGATGTATAGTGTATAGAATTTGTACATGACTTTTTTGATTCACCCCATTTACAAACATGTTCTTATTTTTATTAAATCCCTTAGGCTTATCCTGCATAATCATTTGAATCGGTGATTGAATTTGATTATATGTTAGACCCTACATGATAATCTAGGATTTAAAAATAAGAGCATTCTCAATCTTCACTCCTTTGTCAATAATTTATTCAAATGAGTTAGCAAGAGATAACCATAGATTATGCATGACTTTAGGATGTAAGTTTTGTGAAAATATATTGGCCAACTATTTGTCTAGAAAGTAGTGTTGAAAGTGTCCTACCAATGCTCTCCACCTTTGCAGATATGAAACAAAACTTTCACCATTATGTTGTTTGGATTTTCACAAGTCAAAAAAAATCAATTCATGTTCTATGTTATATGATAAATGGTTAATAAACATTTTTGATAAGTCATTCTAATCTAAAACTGATCCCTTGGGTAGTTTAAGTAGCCAATCAAGAGTCTATCCTGTTAAACTTCATGGAAATAGTCATAGTAAGTACTCACTACTATAAGAAACATCTTGACATAAGACAAAGAAAGATTTTATGTGCTCACATGGATCTCCCTTTCCTTTGTACTTGTCAAATTTGGGTGCCTGAAAATGTGGTGGAAAGGGGTTTTAGAGAATAGATAAATCAAATCGATATGGACATATTTCATCAAATTTGTACTTTTTAACTCTATTATTCATCTCCAATCTCTGAGTAATTTCATTCATATAATTATACTCTTGCATGTTTGGTACATTTTTGGATTCGATAAGACATTGTAGGGGTGTAATGTGCCCCTAATTTTGTTGTTGTTGGGGTGGTATGTGCCCCTGATTTTGTCACTATTGGGGTGGAATGTGCCCCTAGTATTAGTACTACTAGGGTGGTATGTGCCCTTGATTTTGTTGCTATTATGGTGGAATATGCCCCTAATTTTGTGTGGATATATAGGGAATGTATACATTTCAATTTGCTAATTGGTTCTAATTCATTCCTTGAGTTGAGAAAATAGGACATTGATTCTTGGATTGTAGAACATTTCTTGAATGTAGTTGTTTAGTACCTTATTGATTTTAGGAAGCTCTATGTTTGTTTCCCAATTTTTGTGTTGGTTGGAATGAACTAGCCAAATTATCTTGAGGGATTTCCTCAATTTGAACTGAATGTTTGGGTCTATGGTTTTGTAAAGTAATAATAGGTTCTTGATGATTGAAGAATGTATACTCCATGTCGAATAGAACATTTTGTATGATCTCTTATGACTTTGACTGTTCATTTAGCCTACCTTGATCTAATATGGTTATGTTCTCAAAAAAAATGTTGGTTCCATACATTTTTCCACATTTTCCTATTCTTTCAAAACATCATTTTAAATTGAAGTGGAAACTAATGATTTAGTTAGGTCTATGACAAGCTCATCCACATATCATTGGCTTATTATCTTGATCTTAACTAGAATATCTATATTTTTGGGTTTTGAATTTGTTTATATTTATTTTCCTTTGTTAGATGAAGAAGGTATGTCTATTTGTGCAAAATCTTTCTCTTTCCATCATTGTTATCCTTCTCTAACTAAAGTATGCAATTATTTTATAGGAAAGTTTAAAGGTAGTCTAGCACCTAATTCTATCAACGTAAGAAGTACTTCATCTAGATATTCTTAGGGTTGATTTTCATTTAATCATCTTTAGATTTTACTATTGTGGGGATGTCATCAAATCCAAAAGGATTGCCTTAACCATCATAAAATTTCTCATCCACATAGTTAAGGCCATAAGAGGCCCCACTATGAGTGAACCTTTGAGTCATGTCTAAAAAGAGTTGCTCTCTACATTTGACTAGATTTGGATCAAATTTTTGCAAAAATTCAAACAAATTATGCTTTGGTTCTCTTCAAAAAAATAACTAAGGTGCCAAAGAGACTATAAAGGAGGGTGGCTTGAAACCACACACAATTAGAAGATTTGGTTCATGAATTTACTTAATTTTTGGTAAAATCAAAATCATATAGATTGGAAGAGGGTAATATAATTCAAATATGCAAGGTGAAAACTAGTACACCGAAGCCTAAATATTTATCATACACCTATATCATAAAAGCTAGTTTCAAATTTGATGAGTTGTCTCTAAAAAATTAGAGAAAATAACTTTAAATTATGAAGAAGATAATATTAACTAACTCAAGATGTAAAAACATACATGAATCACTATGTAAAAAGCTATGACCAAATGGGTAACACAATGCTACCACATGGTTCTAGTAGGATAAAATATGTTCTAGGACTCAAGGCATGAGTGAACACAATATGACTTGAGTCCACCAAGATGATAATGTGATTTTGAGTCTAATAAATGACCCTCAATCCAAATGGAAAATTAATCCCAAGGTAAAACATGTTTAGTGTGAAAATGGTGAACCTAATTTAACATACCAACCCTTAACACATAGAAAGGTTCAATTTTGAATGTGAATTATAAATGAGGGACTTAAATAAATTGGGTAAAAGGTATAGATTCAATTGGGAAACATGACTATGCCAAAGTGGATAACATGACACAATGTTTTTGATAACAATTTTGAACAAGGAAAAGATCAAATTTCCAATTGACAGTGTAACACCTCCCTTGCTCAAGAATTTTAAGGATAATGTGTTTTGGTTAAGTTTATTGAGTTAACAATTATTTTTAGACATAAATCAAGACTAAGTAAACTAATGACAAAAATCAATCATCTTAAGTCTAAACTGACAAGGTATGGCAAAGTGGTGTTAACTAAACTTACAAGATTTTGATCATTCTAGATGGATCAATTACATAATGACTTTCATGACAAATGATGCAAAACAAATGCACTTTGATTGGGTGTCTATGGCACTTGTCTTGTTATAAAAAATTCTTTCCCTTTTTTTAACCACTACATCTATCACTTATTCAACGTAGTGCAATGTCCAAAGTGTAGATACGTCCCATGTGCTTTTACCCTATAGAACTCATGGGAGGTGATGAAATCCCCCTCAAAAGCCAAGTTTTCATAAAATAAAATACATAAAAAAAGACTTTAAGGTCACCTCAAGATCATCCAATACTATTATAATTTTTTGGGGAGTGCTTTAAATAACATTATTTCTATGCCTTAGATTAGGCATGCTTGTAATAAGGATGACACTTTTGATTCCAAAAGTTCCCTAAAGGAGACAGATGAAGAGCATACACACAATGCCCCTCTTTTTGCCAATCAATTAATTAATCACCTATTACATAAAAACTTGACAAATGAGCTCAATTTTTAAGCACCAAATGAAAAGTTGGGTGTGTTTTTTTGAACCCTTGGTCTTAATTTCTAAAATGGAAAAGATTGCACAAAATGACCACATGAAGCAAAACAAAAAACAAAAAAAAAACTAATTTTGTTTTAATCTAAAAGATTGAAGCATTCAATATTTATCTTAGATTTATATTTATTGCACCAATTTTGATAATATTCAAGACTTAAGATTGATTTTAAGCACTAAAATTGAAATGTTTCTAAGATTTGACATGATATGTTCATTTTAGACACCAAATACAAAACATATGAAAACATAGAATTTTTGTTTTAAACCCAAAAGAAAGTGTGTTTGGTTAGTCAAATTCAATCAAAATAACTTCTAAACTAATCCCTAAACTTGAAAAAAAATTAAATATGAGGGCCTGCTTTAAAGCATTTAGGATTTTGAGAAAATAACATTAAAAATTTCAACTCTCTATTGCAATCCTACAGTTACGTAGTCAATCCCACTATTTTCCTACAAAATCATAATTTTAGATAATAATATGGCTATTATGGGTTAGATCAGATAGAAAACACAATATCACTATTTACCTAAAAAATCCCTACCTAAATCAATGAAATCACTATACATAATGATGATATCATTGTTCTATGAAATCGATGCCAAAATCAGTAAAATCACTATTTGGATACAAAATCATTGGCCAAATTCATAATATCATTGTGAAAATGATGATATCAATGTTATATGAAATTACTTATCTAGTGAATGAAATCATTGTTCCAACAAATTATATCATTATTTAGGGCTAGAAAAACATTGTTTAGTAAACAATGATTTCATTACAAAATCACTACTATGTCAGAAACTATATTGCAATAGAGAGCAAAACTGTGACACTCAAGAATGAAAATGTAATTTACCAAAAAATAGATTTTAAATCTAAAATTTCATTCTTTTAGCTCCCTCATTCGAAGATTCTACATAATAATGGTTAGTAAGTTGCTTGAAATAGATTTATGACCAAATTTGTGGGGTGTGGTTCCACTAGGCATGCCAAAATGTAGAAAGGATTACATAAAACAATTACTAAAACATTACTCCAATAAATCAAAGGAAA
This sequence comes from Torreya grandis, assembly GCA_037957365.1. Taxonomy (NCBI): domain Eukaryota; kingdom Viridiplantae; phylum Streptophyta; class Pinopsida; order Cupressales; family Taxaceae; genus Torreya; species Torreya grandis. The sequence goes on from JARHVA010010246.1 coordinate 104,394, forward strand.
AATTCATAAGAGTAAACCAAATTAAGCCTATCTATTCATACATGAATTTAAAGTAATAGTAAGAAATAATTGAAAGAAAGTAATTTCATATTACCTTCCCAAGTGGATTCACCATACAAATTCAACTCAAAATCATGTTCTCTCTTGATCGAGATCTCTTTTCTTTAATAAAAATGTTGGCCAACTCCTCTAATATATCAAGAACTCCTTGTAAAACCTAGGATCATGATTTGGAATCACTAAAATCACCTATAAATGAATCTCACAAATAAAATCAATGATAAAATGCAAATGATTGTGGAGATAATTTATCATTATAAATTTTCATAGATCAAGCTTTAAAATGAATTTCATGGCCTCTTTATTTATAGATTTTTGAGATTGATCAGGATCAACCATGACCATCCATCTCAAGATTTAGATGTGTGGCCATGAATTAATCCAATTATAAATTAAATTCATAAATATACATCATAAATAACTGGGATATAAGGGAATTTAATAGGTATGGAGTGTCTTAAGGAAGCATGGGCGACCCATAATCTTGATATTTTATGCATTTATCACTTATGGATGCCACCCCATATGATGATGTCATTAGGTGGTTAAGTTAATAAAAATCAATTTCCAAAAATAAATATTCAACAACTCTCATGTAAAATCCACTTAAGATCTTAATTTGGATCAATTAGCCTTAAACAATGTTAATCAACATTTGTGCAATTAATTGGAAATTAGCCCTTAATTAATCAAAATCGCTAGAAAGTCATATTACTAGGTTATACTTTAAATCAAAAAGAATTGAAAGGTGATTTTAGATGTGTTTAAACTATATTCCCATTTAGGATGTTGCCAACACAAAATAATAAATCTACATGATGTGTACCAATATATTAGAAGAAAAGAGTGATCCAAAGCACAAAAAAATGAAATCGTCATTTTGAATTTAAATGAATTGATCAAAGTTAGGTATCAGATAAAATTCATTGCCACATTTAGGGATACATTAGCCTAAATCAAAATTTGTAAATAACAAGCTCAAACCATTTAGCATGTTTTATGGATTTTGACCTAAAATATGCATTTGAGTGCAATTCGAGTAAGATTGATAATTTCAACACAAATGGTGTTGGGAATTGGATGTATATAATTACCTTATCTCAATAGAATAAGTTGACCATGTAAACTATGAATGTACCATGTAACAGATATCGAGAACTTGTCTAGGTAGATATATCATTGAAGCATGAAGAATGTGTTCACACCAAGTCTCAAGATGCATGATGTAGATCATCGAAACATATAGATAATAAAAATACAAGCTCAATAAGAAATATAAAACACACAATATCACTCGAAATTAAATCAAAATATAATGGTCCAATGATACTTCAAATAAGGTATGTGTTCAAATTCCACATAATCTAAGGGACATGACTTAGTCAAATGTCCACAAAGTAAAAAATGACATATTCAAATATCAACATACAATAAGTAATGACATATTGAAATTTCATATTAAAACACATGGGGGACACAAATTATGGATAATATTGAAATTCTTAAACAATAAATAAAATAACAAGGCAAGACTCTCATTGAACTGCATAAACAACCAACATAAACATATCATACCAACCTCTCGATATATATGTTAGTAAAAAGTGTTAAGTGCATATAATATATAGTACACTTTGGAAGATATAAATATGGATAAAAAATGTGAAATTTCATATATAATCTCAAACATGATAATGTAAAGTGACCATAAAATGATATAGCTTGGATATATCATGGTCATAGAGGTGGATTCCCCCAACATCCCAATGATGTGAGTAGATGGAAAACCCAACATCCAAACATACATAAATCATGTATCTATGTATGCTTGAGTCACACTCAAAATATTTTTGAAACACACACATGCACGTGCACACGCACACGCGTGCGTACACACACACACACACACACACACACACACACACACACACACACACACACACACACACACACACATGCACACATGCGCGTGCGCGCGCGCACACACACACACACACACACACACACACACACACACACACACACACACACACACACACACACACACACACACAAAACAAATAATGATCTTACATCTACTAACAAGGAACCAACAACATGTATTCCAAGGACCTAATAAGATATCTAAATGTTGAAAATAGTTTTGGGTTTTTTATTTTTTAAGGTATTTTTGAAATGTGTGAATCTTTTTGTTGGATCCCTTAAATTATTTGAATAATTTTCATTGATGTAGTGATAACTGAGGTAATCACATCAAGTTAAGTATATGTTTAACCCTAAAATGTAGATATGGTGAATATAGGGTTAAAGGGGTAGAGATAGCTTAAAGCATAAGGATGGTAGATTATCTCTAAAGCTAGATAATTATTTTTGAAACTTAGATATAACATATATTAAATGTATTATGTGGAGATGATAAAGATATAGATTAAAAATATGTTGTAAGTTTTAATGATAATGAAAAAAATAATTATATGGTTCTGATGATAATATAGATCTAGATCTAAAACAAGTAGAAAGTAGATTAGATGGAAATTTTGGATCAGTTACTTGATTTTGTAAATTGTACCTCTATAGCCTTGGAAACTTGAGTTGACCTAGGATGGTTATGTCTATGCTACTACCTAATTAATATTTAGATGTCTAGTACATAATACCTATTAAAACTATATGTGACCACCTAGATGCTTCTGGGTTCTATGTCACCTTCACTCTAGTGTATTCATATCTAGATCATGGACTATCATTCCTTGTCAAATAGAAAAACCCTAGTTATTAATCTTCATAATATCAATGGGTAAAATAAATTATTTGTCACATAGTGTTGATCTACCCTGAAGACCCCTCTATCGATGAGTGCTACCTATGTAGCCAATACTTTGAAGAGGGACTCATAATTATGTAGTTCTCCACTATTTGTTGGCTTTTGTGTGAAACATGAAATGTGTGATAAGTAAGTAAAATAATGATATAGTTTATAACTTGGAAAATATGAATCTTGGGATGATAATTCATTAATTTAGACATGTAGATATGTTTTTTGTATGACTGATATGTAAATAAGAGAAAATACAGAAGCTTTTCCTATTTAAGTGCTTTTGGTAAATTGCCTTGATATTTTATAGGTGCTTCTAGGTGATGAATGGATGAGGATTGATATTTTATTTCTACCAATTCTTTTAGATAATGTCTCACCTTAAATAACTTATGATGACCATATAAATACATTTAATTTACAAATTGGATGAATTTAGGGCACTAAACACTTGTGTTGGGATAAGACACTTATGTCAACATATGCATCTAATTAGGATGCAAGTGTTTATGTAGTTATAAAATAGGTGCATGTCCAAAACTTTTAGATATGGAATATAAGTAGGTCTATAGTATTTTAGGCAAGATAGAAGGTCTGAGTCATCATAATAACATTGGTTAGACTAAGATATAATCAATTAATCACAAAAATATAGTATATGTGAGCCTTTTAGTAGTGGGAAATGTACAAAAGTTAAAGGTACATCCATGATATGTATTTTTCAAGTGTACAAGATTGAGGTGTTATATAATTCATAAATATTATCTAAAAGCTTATTGATTTAATATACCCACATTAGGTTATTTCCAAAAAAAGTATGAGTTTATGTGGACTACAAAAGATAGGGGTGAATTCTTGATCAAATACAGGTATTTGTGTTTAACCCTAAATTGGATGTGGATCCTACTTAGGTAGATATCATTAAGAATATAGAAATTATGATGCATAAGGGTGATAATTAGATCTAGAGTAGACTAATTAAATGCTAAACTTAGATATAACATGAAATAAATTTATTAAACTAAGATAGGATAAAAATATAAAGTACAACTATGTTAGATATGGGAATGAAAAATAGATAATGTAATTGGATTGTTTTGATTCTAATAGAGTTATAGATTTGGAATAGGTAAGAATAAAAATAGAAGAGGATTTTGGAAAAGTTACCAAATTCTAGATTGAATGCCTATGAAATTGTGGACACTAGTGTTAACCTTGGATATTAACATAAACAGTACTATCCAAACCAAAAATATGTGTCATTATGGAATACCCACTGGAAAAGGATGTGACCACATGGATGCTTTTGGGTGTGTATTTGGCTTCACTCTAGTGTATTCAAATCTGGGTCATGTACTATCACTCCTTAATAATGTGAAAATCCTAGTTATTCATATTCATGGTGACCTTGAAAAAAATGGGTTAGTGGGCTCATAGTGTCAAACTAACCCCAAAGACCCACTTATTATTAGGTGATACCTAAATAGCCACTACTCCATTGAGGGCCTAAAAATTATCTACTTATCATGTACCATGTTGATTTATGTGTGCATAAGAGTTAAATATATGGAAAGTAAATACAATAGTGACCTAGCTTGTAACTTGGAAATTAGGGTCTCGGGATTCTCCTTCATTACTTCATACATGCATATGTGTACTCCCTATGAATGATATGGAAATAGGAATAAATAGTGATGTTTTTCTCAATTAAATAACCTTTGATATGAATGCTAGGTGAGGAATGAATCAGGAGTTATTATGAATATATACTGGTTTTATCAAAAAAATATCAAATTAAATCACTTCAGCTAACCATTAGGATACATTTCATTTGAAAATTAGATTAATTCAGGGCACTAGACACAAGTCAAGGTAGGGCACTAGCATTGAAGCAAGAGTTTGGGACTGATTCTCATGTCTTGGCAATTAGAAAATAGGTATAGGCTCAAAATTTTTAGGGGCAAGAGATAAGCATAATCTAAATATTTTATGTAAGATATAAGGTTTGGGTCATCAACATAAGATTGTTCATAATAAGAGATAGGCCAAAGGGCATGAGATAAAGTAGATATAAAACTTTGAAAAGTGGGAAATGTCTATAACTAAGAGGAAAAAATAAGTTCTAATTTTGCCAAGTGTATAAGATTGAGGTGTTATAAAATTCATAAATATCATATACATTTTCACCCCTTTAATATAATAATAAAATTATCAGTTTAAAGGAGAAGAAATGCATACATGGGTGTGTATAACACACCTTGCCATTATGTGAGCCCAACTTGAGTGCTTAGTTGGTGATTGAATTGTAACAAAAAACATGTTAAAATATATAATTAGTGCACATAATTTAAAATTAGAATAATTAAAAAGATTAAAATTGGAAGAACAAGGTTTAAGAGTACACTTATGTATTGATGCATCTGCCTTACCTATTGGTAGGTTTATTTGAAAATATGTATCATTCTAAAGATTTAAAACTAAGATTAGGAAAAATATTTATAAATATATAAAGTGCATATATAAATATGGATAGAGAGATATTGGAATAAAAATACCCACAATCATAGATAAAAGGTGAGTTGCCATGAGATTACCTCAAAATTGCAACCTAATCATACTTATAACCTAGTGATTATGATTGAACAAAGTCAACCCATGTAATATATTTGGTATAGATAGATGATGTAATCAATTCCAACCTATAAAATTATCAATATTTTTTGATTTAATAACCTCAACCATATCGGAAAAAAAAAAAACCAACTAATGTAGTAGATTAATTCAATATAGTCTATAATAGTTTGATGTGGTGTTTGATGACATTCCATAGAAGAGTATTGAAATATGAAACTAATTTAGATTTAAAATTTTATGTGAAAATTTTATAACATATTAACCTTAGATATTTATCATTATAAAACTATAAATAACAATGGTACCAATGTATATAATTTTACCACAAATGTGTATCTAAATCATATGAATATGTGATTTGGCTAATTTGTAATTTTTTAAAAGTGTGGGTAGCATGTTACCATAACATTACCCCACTATATATGGATAAATATAAAAATTTAAATAAGTGATAATGTGTAGGATATGTTTCCATAACATTCACCCACATAATCTACTTGTGTTGAATACTGACTAAGTGTGGGGAACATGCTTCTAAAGCATGCCACCACTAAAAATAAAAAAATATGACAAATGTGGATAACATGCCTCTATGACACAATACCATCGATATTAACCCCATTGGTAAGTGAATATATAAATTTTTAGTTACCTCACCTGAAAAGGATTAAAAAAATTAAATAATTTGTGAATGGAATCATGTAGCATATAGAAGAAACATGTCTAGGTAAATGTAGCATTGAAGTACATAGAACAATATGATCACATGAAGGCCTAAGATATAATAGAAACATATAGATAAAAATAGGATAAAATAAATAAGAAAACAATCACACACACAAGATCACTTAAAATCATGTCAACATACAATGGTCCTAGGAGACCAAAAACAAGAGGCATGTTCAAATGATGCAAATATAAAGGACATGGCTTATTCAATTGTCAAAATAAATAAATAATGACATGTTAAAATTTAAATAAAATATTAAATTACATATGCAAACATAAAATAAATTAATGAAAGGCATGGGGTCTAAAAATAAAAGAGCGTATTCAAATGCTTGAACAAGTAAAGCAATATCAAGGTAAGACACTCCAATAAGTGCATAAAGGAAAGCATAAGAAACCAAATTAAACATATCATATTAGTCCATGGATAAATGTGTTAAAAAAATGTCGATTTAATAGCATATCAAGTACCTTTTGAAATATATAATCATGTATAAATTCATGTGTAAGTACATACAAGCTCAAACATGATAATTAAAAGTGATCATTGAACCATATAACCTATGAGTATCAAGATCAAATAAGTATATATCAAAAATGTCCACATGACATGAGTAGAGGGAAATAAAACATCTTAAATATTAATATATCATGTATCTATGTATACTTATATCAAACACAAGTAGAAGCCTTACACATATGTGTATGTAGAAGTAATGGATATGCCATATTTCAACATAGAAATAACACATAGATTCCAAGGAGACAATAGAATATGTAGGTGCCAAATTTATTTTTGTATTTTTGATTTTTTTGGTAGTTTTATAATATGTGAAGTTTTTCAAATTGAATTTGTATCTTTGACATTGTTTACATATGATTGGATAGGTTGAAAAGGTGCATATCATGTTCCTCCTCACAATTTACATGTGTATTAGAATAACTAATGATATCATTTTGAATATGTGTTAATTTAACTTCATGAGTGTAAGTGATATTTATATATTGTATATAACCTTAGTATTTTACACTTGGAAAATTTATAACTTGGTTGTTCCTCTTAGTTTTGGACCTTTCTTGATTTTGCAAGTCTCACATTTTCTCTATCTTGTGCCATTTGGCCTTTATCTCTAATTTTGACTAACATTATGTTGATGAACCAATCCTTATATCTTTTCTATAATTCTTGAAATTTATTTATCTTCCATATTTTCATTTTCTAAACCTATACTTACTTTTCTGGTCCCTAGACACTAATGTCTAGGATAGACACTAGCATCAATATTAGTGTCCTAACCCAACACAAGTGTCCAATGCCCTAAAGTCATATAATTTTCAAATGAAACATATCATAATGGTAGGCCTAAGTTATCTTATGTTAATTAATTATCCAAAAGTATTGATATAAATATAATATTAATCCTCATTCATTCATCACCTAACAACACAAGAATAATACTAAGTATTCTTACAAAAGAGCATTTAAAGAATATTAAATTGAAAAAATATTCACTATTTCCATATCATTCATAGGTATAACACATATACATGTCTAAAATACTAAAGGATCATCCCAAGAGGCCAATTTTCCACGTTAAAATCTAGGTCATTGTTTTACTTGCTTTCCATAATATTTCATGATTCACACCCAAGCCAACACATGCAAAAGAAATACATTAGCATGATGCCCTATTTAGAGTATTGGATATGTAGGTAGTGATTAATAATAGAGGGTTGTTTGGGGTAAAATTAACACTATGTAACTACTAACCTATTTTCCCCAAAGTTTAAAATGAAGATGAAGAAATAGGGTTTTGAGAATCCATGAGGAGTGATAGTCCATGAACTAGATCTAAATACACCAGAATGAATTCAAAGATAAACCCATCAGAATTTATGTGTTTTCATCCCTTTTCAGTAGGTATTTTATATAGGACACTTATGTCAAACCTAGATAATACATTGACACAACCATTCAAGGCTGATGTTAGTGTATAGAGATCTAGAAGTGTTATATCCAAAATTTGATGAATGTTCCAGAATCATCTTCCAACCTACTTTATACATGTTATAGATCTAACACTATGTTAACATTAGAACTGGATAAGCATATTACTTTTTTTTCATTTCCATACATAGCCTAGTTGTACAATCTATATTTAGCTTACATTTAGCATAATATATTTAGTGTATATTTATATCTTAGTTTATCACTTAATTGGCCTAATGTAAATCTAATTATCACCCTTGTATATTGTCATTTCTATATTATTAACCCTATTATACCAAAAAATAAGATATCCTCTTATCTAATTTAATATTAAACATTTGGTTAATTTGATTCATATGAATACTCATTTTATTTAAGGCTTCCAATCCTCTTAGATTTTTAGTTTGTGGTGATGGATTTTGAGATATAAAAATTTAACCTAGGCTTTTACCCTCCTCTAGTTATAAGGGCTTCATGTGCATATGATTGTAGGTTAATTCTACTTGATTTGTGTGTTTTATCCTCTAAATAGGTTCATTTTAAAAAAATTCATAGGTATTTATTAATCAAGTTTCTATATTTAAAAATATCTTTTTGGTCACAAACAATTGGTATGGATTTTTCAATTTTTTCAATTTACTATTTTTAATAATTATTGGTATATAAGGGATGTTTCATATGATCCTAAGATAGTCTAGAATTTTTTAACTTAAGGCTTCCTTGTATTATAACTAGGGATCTTCTTGGGACCCATATTTTGAAATTTGAGACTTTTTGGGAACTAATGTTTTTAAATTTTGAAAAAATTTCACTTTTTGATGATATGTCTTCTCATAGTATGAAAGCTATTTATGATATATGGTATTGTGCATTTGAAACTGATCTACTTGATCTCTTTATTTCTCACAACATTAGTCTTTAGATAATTTATTATGAGTTCTTTCCCATTTCAATTTTGAATTTTGAGTTTATCACTCCTCCCAAAAAAAGTTGGTGGGGATCACATTAAATGACTTCCCTACACCAGAGGAATTTATTTTTTAAATGGTTTAGGTATAATTCATGTATTTTTAGAGCCAAAAAAAGTGCAAATAATAGTTTCAAATCATTATTTCTCATTGGTAGGATGGATAAGTTGAGATTGACTCAAGTTCTACGAACATGAAAAAACACAATTTCTTGAACCTAATCAATGAACATATGAATATGAGACTAAGTCAATACAACCCTAACAATATTGAGAACAAATTAGAGGCCAATTAAAACTAATATCTTATCTATAATTTTAATGGAGGATGGCAAGACATAGATGTCAGAAGCTATACTAAAATAAAGTGGGTAAAATTTGGACTTGTCAACACTATGGCTCTAGCTAATGCATGCATGTTATTCTCTTTTGATAGCTAGGAAAACTTGTAAAAAATTCTAAATGAACATCCTTAGTTCATGGGAAAATAATTTCTTATGTACCAATAATGGAATCTTAATTTTTCCCCCTCAAATCATTGGCACTCTACCTATCATACAACAAATTAACATTAATAGGAAAATAATGACCTCAAATAGAATGTGTGTCCTAGTAAAAAAGGGGAAAAAAATCTCACTTAAGTTTGAATTAGGTCCTCAATTGACTCTTGGAATCAAACTATTTAATTTGATAAATAAAAAGAGATATGTAACTATTTCAAGTTGTTGGGACACTCTAGAGACTCATGTACTAAGGCAAAATTAGTTACAAGAAATGTTAAAATTTTAAAATATCTAAGTGGTGAAATAAATTCTGGAAAGAATTAAGGGAATGCAACAAATCCACCTAATGAAGACCATTTAGTCAAAAGCCAAGATATGGATATTGATATGATGTGGTTCCTTTTATAATATTTATTCTCTAAGTTTATTGGGTTTTTGATGGTCTTAGGTGGATCCCTCTTTCTTTGTTATCTTGTCTCATATTTTATTATTGCCTCAAGGGTTTGGGTTTTCCAACTAGTGGGTTTGTATTTTATCATTTTTGTTTCCCAACCTTTGGCTCATTTTGGTTTTTATTATCTAGGGGACTTGGACCCCCCTATGTGTTTGGGCTAGATTTCACACAAATCAAATGTGGGTTTACCTTAATTTGAATGATTGACATATAATGATAATGTTGTATGTATGTTGAAATTAACTTTTAGGTTTCATCACAAATCACATTTTATTAAAAAACCAATCTTAGATCTCTAAAAAATATTCTTGATTTATCATAATTTTGGATTTTTTATTTGGAATATTTTAGGGTTTTACCTATGAAGCATCCCATATTATTTCTCATATTTATGATTCATAATATATCCAATTTCAAATTACACATAGGTTTTTTATTACTATGTTGATATAAAAAAATTCTCTTTTTTTCCAAACTATTATATAGATTTTTCAAATTTATAAATTTACTATTTTTAGTAAATTTAGATCTATATGCCATACACATACTTTTGTTTCCCTATTTTTATGGATTCATATTATTTACTATTTTTCCTAAAAAAACCTATCTGATATTTAAAAAAAACTCATCAAATAGATTAAAATTTATATATCCTTATTATAATTATTGATTACTCTTTGACATTTGTTTCTCTTTATTATCTTGTCCTCATATCAATTTTAAAATAATCTAAAATGGATACAAAATAACATATTTATCCTCATAACCCTAAAAAGGGTGATATCTCTCATATCTCTAACTATTTCCAAGATTTCACTTATCCAAAGGGTAAAGTGGCCAACCCTATAGTTTCAAATGAAGATATTCAATCTAAAATACCTAGGGTTTGTGCTTGTGAAAACCTAAAGGAATAAATCAGTACTATGACCAAGCTAATGCATGAGTTAGAAAACCAAAATAAATCTCTAAATTAAAATATAAATTTATTTTAAAGTCATATTTTATTTACAAATAATCCACATTATTCTAGTGTGAACCATGTGTTTGTATCTTTGCATACCAATTATGTGCCTAATAAAAATCAATATTGGAAGATAAAACCAAAGTCACCTAATCACAATGATTATACAAGTGAACAAAAACATACCAATATGTCAAGATATATTCTAAAGGATATGTTTAAAATTTATTAAATTACCTCCTATGCAACCTATACAAAAATCCAAATATTACTGTGCATATCATATAATGCATGGTCACTATACTTGTTGTTTTACATTAAAAAAAAGATACAAAAGATAAATTATCCTAAAGAAAATATGTCAAATGAAAATAAGGTGTACCAAAATATCCTCCAAAATAATATGAAAAATCCTCTATCAATTCTACCTCAAGATTTAAATGATACATCCTTAAAGGTGGATGAGCCTTCACATGATGTGCAAGTTTCCAATGTTCCAAATTCTACAAAAGATATACCAAATATTCTAAATAATGATCTAAAACAATAAATTTTGAAAGAATAATCCCAAATAATAATGTTACAGAATGATCAAAATGCATATTTTTATAATGAATAAAAGAATATGTGCATTGTTTTTCGATTTTATATTGTATAGGTTACCAATGGTGAAAATAAACAAGAAAAAGTCATTTTCAAGAACGAAGATCCAACCTATGGTGCAGTTTTTTTTTCATACACAAATATTCAATTGTAAAACCATTTATTAAAAATAAACCCCCACTAGTCTTGGCATTATCCTTAAATATTGGCTGGGCATTTGATCCTAATGATGATATACATCAGTGTGTCCCTTCTAAACCTTGATGTGATCACATTTTTCTATGTGCTTCAATAATACATCTACCTAGACATCTACCTAGACATATTCCTCATATATGCTACATGGTTGCATTCAAAAATTATACATTTGTCTTATAGTTTTGAGTTGAGGTAGCTACCGGTTTCTATTCTTCCCTCACCTTAAAGGTGCAACATATTAGTGGGGGTAAGCCATAGAGAAATGTTCTCCACAATTGGCATAGTTTTTAAATTAAGTGGGGTCATGTATTGGAAGCATTTTGTCCACACTCATTAAATATATGGTACTTATATCAATTTTTAGATTTAATGGGGGCATGTCAAAAGGTCATGGCTTCCACACATTCATAATTCTTAGATTAAGTGGGGCCATCTTTTGGAATCGTGTTCTCCATAACAATTCAATATTCAACATATCTAAATTATAATGGGGGTATGTTTTGGAAACATGTTATAAAATTGGTAATTATATTAATTTTTATATTTTTACATATATAGTGGGGGAATTCTTTGGAAGCATGTTATCCACACTTACACAATTTTTCAAATTGACCCATACACATAGTTATATGATTTAGATAACATTTGTGTCAATATTATATAATTGATACCATTTTTATATAAATTGTCAACATGAGATGTATCTTGGTTGCATATTCTATGTAATTTATGCCTAATATTCTAAAATCCAAACCAATTTTAGATTCCAAAAATCTTTTATGGATTGTTACCACATCATGGACTTTTATACTAATACCCTAGTTAAGCTTTCATAGACTTTATTAGGATAATTTAATGTAGTATTTGGTTTAGATTTTGGTATAGTTAAGGTGATTAAATCACTCAATATTTCAAAGATTTTAGGTTGGAATTAATTATATCATCTAACCTCACTAGGTTATAAGTATCATTGGGTTACAAGGTTGAGGTAATCTGAACTTCCAAGTGGAAAATCACCTTCACTCCAAGGTTTGGTGCATATGCCTTTCATCCTATCTCTCTATATATCCTTTAATATATTGAATTTCAATATTTATTCTATATTAGTTTTAGATCCTTACAATGATACATCTTATTCAAATCAACTTACTAATAGGCAAGGTGGTTACATTGATACACAAGTTCACTCCTATATCTTGATATTTCAATTAAAAATATATTTTAAGTAATTTAAATTCTAGATTATATGCATTAATTATAAATTATAACATGCTCTTAGTTGTAGGTTAGTCACTAGTAAATCCCTCAAGTTAGTCACCCACAAAGACAAGGTGTGTTATACACACCTAGGTACACATTCCTTTCCTTTAAACTAGAAAATTTATTACTAGATTAAATGGGGGAAAATGTAGAGTAGATTTATGGATTATATAACACCTTAGTCTTGTAAAATTGGGAAAATTAGACCTTAGTTGTTCTTATCAGTTCTAGACCTTTCCCATTTTCACAAGTCTCAAATCTACTCTATCTTGTGCCCTTTGGCCTATATCTATTAGTATGACTAGTCTTAAAATTATTAAAATATATTTATCTTCCATATCTACATGTTCTAAACCTATGTCAAGTTTATTAATCCTTAAATACTAATATATAGGATAAACACTAGCATCATTATTAGTGTTTTTACCCGATGCAAGTGTCTAATGCCCTAAAGTTATCTATTTTACAAATGAAACATATCATAAAGGTTGGACCAGGTGATTTTATGTGAGTTACTTATCCAAATGAACTGATATAAATGCAAGACCAACCCTCATTCATTCTTTACCTAAAAACATGGAAACCATACTAAGTATTATAACCAAAGAGCATTAAAAAAACATTTAATTGATAATAGTTTCTTTATTGATAGTCAAATCATAGATATAACACATATACATGTCTAAAGTACTAAAATAAAAACATAATAGCCTAATTTTCCAAGCTACAAACTAGGTCATTTTGTACTTGCTTTGCACAGTATTTCATGAATCACACATAAGCCAACATGTAAGGGAGAACTACATCAGTTTGAGGCCCTATTTAGAGTATAGGCTATGTAGGAATTTCTCACTAATAGAGGGGTATTTGGGTTTAGATCAACACTATGTGCCCACTAATCCATTCCCTCATAAGGTCATAATGAAGATTAAGAACTAGGGTTTTACAAATTCATGAGGAGTGTGAGTCTATGACCCAAATCTAAATGCACTAGAGAAAAGATGAATAAAAACTAGTAGCATCCAAGTGGTTACTTCCATTTTTAGTAAACATTACATAAAAGACACTTTAATCAAACCCAAATAGTAGTATTGACATAGCTTTTCTAGGCTAACTTTAGTATCTAGATTTCAAAAAGTGTTAGGTCTAGAATCTAATAATTGTTATATGATCATCTTTTATCCTAATTTTTTCTTATTCCATATCCAACACTATGTTAGCATTAGAACCAATTAATTATATTATTTATTTATAATTTCCATCCATATCTTATTTTTAATTTATATATTTATCTTATAATCAACATAACATATTCATTTATGATTATATCTTAGTTTATCACTTAGTTAATATACTATAGATTTGATTATCACCCTTGTGCATTATAAATTATATACTCTTAAACTTGTTATACCTCCAAGTTAGGATAACCTCTTATCCAATTTAGGGTTAAACATTTGGTGAAAATGATTCATATAAATACAAAAAAATTCCTGATGTAGGGTTTGAAAACCTCTTAGGGTTTCAATTTATGGTGATGTATTTTTATATTTGAAACTTTACTCTAGTGTTTTACCCTTTATTTATAAGGGCTTCATGTGCATAGGCTTGCAAGTTACCTCTTCCTTGATTGGTGCATTTAGGCCTCCGAACTAGTTTATTTTAAAATTTATCATAGGTATTTTTTATTAGGTTTATATATTCATTTAATTATAATTAATTAATTAATTTATTATTTAATAGTTTTCTATAATTATTATATTTTAAAACACTAAATATAAATATTTTGTTTTACATAAAAGTCATATTATCTTATTTAGATTATAAATATTATTTATTTATTTTTAAAAATAATAATTTATTTAAAATTCCAAAAATTTATATGTATTTTTTAATTTTTCAATTTACTATTTTTTATATTTATTAGCCTACAAGGTGAATAGTGCACTTATGTTTAAATTAAATTTTGGGTTTTATAAAAAATATTTTTGATACAAAAACCTCTCTCATATGTTTGAATAATATTATTGATTTATCATAATTTTGTTTTTTTATTTTGAATATTTTAGGGTTTTCCCTATGAAACATCCCATGTTGTTTGGCATATTTATGATTCGTAATAGAGACAATTGTGAATTACTCATATTTTTTTCATTATTACGATGACATACACAACAAATATTTTTTTTCTAAAATATTATATGCATTTAACAAATTTAAAAATTTACTATTTTTAGTAA
Source organism: Torreya grandis (assembly GCA_037957365.1). Taxonomy (NCBI): domain Eukaryota; kingdom Viridiplantae; phylum Streptophyta; class Pinopsida; order Cupressales; family Taxaceae; genus Torreya; species Torreya grandis. The sequence continues at coordinate 119,808 of JARHVA010010246.1, forward strand.
ATTTTGATCCACATGCTATACACGTACTTTTATTTCCCTATTTTTCTATTTTCATCTTATTTCCTAATTTTTATATAAAACCTATCTAAGATTTTCAAAAAATTCATCCAATAGACTAAAAACATTATATCCTTACTATAATGATTGATTTCTCCTTGGTATTTATTTCTCTTGCATATCTTATTCTCATATTAATTTTTAGAACATCTAAAATGGATACAAAGGAGCATCTTGATCTTCCTAACCCTAAGGAGGGTGAAAAATCTCATCCTTAGAACTATATACAGGCTACCACTTATCCAATTGGTAAGGTGGATAATCCTATAATTTAAAATAAAGATATTCAATCTAAAATACTTAGGTTTTGTGCTTGTTAAACCATAAAGGAACAAATCAGTACTATGACCAAGATAATGCATGAGTCACAAAAGTGAAATCATGATCTAAATTTAAAAATAACTTTATTACAAAATCATATTTCATATACAAATAATCCACATTATGCTAGTGTGAACCATGTGTGTTGCATATTTACATACCAATTATGTGTTTAATAAAAATCAATATTGTAAGCCAAAACCAAATTCACCTAATGAAAATGATTTACAAGTGAGTAAAAGCCTACCAAGAGGTCAAGTGAGATTATAAGGGATATTATTATAAATAATGTGATTAAAATACCTCGTAGACATCCTATACAAAAATCCAAATATTACTATGCATATCATAGAATGCATGTTCATCATATCGATTATTGTTTTGTATTGAAAATAAAGATACAAAAGATAAATTCTCCCAAATAAAATATGTCAAGTGAAAAATAATACATACCCAAATATCCTCCAAAACAAAATGAAAAGTCTCTACCAAATTTACCTCAAAATTAAAATGTTACATCCTTAAAGGTGGATGATCCTTCACATGATGTGCAGGTTTCCAATGTTCCAAATTTTATAAAAGATATGCATAATATTCCAAAGAATGATCCAAAGCCAAAAATTTTGAAGGAAAAATCACAAATGGTAATGTTATATAATGATCAAAATGCATATTTTTATAATAAACAAGAGAATATGTGTAATGTTTTTCCATTTTATATCCCACATGTTGCCAATGATAAAAATAAACAAGAAAAAATCATTTCCAAGAATGAATCTCGTACCTACGGTGCCATTATTTTTTCATACTCAGATCCTCAAATTGTAAAACTATTTATTTAGAATCCATTTATTCAAAACCAAACCCACTGATATTTATGTTATCCTTAAATATTAGTTATGTATTTAATGTTAATGATGATACACATTGATGTGTCCTTCCTAGGCCTTAATGTGATCACAGTGTTCTATGTGCACTAATAATACATCAACATAGACATATTCATTCTATATGCTAAAAGGTTCCATTCACAAATTATATATATGTCTTATCCTTTTGAGGTGAGGTAACTACTAGTTTCTATTCTTCCCTCACCTCAAATGTGGGGAATATTATTGGGGGAATGCCATAGAGGCATGTTATCTATACTTGGAAAAAAATTCAGATTTAGTTGGGGTATGTGTTGGAAGTGTTGGATTAAAGCATGTAATATTATTTTCGGAGTTTGTTTATTATTAGAGATACTATTATATTTTGTGCATGTATTTATTGAGTGTAAAATAATAATAAAAACTCCTTTTTTATAGGTTGTTCATGCAACAATAATTTTTTTCATGAAACAACCTACCTTGCCTATTTTATAGGCAATCCCATGTCATTTTTAACTTGGTCATTGTGGAGACCCACACAGTGGTTGTGAATACATTTATAGAGACTCTTTTGGGCATATTTTCCTCTCTATATATAATTTATATACTATTGGTGCTATGGTAATGGTTTGTCAGAGAGATATTTCTATTTATGAATTCATCATGAATTCTAATAGGAAGCATGTTATCCACACTCATTCAATATATGGTAATTAAATTGAGTTTTTAGATTCAGTTAGGGTGTGTCATAAGGCATGGATTCCACACATTTAAAATTATCAAATTTAGTGGGGGCATGATTTGAAAACATGTTCTCCACACTTATTCGATATTAAGCATCTTTAGATTATAGTGGGTACATGTTTTGGAAATATGTTCTCAACATTGGTACTTATATTAGATTTCATATTTATCCATATATAGTGGGGGAGTGATTTGGAAGCATGTTATCCACACTTATATAGTTTTTATAATTAGCCAAAGCATATGGTTATATGATTAAAATACACATTTGTGGTAGAATTATATATATTGGTACCATTTTTATATATAATTTCATCATGAGACATATCTATGGTGCATATGCTATGCAATTTGTGCCTAGTATTATAAACTCCAAATCAGTGTCAAATTCTAAAACTCTTTTATGGATTGTTATCACATCATAGACTTTGACATACTGATACCCCAATTAGACTTTTATGGACTTTATTAGGCCAATATAATCTGATAGTTGGTTCACTTTTTGGTATGGTTGAGGTGATTAAATATCTTTATCTTTCCAAGTTTTTAGGTTGGAATTGATTTTATCATCTAGACACACTAGGTTATAATTATCATTGGGTTACACAATTAAGTTAATCTCAACTACCATGTGGAAACTCACTTTTGATCCAAGGTTGGGGGAATGTGCCTTTTTCAACCTATCTCTCTGTGTCTCATTGGATATATGAACTTTCAAGATTTATCTATATTTTTCGTAATCTTAGTTTCATAGCATTACAATGATACATATTTTACAAATCAACTTTTTAATATAAAAAGAAATTACATCAAAACACGTGTACTCCTAAACCTCAATATTTTAATTTTAACCTATTTTAAGTAATTTCAATTTTAGATTACATGCACTAATTATATATAATAATATGATCTTGGTTATATGTATGTAATCAATAAATCACTCAAGTTGGGCACACACAAAGATAAGGTACGCTATACACACCCATGTACACTTTCCTTTTATTAAAACTACAAATTTCATTACTAAACTAAAGGGGGGAAATGTAAACAATATTTATGGATTGAATAGTACTTTAATCTTATACACTTGAAAAACTTAAAACTTGACTATTTATTTTAGTTATAGACTTTTCCCACTTTAGCAAGTCTTACATCTTTTCTATCTTATGCCCCTTGGCCTATATCTCTTAGTCTGACTAGTCTTATGTTGATGACCTAAAACTTATTTTTTGAATATAATGCTTAAAATATACTTCTCTTCCACCTTTACAAGTTTTTAACTTGTACCTACTTTTTTAATCCCTAAACACTAATGTCTAGGATAAACACTAATGTTGATGTTAGTGTCTAAACTTGATGCAAGTTTATAGTGCCTTAAAGTTATCTATATTTAAAATGAAGCATAATCTAATTGCCAACCTAATTGATTTTATGTGAATTACTTATCCAAATAAACTGATATAAATACAATATCAATCCTCATTCATTCCCCACCTACCAATACCAAAATAATACCAATTATTCTTATCAAAGAGCATCCAAAAAACATTCAATTGAATAAATCTTCCTTATTGCCATACCAATCATAGGTACAACATATATACATGTCTGAAGTACTAAAGTATAATCCCAAGAGACTAATTAGCTAAGTTAAAATCTATATCATTATTATACTTTTTTTTCATAATATTTCATGATTCACAAACAATCAAACATGTATAAGATAACCACATCAATTTGAGGTCATCTTTGGAGTATTGGTTATGTAGGAAGTACTCACTAATAGAAGGTTATTTGGGGTTAAATAAACATAGTGTTTCCATTTACCCATTTTTCCCCAAGGTCATAATGAAGATGAAGAATTAGGGATTTTAAAATTCATTATGAGTGATAGTTCATGACCTAGATCTAAATTCACTAGAGCAGAGGTTAAGACAAACCTATAATGATCCAAGTGATTGCATTCATTTTCAATAGGTATTCCATATAGGACACTTATGTTGAACCCAAATAATAGTGTCAATGTAACCATCCCAAATTGATGTTAATGTTTAAATTTTTAGAAGCTTCAGATCCAAAATCTGATGAGTATTCCAAAATCATCTTCTATCCTAATTTCTACTTATTCCAGATAAAGCATTATGATAACATCATAATTAATTAAGCATATTACTTATTTGTAATTTAAATACATAACTTAGTTGTAATTTATATATTTAGCCTATACTCAAGATAATAAATTAAGTGTATGCTTATATATAAGTTTAACACTTAATTGGTTGGCTATAAATCTGATTATCACCCTTACACATTATCATTTCTATGTTCTTAAACCTATTATACCACCAAGGTAGGATAATATATTATCCAATTTAGGGTTAAACAATGAGAAAAATAAATATCTTTATAATTTGGATCAATTATAGATTCTATTTTATATAACCAAAATATGCCCATTGTAAATGAGTATAATAGAGTATGGGGACATACCCATATTTTTGTAAGGGAAATACAGGGCCCACAAGATATAGGAATAAAAAAGAAACCCAATGAATATTTTTAATACCCATTATCACATAGATCTTTAGCATGGTACCCAAATTGTGAAAAACATCTTTCACTACAATAGTTTTTTGATTTTGTAGTATCAATGTGGTTATTTCAAAAGTAAGCACCACTCATGAATAAAGAAATTGTTAAATCTTTGTGATGTTAATTTTTTTTTTCATTTCCCCTTGGGATTATTGTATATGACATGTACCTTGGATTGGCCCCATGTTAAGTAACATTTATAAACTAGTCATATAAAACTTAGGAATACCACATTTTTTGTCATAATGTTCCTTATGTAATTTATCTCCTTCTTTTGTGTGAGGTATAATTTTTTTGTATTTGGATGGGGGTATGTTAAGTTACTTTTAATGAGTAATTATCAGGAATCCTATTTATTCCATCATTATATAACTAGGTAAATGGTCCATTTTATTTATGCAATGATCTTTATTTTAATCAAGAAAGAATCCCTCTACTAAAAATAAATTTAAATTCCAAATATAAGGTCTAAATTGTATTTAATATGATGTAGGCTTGAGTCAAATAGTATAATATTGAAGGGATTTATCATCACATTACTTAAAATTATGAAACTATGCTAATGTAAGTTTTGTCACTTTGTGGATATTGCAATCCATGAAGAAAGAATCTTTCACTTATGAAAAAGTTAATAAGGAACCTTTTGGTAGGCTATAGAACCAATTCCAAGCCTCACAAAAAATGCTCATGTGGAATACTTATATTAATAGTTTGTCATATATTGTACATAGTTAATCATGTGGTCGAGTGGGCCCTTGTTAGATGAAAAAGAGGTAAATATAGTATTTAAAAATCTTATGGATAAGAATATTTAAGTATACATTGTGAAAGAGGTTTATTATTAAATGAAGTCACATTTACATTAGTATTATGTAAATCCATTTGCATCCATAATAGTGGTCATCAAAGAAATGATATATTACATGGGAGAAATTATGTTTGTCATGGGTGTTATCATTGGTTCCAACCCACCACATTTTTTTAATATAGGCATATGAGTATCATCATCATCATGGATAAGAAGTGCAAGTTCATGATCAATAAACTTATTATATTTTGGTTTTGGTATTGGATCTTTGAATTTGATACTTTTGGTATATCATTTGAATATCTTGAACAATTAGAAGAATTTGGTTTATTCACTTTGGGTAAGGATATAAAAATTAGATCTTGAGAAATATTTGTTAAAGGTACCCTTTTTGGTATAGTAGTAACTTTTGGTGTAAATATATAAATATATTTGACTTTATATACCTAGTTTGATATTGGTAATAATGCCATATTTGGAACATTAGGATCACTTTGAAATTTAGGTTTTTAATGTTTATTATTATTGATGGCTTAATGTAATTTGGTAAAGAGGCCATAATCTCTTGGTTACTCTTCAAAAAAATTAAATATCAAATGAAGGTTGGAAAAATTCATCACCTTTGACAAAGGGGATATTATTTGGAAATGTTGGAACATGAGGGGATTTGATCGATGAGATTGAAGGAGCATCCCACAAATCCTTGTGATATCATTATGGATTTGGAGAAAACTATCATGATTAAATGAAGGAACACTTTTTCCATGTGAAACTAATGTTTGTGTAGAAGGCAAAGGCAAAAGCTTTTGATCTTCATTAATATAGATAAACTTATCTTATGAGATGGTGGGAGCATGAAATTGATTATAGGGATATAGCATACCACCATTAAAACCTTTCATATTATATGTTTTAACACTTGTAAGAATGTAATAATAATCAATTTTATTTCCTTGAGGGAGAGTTTCATAATCATAGTCATCAAAGCATTGATATAGTCCATGATGAGATACATAAATAACACACAAATTAGGATAAGATAGGAGATAAAAATTTAAAAGAGAATGATTATGTAATAATATTTCATAAATATCGAGTTCACCAAATTTTTAATCCTAAATTGGATGTCGATTCTACTTGTTATATAGGGTTAATAATATATAAATGACAATGCACAAGGGTAATAAATAGATCCACAACATGCTAATTAAATTCTAAAATTAGATACAACATATTCTAAATTTATTAAACTGAGATAGACTAGAAATAGAAAGTACAAATATTATAGCAATGGAAATGAAGAAATAATGTACTTAACTAGTTATGATGCTAACACAATTATAGATATAAAATAGGTAAGTAGACTAGAATAGTATTCTAGAGAACTCACCAAATTTTAGGTTGATTTCCTATAGAGCCACATATACTTGTATCAACATTAGGCATTAACATTGACACTACTATCTGAATTAGATGATAATTTCTTGTATAAAATAGTTGTTAGAAAAGGATGTGACCACCTAGATGATTTTGGGTTAATCTTTACCTTAACTCTAGTGCATTTAGATTTAGGTCATGGACTCTTGTTCCTCATGAAATGGAAAAATTGTAATTATTCATCTTTCTAGTGACCTTGGAAAAAATGGGTTAGTGGGCTCATGGTGTCGAGCTAACCCCAAAGACACCTATGTTAATGGATGCTACATGCATAGATAATACTCAAAAGAGGGCCTCTAACTAATGTAATTATCTTTTAATGTGTTGGAATGTGTGTGCATAAGGGTAAAATATGTGGAAATCAAGTACAACTATGACCTAGCTTATAACTTAAAAAATTTGACTCTTGGGATACTTCTTCAATACTTCATACTTGTATATGTGTAGTCCTTATGATTGATATGGAAATAGGAATAAATGGGCAAGATTTACTCAATTAAATGCTATTCTCTATGAATTTTAGGTAAATAATTAATGAGGAGTGATTGTTAATATATATCACTCCTATCAAGAAATATCTCACATTAAAACACTTAGGTTGACCATTAGGATACATTTAATTTACAAATTAGATGAATTTAGGGCATTGGATACCTATGTCAAGGTAGGACACTATAATTAATGATGGGGTATGGGATCGACGCTTGTGTCATGGTAGTTAAATAATATGTATATGATATTAAATTTTAAGGGAATAATCTAAGAATATTTTAAGAATTATGGGCAAGATAAAAGGTCCGAGTCATGAACTTAATACTAGTTAGACAAAGAGATACTCCAAGGGTAAGAAGATAGAGTGTGAGACTTATGAAAGTGGGAAAGGTATATAACTAAGAGGAATAACCAATGCCTAAGTTTTACAAGTGTACAATACTGAGGTGATATATAATTAATAAATATCATCTAAAACTTGGTGGATCTTGACCTAGATGAAGATGGATTCCATTAAAATGACATTTAGATTAAAAACTTCACTGCCAAGGTTACTATCTTATTTTGCCTATTAGTATAGAATAATATCCTTACCATCAATAACTTGGTTACGATTGGAATGCCTATTATTAATAAGAATGTATCTTGTAAAATCCATGAGGAAATGGTAAAATACTTTTTTATAGAGTTTTCTTTCACCTCCAAAATCATGGATTCATCTTACATAAATTTAGTATCTCTTGGGTTAAACCTATCTCCATTTTGGACTTAATATAATATTGGAAGGTACCCTAGAAGATTACTACCTTGGAATTCCTTTGGAACATTACTCTTACCTATCCTTTTTGGGGGATATGGAATAACAAAAATAACTACCTCTTTTATAATAAAATAGTTTTACAGAAAACATCCACTCAGTGAATTCTTGAGGCCATCACAGAAAATTGGAAGATTTTTTCATCAAATAACAATATTAATCGTAATACATCCATATCTATCATTTAAAAAAAAAATTAAAATCATTACTTTAGTGAAATAATAACTTTTTAAAGTGGATATAGCTCAAGTTAAGTTGATGAAAGTAACATAGACTTGGTTGAAGTTGAAATTTGATTGAATAACTAAAGGAAATCCAAGTGTGATAGGTGTAGGAGGGGTCATAAGAGACCCTAAATGTTTAGTGGTGGAAGTATATTTAGGACATTTTGGTTTTTAATATAATCATTTCATTGAATCCATAATGTCTATATGGGGTATCCAACTGGCAGTTAGTTTGAAAATTGAAAAACTAGCAATCAAAGAGGACTCAACGAATATACTCAATTAAATTGTAAAAACTAAACCTTTATGATCTATCCAAAAGGAAATGCATGATTCCGTAAGGCTCATTAAACTCTTAAAATAATTTTAAATATCTCATGTATATAGGAAAGGAAACAAAATCATAGATAACATGGCTAACTTTAGATTCTCTAGTGCTTGCTTTAATTACTGGTCTAAAATTGAGAACCTCTTGAGACACATAATTAAAGTAATTTTAAATTATGTGGATAAATATTTAAGCCTCCTAGAGGATATATAATCCAATTATTACTTGACATAAATGGTTAACTTCATTTCTCATGATAGCTCATGTAATGATAATAATACTCATTACATAATAAGGATAATAAGTCTCAAGCATGGGACTAAATAATAAATGGAATTAGTCATTAATATTTTCATCAATTTAGGTTGTAATATAATATGTGTTATTTTTTTTTCCTTTCATAGTAAGATTTTGTGGAGTAAAAATTTCTATGCAATGGGAGGCAATCATGATAGGATGAAACCATTATCTAGTATTAAAATTATGGAAACCCCTTTAGTGTGGTATAAAATCTTGTTATGAGGCCTCACAAATTTTATGAAGAGATTTTTTTTGGTAGATATTACTATATCCAAGGATTTATCTAGGTTTTGATAAAAGTGAGAAGTAAGAATGAGAGGTTTGAGGTTGATAGTTTCTAAGGAAGCCATTGGAGAAGTCACCAAAATGGGTAAATAATTGCAAAGTCATTCAAAGATAAAGTACACAAGGAATATATAATCAAAATATTATTCAACACTAGTGAGCTTGTTGATCCTAAGTAAAAAGGCTTTCTCTAAGTGGACCTTCTATGAAAGTGGCCTGAATTGTGTCTCGAAATCATGAAATATATCACTTTGGACAGTGAGGTTAGAGTCTTTTTATCCCATAAATTTAAATTATTAAATAACTCTAAAGGACATATAATTATTTTTCCCTAGTTTATAATGGAGTCATTAGAGACTTATATAAATTCATTCAAGTCTAATTCTACCTTTGAAATCTTACATCAAGGCCTCATTTTCTTAATAGTTAAAAAGGGTGGGCCATTATGGATGAAAGAGGTATTGGAACCAATAAATGTCAACAATTGGAAATATAATATAGAATAAAGTGATGATGATGAAACTAAGACCCAAGAGGAGGATGTTCCCACTAAACCAAATCAAGAGTCCCAAGAGGACTCCTTAAAAAAATCAACTTACACTCCTACTAGGAAGAATATTAAATGTAAATATGATTTGTTATTGGCTAAATTTAATGAAATTAAAATTATTAGGGTGGTAAAAAATAAAATATTGAAACATGTATGGGAGGAAAGGGGAGGGATAAATTAGAAAATCTTGAGGAAAGATTCGAGTCGCCCATGATCAAGGACACAAAAATCTTGGAACTAGAGGAAATTTTAGAAAACATGGAGGGTAAAATATCCAAACAACAAAAATCATGGAATGAAATGAAATGAGATTTGAAGAGATTACATATTCATCTAGTACTCCTAAATTTTTAAAGTCTCATCTTCCATAGTGGAAATGGGGGCAATATTAGAACCTTAATATAAAGCAAGTACATGGGAAAATAAAGAAGACAAGTTGACTCAGTCTAAGAAGAGGTTTCATGAAATTTTATTTTAAGACATGGCTATTCTAGGAAAGAAGAAAGAGGCAAAAGATGCAGCTAGAATTATGACTAAAAATACCCTCATTAATAAGAGAGGTAAAATATTGAACTGAAGGCCCTAATAAGAGTATCAAGGAACACTCCAAAAAAGAAGAAATTAGGAAAATAAAGTACACCAATAAGCTTATGAATTTAGTTGAATACTCAAACTATGAAGAGCCTTATCCTTAAATTTTTGTTGGTTACTATATCTTGTTTCTTTGTTGGGTTGTTTACTACATTTCTTATTGATGTTTGGTATAATATATTTTTTGGCTTAGTGAATTTTTAGCAAAAGTTTATCTTGATGTTTTGGTATCCCTTGAGGTTATTATCCCTTGTATGCTTTGTTTGATTCTTTACTGAACATATTTTGGTTTTAATTAGTTATGAAAACTTTTAAACCCTATTTATTAACCTAAACAAATTAAAAAATTATTAAATTATTAGTTAAAGATGAGTCCTAATAGTGTTATATTTTCATAATTATTTGAATTAGGTTTGGATGATTACAAATAATTTTTAAAAGGATAAAATTAGGAAAAAAATTATTTAAGTGTGTTGACATGATTTTGGGAAAAAATACTATTTTTATAGTTCAATTTAATTTAAAAATTATTTATATAAAGATTATATAAGAATTAAAACTTTATGAATGATGAGTTCACATTAGAAACCATAAAGATGAATGCCACCTAATGAAATTTTGGAAAAAGGATGTGTTTAATTTTGTGTGGGATGGATGTTGGAAATTGAGAAAAACTTATTATAGAATATTTGACTTATAATAAAATTTAGGTAAGTATACTAATGTCCTATAGGTACTTTATCTTATTGTTATTTGAAATGAGACTCAATTAGTGTTGTGATTTTAAGTAATTTTACTAATGTCTTTTATAGGTTAGATATCATGAAATGAATAATAAATATCTATGGTATTAACATATCATCTAAAACTAAAGACTTTAATGTTCATCAGAGGCACAATAAGAGAACACTGAGAATTCTAATATGATAACAAAGAATAAAGACATAACCAAACACAATCTTTACTAAAATAAAACATATAACACAAATATAATATATAATTATAACAAACACAACAAAAAAATATAATTAACTCAAACAATCCATCTTTTATTATCATATCAACATCCTTCCCTTTACAAAGCATAAAATACATCATCAAACATTTATCATAATTATCACTAAACCTTCACATCATACAAGTATTATAAAAATATTCATAATTATCCAAACCCTAGATCCAAATTTCACCAATCACTCTAATTTAGCATTTTCAAATGTGTAACAAATTCAAGTGTCTCAAATAAGATGTTTAAGTCCCTATTTGTATCTTTACTATACCCCTTCTAACCCAACCATTTTTTTAATTATTCAACTCTACTTCTGTAATTATTATGCCACATGTATTACAAATCATAATATTCCTTATTTGATTCATCCACCTATCTTTTGCAATAGATATTTTCATTACTTTAAAATATATTTTTTGTAACCTAAATCAATCTTGTATAATCTACATTATCCTTGCTTAGATGTTTTCCATTTGATAACTTCTCCTTCACTATGTTTCCATCTACATTTATTACAAGTTTATTTTTCATCAAATGTATGTTTTTCATAACCTTCATGATGCATATCTTCCTTGTGTAACCTTAATTATAAGTCTTTGATCTTGAAGATGTGTCATGCCCAAAATTTTCATCTCAAAAACCCAAATAAATCATTGTAATTTTTTAATTAATTAAATTATAATTATTTATTTATTAATACCCAAAAACATAAGCCATAAAGGAAATGTGACTCAAAATTTATTAAGTGATTAATTATTATATTTACTTATATATCCCACAACATGTGGCACATAATTTAATAATCCAATGTGATGTGAAACTAAAGTACTACTACACTTACAACATTATAAAAAGGTATCTAATTTAATTACTCCCTTTAAGTGCTCTATTATATATTCAATTTGTATAATCCTAATTCATTTTTTAGTTATTTAAAGGTTTGTTTCCATTCAATTTCATTATCAAGTTCAACTATATCACATTATAAATTATTTGTAAGTTAATATTACAATACCAAACTTTTTCTCATAAGAAAATGTACAATAGTAATAGGTATAATTAGGATTTCTATCAAAAAGGTATCTTTTAAATTAAATTATATCTTAATTACTTTAAATTTTTATATACAAACTATCATTACCTTGAGATTAACCATCTAAAATTTACAATTGACACACAAGCCAAAATGTAATAAGCCTATATTACAAGTCATAATAATAAGAAAAACACTAACTCATAGTATATAAAAATCATCTCATAATATGCATAAAAGTAAGGTAAATAATAATTAGGACATAAATTTTTACATATATGTTTAATTTAATTAATAAAAAAATGATCCTTGTAAGAGACTTAGCCTAACTTGATGGTTGGTGGTAAGACAACCCTAACCTATCCTAAGGCCTAAGACCTGATGCCCCTGTCAATTAGGACAACCTATATATCTTCTCCTGAAAATAAAGGATAGATGTGGTATTATATTTTAATAAGTAATTATTTCCTTGATGAGATTCAATCTCAAAAGAATTAGTTAACTAGGTTGAGAAAAGGATAAAACTATCACAACTTAATAAGCTTATATGATATCTAGATATGCAAGACTAGATCCTTAATCATTGGCTTCACTTTTTAATAACCATGTTTTATTTTAAGCACTCAAAGTTTTGGATCACTACCCATGATCCTTCATTAGCATAAAAAAGCATTTATGTGGAACAACATACACTACCCTTATGAAGTAGGAAAAATTATTCAAAGTGGAATAAGTCAATGTTAGATTTAACAAAATGGTGTGTTTACCTTCCTAAGTTGAAACATAAGTGTTTTAAAATATTAATTTTCTTATTATATTATTATTTATAAATTTACCATTGAAATTTACATGTTTGGAATTAATTATAACATTTTTTCAAAAGAATTATTTATGATACAAAATTTAATTAGAAACTAAAATATTGATACGGTATGAAATTAGTAAATTCACTACGTATTACTATTATGTTTGGAATAAAAAGCATAACCATTTATAATTATAACATTAATAAATATTAAAACCAAATTGATAAGACCCACCTAAAAATTATCAATAATAGGTTTTCAAGTGTTACTAGTTCCCATGTTGTCATTTGTGTTTAGATTATAGGGGTCTTTATTGATTTTAGTGGCCTACCTCATTTTATGTTTAAGAATTATTTTTTCAATATATATGATAAAGAAACCATTGATAAATAAATTTAACACTCAAAAATGTTTTTTAATATGAATTTTTACATAGGGAAGCAATTCGATAGCGTTATAAAACAAGCCAAAGAGAAGATACGTAGAGATGAGTGTAGGAAATCATTAGCTAAAGTCCCAATAGATTATTTTCCTTATGTTGAAGGTATTTAAATAAAGTTATATAAAATTATAAATTGACAAAGTAATAAAACCACCTTCCTTCCTATTAATAAGTTAAGAATAGTGTTAAGGTCAGTAGAGGACCCTCTAGATTGTAACTTGCATTGCAAAGTCTACATTATTGAATACTCTTGTATAATAAGTATAGGTATTATGTAAACATTATTAATGTATAAATTAACTATTATTTGGTAAAACAATAATATGTCAATATATTATAGTTATATTTATTAGTTAATAAAATATATTATTAATAACAATATATTCATATTTAGCTTGGTTGGTTAATAGGGAGATTTCAGAGGAGATTTACTATACCCAAATATAGGAATGATATTCCTATATAATTGTATCTACCATATGATTTAAATATACAACATAAATATTAGAGTGAGAATAATAATATATCTATGTATTCATGAGTTCAATGAGTTAAGATTTTGCTGTGTTTGACTCTTATTTACTCCAATAATAACATATAGCAAATAGATAAAGAGATACATACAAACTATAATTAATGATTATTTTTTGTATATTCATCTATAAATAATATATGAATCAGCTCTTACTGATAACTCTTGTAAAATCCTCAGCATTATCAACATTGAAGAGGCTACAGTTATTGTAGTATAAAACCATTTCCATATATGTAAACTGAGGGAGACCATTTAAACTATTAAACACCCATATAATCTAAATAGGGATGATGGCCATTGAAATTGGTAACACTTGTAAACCTATTATTAAATTTTTTTAGGAGGGCCTTCTCATTTTGGTATTAATATTTATTAATGTTAAAATTAAAAATAGTCAATTTTTTAATTCTAACAATAATAATAATATGTAGTGAATGTAATAATTTCATATTGTATCAATATTTTAATTTCTAATTAAATTTAGTGTCATCAATGATGAATAAACAAAAATAATTATAATTAATGGCAAATGTTGAAACTTCAACAGTTATTTTCTAAATAAAAATAAATCATAATAAGGGAATTAGTATTTATAAACAAGGCTTAATCAACTTAGGAATGTAAACACACAAATTTTGAAAAATATAAAAATAATTCCCATTTGAACAATTTTTCTATTTAAGAAGGGTGTTGCATGATGTTACACATAGGTATTTCTTTTCTCCTAATTAATTGTCATAGGTAGTGATGAAAAACATCAAGTGGTTAAGATAAAACACATTTACTCCAAAATATAAGATATTGATTGGTAAAGACTATGAAAGCATAAAATATTTGATATCCTTAACCATTCACTAACATAAAAACTTGGAATTTTAATCCATCCTTAGGTATTAGTGAGAGTTAATTTAAAAGTAACTCCATCATTAAAATTTCATTTTGATTTCACAACAATACCATCTCATAACTAAATCTAGTATTTTTAGGATTTATAAAAAAGTTAATATTATTAGTCATTAATTATTTTTGAATCTCCAACAGCTTTTAACGTCTCACTAATATGAGTAAATTTTCCTCTTAAAAGTGTTTATGTCAACAATAATAAATTATTTATTTAGTTCCATATTTCTAGGTCTTAATCAATCATTATAATAACTCAAGTCACCACCTAGTTATATAATTACATCTACATACACTAATTATCCTTACATCCTAAAATGTTATTAAGATAGAAAAATATGTTTAGAACACAAGGGAAAAGACACCAAGAGTTAGCTCCTAGTTACCAATCTCACTTTCATAACCACCTATATATTTTATTATGGCCACATTAAAAGGAAGAACCAGGGTTAGTTGTAGTTAAACTATTACCAAAATGAGTCTTTTTTCTATTTTGAAGGCATTTGACCTTTGTCACTTAGCCACATAACTTTAAATTTCATATTTATCCTTGAGGATAACTTTTATATCCACTAACTAAACCATGTGTAGTTAAACCTTACCAAATGTTAATAAAAGACACACACATGGAAGTATAGCTATTATATACTTTCCAAGTCTGACCAATGTATTGCATGTTTTATTGCTAGATACTCTCTCAGCTCTAATACCAACATTAATATCCTTAATCTTACAAATGGAAACTAAAATAGTACTAAAATAATGAATGTTTAAAGATAATAAATTAAGATAATGTTTTGAATATATTTCCTATGCTAACAAGAATCTAAAAAAATCATAAACCGATTTTAAATATGAAATTAAGCATGAAGCAATTCGAAAAACTAAATGATAATTATAATAATCTTTTGTACATTAACTCTAGGCTTGTAAAATGTAAATGAAATGATATTTAATTATATAGAGTAAAATATTAATAAAACTATCTTACAATTCCATCTAACTTTTTATACTATATAAAATATGAATAATTTACCTACATCTTTTATCTATAAAGGAAACACTAAACAGTTGTGAAGGTAAAAAATAGTTTCAAAAAATATTGTTTGCACAAATTTCATGTTAATAAAGTACATAAAAAATAACTATAAAATAAAATTCCCAATTAGGTGATAAATTATTGTAAAGGTTTGACCATATTTTATAAGTTAACAAAATTAAAAAAGTATCATCAAATATATTTTTGTACAAGTATGTTATAAAAATACCTAGAAATTGTGGGTGACTTTTACCAACAAAAACTACACTCAAAATACCCATGAAACTCACTTTATAATCAATCCACTTGTAATTATAAAATCAAATAATAAAATTATTTGGTTTTTGAATTGGTAATTTCAATCCATTTAGATAGTGTTTCAATTCTTAAATATAACAAATTTAAGTTTTAGATAATTATTTTACATCAATTGCAAACTAAATTGTATGAGGTAAAAAAACACTAACTTGTGAAAAGTATTTTCAAATCATACCCATTTTAATTTCAGTTATCGGTAATGAAATTATTTTATTATTAATTCACTAATTATAATCCATTTAAAAAGTTGTTCAAATTCAATATTTATATCGATTCAACAATAGGTAATTATTTTATTAAAAATTCATGTTTGCTTCTATTGACCTAATTAAAATCAAAATTTACACTTATTTACTAATATTATTGTCAATAGAAAACATGTTTGAATGATTTCCTAGTTTTCCAAGCTAAAGAATGAGTGATATTAAAACTTTAAATTGTTTTTTTTGATAAGATTAAGTCTCTCACCTTTCCTTTAGTTTAGCTTTGGCCCAAAAATAATATATAAGGGCTAACATTTGAAATAATTATTTTAGGTTTTAACTCTCAACTCTACGATAAATATTTAAGTTTATTTTAAAATATCACATCGATATTATACAGGTCTAAGTCATCTTATATATTTTAAATTAATTTATCTAATTTCATTATATCCCACTTAAGGATCCATTAATAACTACAAAATATTAGAGATGTGTGTATGGCTTAAGTCATGGGCCAATGAGGAAGAGTAACTATAGTTTAATTAAATGAATTCAGAAGCATTTATAAAAATAGAGCAAAAACACATGAAAAGTGCACCCATATAGTGTCTTATTTAATTAAAATATTAATAATTAGCTTCTAAATAGACATAATTTTTTTGGATAAGTTTTAATTCTTTTCCTATGAAATATCCACCATAGGATCTAATCGATGTGGACCGTTGGTTTGAAATAAATCTTAAAAAAACCCTATTATTCCTTATAGAGGAGTAAAAAATATTCTCAAGAGTCAAATTTTTCATTTTGGTCTGAAATTTGACATTATTCATCTTAAATTATTTAATAACACAATACACACACTCAGAATATGTGTAATCTAAATATAAATTGTGTGTGTGTGTTTAAATAATAAATAAATTAACAAAAGAAAAATAATTAATCTAAGGCATGGTGGGAGAAATTTTCCACACATGATATATATATATATATATATATATATAGGAAATGAGATTATGTAGTACTTCCACCATGATTGGTAGTGGGACTACCTAGTTCCCACCACTGTCTTTGTTATAGCTTGGAAAAAATCATTGTCTTAGCTTTTTGATGACATTGAATAGTTTGAAAAAATATATAAATCATTGATTTTAGGTTGATTCCCACTCCCCTCTCCACCCCCACCCCGACCCCCCTCTCCACCCCCACCCCCATTTCCCCCCCCCCCCCCCGCACACACCCCCACCCACCCACACACACACACACACACACACACACACACACACACATAAATACATACATATACATGTGTGTGTGTGTGTGTGTGTGTGTGTGTGTGTGTGTGTGTGTGTGTGTGTGTGTGTGTGTGTGTGTGTGTGTGTGTGTGTGTGTGTGTGTGTGTGTGTGTGTGTGTGTGTGTGTGTGTGTGTGTGTGTGCGTGCGTGAATTTGTGTGTGCGTGCGTCAATCATATAGAGATTACAGATAATCAATAGAAAGGTGATTTGAATTACAGACATACACACACACACACACAAACACACACACACACACACACACACACACACACACACACACACACACACACACACACACACACACACACACACACACACACACACACACACACACACACACACACACACACACATGCACGCACGCACACACACACACACACACACACGCACGCATGCACACACACACACACACACACGTATATATATCCATATATGTTTATGCATGCATGTGTGTATATGGATATATACATGTGTGTGTGTGTGTGTGTGTGTGTGTGTGTGTGTGTGTGTGTGTGTGTGTGTGACACCTTTTTTAGAATACATTTAAACTTGGACATAAATAAACTTAAATTATTTAATAAAATTACACACACATGCACACACACACAAACACATACACACACACACACACACACACACACACACACACACACACACACACACACACACACACACACACACACACACACACACACACACACACACACACACACACACACACACACACACACACACACACACACACACACACACACACATGTATATGTATGTATACACACACACACACATGTTGGTATCGTACATGCCATTTTCCCATTTTTGGAATTTGAACTTAGAATTATTATTAGTACATTTATTTTAATTTTATAAACCAACGAACATAAATCCACTTGTAAATGTATTTTAATTTTATAAATAAATGTTTACAAATACTTATAATTTTTACAAGATTATAATTTTAGTTTAATAAGATTGAAATAAAAAAATCTTAGCTTATAAAATAAGAAATATGGATTTAAAATATTACCAAATTTTATTCTAGTAGGATTTTTTTGAAATAACTAGTAAATAATTCTCACACCCAATTTTCTCACACTAAATTTTAGTGTATTTTTCATGTAAAATATAAACTATAGATCTGCCATTATTCTGTTTTAAATAAGTTTACATATGTAACCAATAATATTTAATATTTTAAATGAAAAGGTTGATCAAATAATTTCAATTAGGTGGATCTATTTTTATCCCTTTTTTATTTGAGTGTTAGAGTCAAAAGGTTAGAGCTTAATCAAATGGATGAATAAACATACTATAGAGTGGGCCAATTATACTTATTTCAATAACATAATATACTAAATCTAGAATTGATATTATAATAATTAAAAAATAAGGAATGGATAATATTTAGCTCATTTGTAGATACGCAGGTAGATCTAAGTTGTGAAAAGGTGGAAACAGGAAGATTGCTGCCCATAACCTAGTTGTTAGATTCTATAAATATTATTTATAGAGGCCTAGACACTTACATTGATAGGTGGAAACTTGTGTTAATGCTTATATCCATGGATTGTTGGTTTTTTCATATAAAAAATATTCACTATATTACAAATCAACCAGCTATATGTGTTAGGGATTTCTATCACCTTTCTATTGATGCACATGGATCATGCATAAAATCTCTATATGATTGTCTGTAATTCAAACCCTAGTTCCTCACCTTAGGTTAGTTAACCTTGACATAAATGAATTAGTATATTTATTAAGTCAGTTTGACTTTAAAGACCCCTCTATCAATGAAAATTTCCTACATATCTAATACTCAAAGGAGGGCCTCAAACATATTTAGTTCTCCCCTAAGTGTGGGATTATGTTTACATAAGGGTTTAATATGATATATGTAATGGCATGCAATGATATAACTTTTAACTTGATAAATACCACTCATGGGTTGTAATTTCAATAATTAAAGCATGTAATATGATTTTTTCTATGAATGATATATAAATAGGGAAGAATAAAGTAGTAGAAATTAGTTGTGAAATTGATTGAATGAGCTTGAATAGGTGTTTTATTTATATTTTATATGTGTGATTGATAATGATGAATGGTATTTGTTTTTTATTTATAGTGTAATTTTTTTAATTATCTCATGGAAGGGTTAGAAAATACAAATAGTATTACCCAAATGTTTAAAATGTTTTCAATTTGGATGACTTTTGAGGTATGAACACTTTAGAAGGGAATTGGACACTCATATTGATGTTAGTGTCCCTATGTAAATGCAAGCATCTGATAAGATATAAAAATATAGAAGTTCTGTAGCTAAAAGTGAAGGATATAAATCATATTTTAAGAATTATATAGTGTACAAGTGATTTGGTCATTATAATGATAGTGTTAGACTATAATATTATAATTTAGGCATACTAAGAAGTGAATGTGAGCCTTTTGGTAGCTAAAAGGTCTAGGAATGACGGATAAAGCATTGATTGGTATTTGTGAAATATACAAGATTGAGATGATATAAATAATAATATTTTAGTATCTACATTACCCTTATTAATATAGTAATGCATAAGGATGAAATTATTTTTTAGTCCTTAGACACGATTGACTGACCAACAACAGGTTTCTAGTGTTTTTCACACATCAAAAATCCATCTTATAAGGAGATCTTAAGAGATCCCAAAGGTTTATTCAATCTAGTCATGGTGAATTTATCTTCACACAATGGCTCATTATGGCCATTCGATTTTAAGGGGCCTTTTATAGTAACTAGAATATTTTAGATAGTTCAACTTGTATGTAAATTAAGAGCTAATACATATAGAGTCATTAGAATGGTTTAAATATGAATAAAAAAATAATTCAAATATATACATCTATTTCATATATTTAATAGTACATAATCATAAATATATAAGAACATGCAATCGAGATAAACATTAGATTTATATTACAACTCAAAAGCTAAACTAATCTAATATAACATATTGATAAAGAAAAGAAAAAGAGAGAAGTGTAGGGAGAAAGAGAAATAAGAGCCTATTTCATAATGTATGAAATTTTTATTCTATTGAGTATATGAATCCTAAAGTAACCAATCCTTAGGTGATCTTGACCTAACATAATTCCAACTAAGGATGGGGTAAGAGTCTATTAAATGAAGTAGTAGATCCAATGAGTAAAATAAGGTCACCATATACATGCATAGAAAAAATCTATCAAATTAAAAAAATTTAAAATAAATATATTTTTATAAAGGGATCAATTGGGATTCATCATATACTCATTTGAGTTACAGACATGGTTTCTATACAATCTTGACTTAGAAAACTAACTAATAAAGTAGAAAAGATGAATGAAAATAAATGATTGATCTACTTAATTAAGGAGAACCATCTAGACTATTCCACTAATCTATTATCTTATAAGGGAGCCAACAATTATTACAATGTAATATCATATATTATATAGGCATGAATACTTAAGGAGTTAGGATGCAAATTAAAATTTCTTGCTAATGGTATAGTTACATAAATTCGTTGTTGATTGAGGGAATGTGGTTGGGACTATCACATATTAGATATGTGTGTAGGTTTTATGAAATTAAAAACATGCTTGGATTGAATGCTAGTAGTCAAAATAATTTGAGATTGACATAGGATGGCCAAACATGCACATTTTAAAAGTTTAAACTATGCCACTTTAAGGCATATATTTTTCCTTTATGTTTTGTGCTTAATCCCAATGCACATGGCATATCTTAATAAATACTATTACCCAGCCTTGAATTTATTCTTTCCATTTATATTTATTTATTTGTGATGAATTGATCTAAAAATTGATTATATAAATCAAATTAGATACATATTCCATTATAATGTTTTAACAATTTTGACATCTAGCTAGGTTATCAAATCTATGTTTATATTTTGTTGGCTATGTTGCAAGCCTATCCTTTATTTTATGGGTCATTGCCACACATCTTATCCTAATTTTTCCACCACTTATTTGATGTATTTTATGCATGTTGAATGTTTAAATCATCATGAAGTGATATTTTACCACACAGTGTCATCTCACTCACCCAAAAATCTAACACATTGTGATGATATACAAACCACCTTGAGGCTTAGGAGTAATGGGATTTCACCATGTGGTGTCATCCTACTCACCTACTTACCTAAGGATTGGTACTTTGTATAAACATATTTATAATAAATAGTCATTAAGATGGTACCAAGTGGAAACATCCCACTTGTTCAATTTCATAGAGGCTCTTTGCTTGTATAGATCCTTCAAAGGTAGTGGGTCACCAAGATCACACCACATGGTGCAATCCCACTAAACCACTCACTTAGAGCTTTTGTAATGTATGATTTAAATTGGGATCAATAGATCACTATGATATTGACACTTGGTAGCATCCCACTAATCCACTTTTCGAGAGTGTTGTTGATATAGAGGCATATAAGGAAAATCTTTGAAAATAAACTATCGTAGGGTTGTGAAAACATACCATGTGGATCCAAATAACTTTTTATAAAATGGACTAAGTGTTGAAAGTATTTTTCAATAGGCTTATGATTCTATGATTTATAAAAAGGCACCATGTGGTGCCAAGTGAAGTCTAAGAACATATGAGAAATATAAAAAGGATCATTTAGTAGATTTAAACTTTGAAATCACATGGCTAAGTTAATTCGAAGCAAAAATGCTAAGTATTTTGATAAATAACAAAGGGACACCAAAATTTATTAAACTAAAGTCACTTTGAAATCAAATTTAATCCATTTTAATGTTATTGACTAAGGCAAGAGATGAAGTGAAGTAAATTTATAGTTAATTTATCATGAATTTAAAGCATAAATGGATAAAATTCTAAGGAAAAGAAGTAGAAAACTATAAAATAGATAGATAATTTGCACAAAACCAAGGTGAAATAGTCAAAAGTGGATCTTTCAAATGTGCTTCAAAACACAAGCATAAAATATACTATGACTCAATAGATTCATGAAAATTTAGAGATTTCAAACTAATGAAGCCCTAGATGTGATTTTCAAGACAATTATTTAAGATGTAAATTTAATTATTTAGGCTTAGCTAAAACAATGAAGCATATTTAGACTTTAAATATTTACATCTAGAAAAATTGTAACTTATAAAAAGATAATTTAAAATAGTAAAACAAAAATGAAATACTTAAGTTATAAGACCAAACTCCATATCAAAAAGAGGGTCCTCATTTCAAGCTAAAAATGGCTATGCTGTGCAAATAGTAACACAAATTACTAGATTAAAGGAAATAAGTGAGTACATGTGTGTGCACAAGACACCTTTCCTTTGATTGAGCCTTGGTAAATTTTATTATTGGTGTTATATTATAAATCAATGCATGTGATCTAAGATTTATTAATTGAAAATTAAAGAGAGTAATGGAGTACACTTGTACATTGATGTAACCATGCTTCCCATTGTTATTTTAATTTGGTAGAGATGATTCCTTATGAAGCATTAGATTTTAAAGAGGTTTACATTTGAACCATGGAGATTTGAAGAGTAAAATTTGAAGTGTAATTATGCCCAAATATAGTGCAAGGGTGAGCTAATACATCCAAGTTAAGTGGTATAACCAGATAAAAATGTAAAATGGGAATAGTAATAAGTCCATTAAGGGTGTTGAATCTTGATCGTACTACTCAAATGAGCCAACTACTATAGATAGAAAAGGATCAAAATGATGCTTCTTTGTAGAAATGATGTTGGTAAAAAAAATCATGGTAATTTTTTTTAAATACGTATTTAAAAATTTTGGTGTCATTATGATGCAGAGAGTCTCCACATACTCTTCTCAATTCAACCTCTAATACCTACATACACCAACATTTGCAAACAAACTATATATTTTTTACCTTATCTATCAATTCTCTATTGGTTTCATGACATAATATCTCGTATGATATTTTTTAGGATGCTCTAATTCTAATTTAAAAATCCTTGTTCATCTCATTCTATCTTATATATCTCATTCTTCTATTTACTTTCTTACTCTTAACTTTCCTAATTATAATAGGGTTATTTACTACCCCTTTTTTAAAGTTTTCTTCCCTGTATGGATGTGTATGAATAAATTTGGAAAAACTATTATTTAATCTCAATAATTTTTTAAGACCTAACTCTACTGACAAATGACTTTCAAATTCATTCTAGATCACTATCTAGGTTTCTTAAGTCTCAATCTCCCTAGTTTGAACACAATCACTATTATTAGTATGAAAACTTACAGAGATACTTTAAAAACCATAAAATATCTTATAACATATCCAAACCTAGATAATATCAAAAAATTGATCATTTTGACTCATGTATCTCCCTATTATTCATGTTTTTAACTTAAAACCCTAATACAAAGTTCATTGTCTCTCTGTATGACCCAAGAGGGTTAAAAAATGGATTCCAAGAATTGTATAAGGTTTCACATGATTGATAATGATCCTAAAGTGTTTTAATGTCACACTATATCTCTTCTAATTGATGGGTTTTCATTCATTTGCCTCAGTTCATGGTTTTTGGTAAAAACTTGTTTGACTATATTCAATTCAAATATCTCTATAGGTGTGTTACTTCAATTTAGGGCTAAGATTTCCAAATAATGGTTCTCAAAATTTTAAAAATTAAAATAAACCTTTGAAATACCTCCTTACACCTATTTAAAATATTTACCACTTCTCTCAATCATTCTTGGTAGCACTTTCACAATGTTTGAGTATGGACTCTATTTTTACATACAGAGGTCTACAACTTAGTACAAAGCAACCCACACACCAAACTTTGGGTTTTATTGAAAAAATTAAGAGGATATAAAACTATAATTTACTAAAATCATTTTAAACTTTAATTCCATTCACACAAAATACATTTTCTTTCAAAACTCTTGTTTTCATAGTCAATGCATTACAAGTGTATAAATACATGGTCTATATTGTTGTCTGCTTACTGAACACCTATGAATAATAGATTAAGTATCATTTAAAAATTATTAGTACCAATTAAAAACATTATTAAATTTCAAAAAATTATCAATGTAAACATCCCATTAGACACATACCTTTATGCACTCTGCTTAAATAGGCAATGGAAGAAATGAACACAGTTACTACAAGTAACACTTTACATAAGGCATATAGACCTTATAGTATGATCCTAAAATTTAATAATAATATATTAATACTTAAAATTTAATATATAAATGTAAAAATATAATAATACTATACCTCCTTTTATATTTGTTCATAGTCAATCTTCACCTCAATATACATTTGTGAAGGTTTATTTGGCACAAAACACACAAAGTTACACATGACCCTGTTCACCATTTCTCAAAAAATATTAAAATAAAACATAAAAATAAATTATCAAGGGGATATTTATATAATGTCATTTATTTCAAAAATTCTTACTCAGAGTCATTCTTTGAAATATATTGCTCAATCTCTCCAAACACATAATACAACCTTAACAATGTACATAGCGTGATTGGATTTTCTCTTCCACAATTAAAAAAATGTATGGAATATGAATACATCCACAAAAATAATTAAATAAATTTACCAATATCTCAAGAAACTTAAACTTTTCTTTATTATTCCACTGTACTCATATTTAGTTTTTGCCCATTCAACTACATAGTAATTTACATGAAACTCAATCTTTAGGAAACAATCTTGTATTTCAACATAAAGATTTGTCATAAATTTTATTTGGGGTTTATGCTTTATATATTTTAATTCCAACCATTTTATCATTCCATGATAAAAATAATACAAATTCAAGATGTTTTAGTACCCAAAACTAATCCTAACTACCCTAACTTCCCTCCAACTTCCTCATGTTTGTTGAGAGGGCTCAACGTAATCTTGACAAAATTATGAAAGGAACCAAATAAGGATTTAGGTATGTGTTATATCATTATGAACTACTTTATAAAGTCTAACTAAACAAAATTACCACTTGAGACTCCTTTAGACTAGACTAGACACCACAAACCTTGACATTAGGATTTAAAAATTCAAATTAATAATTTGGTAGGAAAATCCTTCCAAATCCACAATTCAAATTTGAAAGACATCCTAAGACCCATAATAAATATATAAGGACATCCCTTTATTCTTATCCTCTTGGAAATCCCTTACTTTCTCATGATTGTTTCTTCTCTCCATCCTTCCTTCTACTACTTGTGGAAGTACTGTTATAGTTAAGGCATCTTCTTTATCCTCTTTAACCCCCATCATGCAAATATATTAATCTATAACTTTATTATCTTTAGTATCATCCTTGTCACCATACAAATCATTCTCTAAATCTTCTATCTACCTCTCTAGCTACTCAAAACTTTCATATTTAAACTAAAAATTATATTTCTCTAAGACTTCAATGAGGCCCTCAAGGTAATATTATTCCTTTTGATAATGCCTATCACATGACTAGCTGCATCCTTCATCATGTTCACTTAGATGCTCATTCAACTAAAGATTATGTATCACCTTCTTCAATTTCTTGCATAAAATACTCTTCTTATCTCTTTGTTCTCTCATCATTTGTGTTCTCCTTATCTTTACTAATAGATTCATTGGCCAATTGGTTGGCTTCCTCTTCGTCACCCATCTAATGTGTGGGATATCAATCTCTCTCAACTACTCTATCATAATATTCATCAAGGCTATCTATTTATTCATCCCATTCATCACTCTTTGGAAGTCTTCTTCTTATCTTTTCCTTCTCAACTCTCTTTCCTCTTGCCTTCTAAATTGGTTTTTTATGTTAAGTAGCTCCCTTATCATCCTATTCACTATTTGTATTCTCTCAAAAAAGTCTATTTAACCTTTCTCCATCCTTTATCC
This sequence comes from Torreya grandis, assembly GCA_037957365.1. Lineage (NCBI taxonomy): Eukaryota > Viridiplantae > Streptophyta > Pinopsida > Cupressales > Taxaceae > Torreya > Torreya grandis. The sequence goes on from JARHVA010010246.1 coordinate 146,705, forward strand.
AATCTATCTCATTGGATCCAATCCTTTAAGACTCTACTTTGATCTCTTTTCTTGAGCTTCTTGAGATCCTTACCTCTTCTCAAGCCTCTTTTGGATTTTCAACTGCCTTGAACAACTCCTGCAATCTTATTTAGAAATTCATAACAATATTTTAATGAACTTGAACAAATAAACAAAATGAAAATCACAACAAATATGTACCTTCATATGTAAACCTGATTCTCCACTATTTCCCAAATACACTCCTTCTCTAATACCAAAATGATGTATAGAGTCTCCACATACTCTCCTCAACTCAACCTTTGATACCTGCATACATCAACATTTACAAACAAATTATATCTTCTTTGCATTATCTATAAATTCTCTATTGCTTTCATGACATCACCTATTATATGATCTTATTTAGGATGTTATCATTCTACTTTAAAATTCAATGTTCATCTCATTCTAACTTATATATCTCAATCATATATTTACTTTCTCACAATTAACTTTCCTAATTATGATAGGGTTATTTACTAGCCTTTTTTAAAGCTTTTCTTCCCTGTATGGATGTGTATGGATAGATATTAGAAAACTAATATCTAATCTCAATATAATTTTTCAATATACACCTCTCCATAAGTTTTTAAGACCTAACTCTACTAGGAAATCACTTCCAAACTCATTCTAGATCACTGTCTAGGTTTCTTAGGTCTCTATCTCCCTAGTTTGAACACAGTCACTATTATTAGTATGAAAACTTAAAAAGACACTTTAAAACACATAATATATCTTATAACATATAAAAATATAGATAATATCAAAAAATTGATCATTTTTATTGGTGTATCTTCATGTTATTCACATTCTTGACTTGAAACCCTAATATAGAGTTAACTATTTATCTGTATGACTCGAGAGGGATCAAAAATGGATTTCAAGAATTTTATAAGGTTTCAAATGATTTTTAATGATATTAAATTTTGGTAATGTCAAACTAAATATAATATAATCAATGAGCTTTCATTCCTTTGCCTTAGTTCATGGTTTCTTCCTAAAAACTTTGACTATATTCAATTACAATACTTCTATAGGTATGTTAGTTCAATCTAGGGATTAGATTTAAAATAATGGTTCTCAAGATTTGAAAAATATAAATAAACCTTTGATATACCTATTTATACCTATTTAAAACATTGACCACTATTCTCAATCCTTACTGGTAACACTTTGACAAATTCTAAGTATGGACAATGTTTTTATATAAAAAGTTTTATATCTTAGTACAAAGCAACCCACGCTCCACACTTTGGGTTTTTTCCACAACCTTAAGAGGATATAAAATATCCTTACAAGAATTTTTAAATTTAATTTCATTCACACAAAACACATTCTCTTACAAAACTCTTGTTTTCATAGTCAATGTATTACATGTGCATAAATACAAGGTCTATATTATTGTCTACTTATCGAATGCCTATGGGAAATAGATTAAGTATAATTGAAAACCTATTATTCCCACTTCCAATAATCATTCTGATAAAAATACTTATCAATGGAAACTTCCTTGGAGACACATACCTTTACGCTCTCTATGTAATCATATAAAATGCAAAATTAGATTACTTAGGTATTACTAAAACACCCAACCTATAGGTCCTATTTCTTGCTCACCCAAACCTTCTCAGGTAGAATTTCATTGATTCTAAATCACCTATAGCTTCCCAAACTTAGATTTTTAATACCTATGCAACACTCTCAGACCCACATCCATCCCCCTAGGTCATATCTTCCTGGGACAATAACAACCAACTTGGATAGGAGCACTAGAATTTAGGGGTGTCTTATTTTTGGCACTGTTGTGAAAGTTCACTTTAGCCTCAAACAATCAGATTTTAACATTACCTTATCTTTTCCCCTATAATCCTAATATAAGATAATATAACCCATGATCATCAGTTTCCCTATAAAAGGCCATTCAATGTCTATTTAAATGGGTTGACACTCATTCACATGAAAGAAGTAGAAATACAAGTGAGTACACTCAAGCACTCTTCCCTATTCTCTACATACAACCTTCCATGACCAATTCAAGCCGATTGAAGCACTAATACAAGTCCATAGTCATCCAAAGTACATTATAATTTCTCATTATAGTTGCATACATCACATAATTACACCAAACACTTGAAATGGGAGAACTACATTAGCTTGATCCCTCTTTGAAGTATTGGTATGTAGGTAGTGTGCCCACACATGGGGTGTGAAGTGTGTCTAGTGTATACTTTACACACTAACCCCTTCTCTCTTTCCCAAGTTTGCTACTCAAGTTTAAGTACTAGGAGCTCCTAAGGGTTTTTAAGATTGAATCAAATACACAATGATCTTTCCACAGACCCAAGCTTCAATATTTCACTACCAGTGTGTCACAAGCCTACCAAATAGAACCTAAAAATTCAACACCACTAAGATAACAACACCAGAAGTGGGAAACCATGTCATAAGTGGATAATAGTGTCAAAAAATGGACTATAGCACTAGGTTATAGGGTGTCCTAAGTTTGGCACTCTTATCCAATATAGAAAAAAAGTTCTAGGTCATATTTTGTATAGTTTTCCATCCCTACATAGTCATTTCTAGACCCTACATCATCCATTTCAACATAGAATAAGATATGTTCTAATTTCTCTCACCTATTGATATATTTAGAAAAAGGAAAAATACATATCTATTTACAAAAATTAGTAGGCTAATTGAGACACATTTAATTACTAATTTACATTTACTCAAACCTTTATTTTCTTAGGAATAAAACCCCATTATTCTAAAATAATAAAACATTTGGTGAACTTGACTTACTTCAAGTTTTTGCAAAAAAATCCCTATAAACCCTAGGGAAAATTAATTTTGTTTTTTTTTAAATATTTTATTAACTTTTATAGAATTTTAAAATTAGAAAACTTGAAATTAATTTAAATGTTTTTAATAAATTCATTCAAACCTTATTTTACACATACTAGGCCCTATTTGCATACAAACACTTGAAACCCACTAGGAAAAATATACTGTTAATTTTAGAAATATTTTTAGATTTTTAAATCATTTTTTCAAAATTAAAACTAAAATTTTTCTATAAATTTTTTAAATTACTACACTAATTTTTGAAAAATTCATTCAAAACCCTAGTTGTATCAAATACATTCTCAGTTATTCTTCAGTACTTCCTGCATAATTTTATAAAAAATTTGTTGCATATTTAACTCAAAAAATCAATTTCAAATTCAAAAGTTCATAGTATTTTGTAAATAATATTTTTGAAATATCCCTAGTGCTATATACTATCTCTTTTTTTCTTTTTTAGGCATCACCTTACATGTTTTGGTGTCTCATATCCTTTTCATGCATATTTTAGTTCCTTGATTAGATTACATCAACTTAATCTTTTATAATATTATCTAAGTTGTTTTTCTTATGCCACTTAAATTCCTTGCATCTTTTCCATCATGATGAAATGGAATACTTAGTGTCAATCCTCATGAGTTCACCTAGATTCTTGCAACATAACCATATACCATGGATAAACAACCAATTCAAGTTCCAATAATAGATTTTACACATCCAAATTACACAAATTTCCATGAGGATAATTTAGACAAAGAGTAGTATGAAAATAATAATAATGATGATGATGATGTACACACTAAGGATCATGCTTCACCACATTGGAATATTGATCCATTTCCACCCATTGTCATTAATCATGTCATACTCAACAAAGTTTTGGTTTTATAAAATTTCTTAGAATGACTTAAGGAATAACATAAATATCACACACTAATTCTATAATCTATAATGGAAATAAAAAATTCTAAGAAATTTGAATCTTCTAGTCATTTAGAGCATCTAGTTTCAAATGACACCATGGGGGTAACTATGTTTCAACCACCCCTTATAGTAGCCCAACCTTCTTCTAGGACACTAGGTATACCTAGTACATATATATCTCTTGAGGTAGTATCCCTTGTGAAAGAAATAAGATATATTCAGTCTAAGGTGCAACATTTTGAGCAAGGTACCACTAAACCTACACAAGAATTGCATTCTTTTACACTTTTGCATATGCCATTGGCACATCACATTGATTTTACACCCTTACCACATGGATTTGTTTAACCTAAGATTACCCTTTATGATGGAAAGGGTGATCTAGGGACACATTTTTTAGCCTTTCATGCAACATGCTTGGATTATGTACCAAATGACTGGCTACTAAATAAACTATTTCCATGGAGCCCAAATGATTGTGCTCTATAATGGTTTTATAGTTTAATGAATCAGTCAGCCATAACATTCAATCCTTAAATAGACATGTTTCTTTCATATTTTAGAATTAAAATTGGTGGTAAATTCTCATATTCATATATTTCACAATAGAAACAAAGGCCAAATAAGTCTCTCATAGATTATGTTCTTAGATACAAGACTATTATATGTAAGTTAACTAGCCCCATGGCTGATCAAGATCTAAAATACATCTTTAAATAGATCCTTATACTAGTACTACATGAATCCATTATGTTCAAAATATTTTCTTCCTTCACCTAATTGTGTCGTACACTTAAGGGAAGAGAAGCCAAGTTAATCTCAATGGGTAAACTCAATTATTTAAGTACTCTAGACACAACAAACAATAGTAATATCAAATTCCCATACAAGGTCAAAATTAGTGACAAAAAGAATTATAATCAACCAATAGTCAATGTGTCTTTAGATCCCCCTTAGTGTGTGGTTTTATCAACACCTCCTCAATGTGCATTTACTAATCTCTCATTTTCTCTAGCTAGGGTTTTAAAATAATTATTGGAATGTAACATCATCACTCTCCCTCCTATCTAAGAAGCAGATCCATCAAATATTATTCCATGGGGATATGATCAACATGCATTTTGTTATTTTCATAGGGCACTAGGACACACTATAAATAGATGCACTAGTTTGTGACATACGATACATGACTTGATAGATGATAATCTACTAGATCTGGGTACTCCAGTTGAGCCTCCAAAGACAAAGCCAACACACGATAAAGCTTTTAAAATATTTTTAGATCCATTTACACAATGTTTAAAATAAGATAAAGAGGACACATTAGGTGTTCATCATACATACCATACACATCCTCCACCAGTTACATACCAAGCACCTTCAATTGAGGCACATCCTTTCAGAGGTATGATAGGTGTGTATGAGTCTAGAATTCTATCCAAGCCTTCAATATATTTTCTAGATCAAGAGATTTTAGAGGATGATATAGTTTAAAATACACTTTTTATTAGAGCATATATCCATAATCATCCTATTTGTAGTGTACTCATTGACAATGGTTCCAGTCTTAATATGTGCACCTTCACACTACTACAACATTTAGGTTATTCAGAGTAGGATATCACTCTGACTAATACTATTATCAATGGTTTCATTGGGTATATTCAGAGTTCATTGGGCAGGATAGTACTTTTAATATAGGTTGGTCATACACATGTGGCCACACCATTCACTATAGTTCCTAGCATAGGAGTTTTTGACATACTACTTGGTCAACCATGGATTCAAATACTAGTTTTTGACATACCACTTCAGAGCTATTTAGCAGCTTCTAGTCACTAGATCTAGTTCTTCCATTAGTTTTAGCTTCTCCTTCATCTTTTGTTCTAGTTTTACTTCAAGTTTAGTCATAGTTATAACATATATCATCAGTATAGAGGGTTCATAAACCCCCATAGCTTTAGGATTCTAGATGGCTTCCAGCAATAATATTCACACCTTGATTAATTACACTGAGATCTATATAGCTACACAAATAACACTTATTCTTAGAGCTTCTTTTCCTACTTCCAGATGGGTCCCAAAGAGCCCTATAGTTTCATCCACTTATCAAAGTAATAAGGGGACCCCACATTCATTTTACACTTCAATGATTTTAGAGAAGTTACAACATACACACATTTTAGCTTCATAATCTTAGTCATACACTCATTCCTCATGATCATGCACAATTCAGTTATTTGACACAAGACACTAGGATAGGGAGTCTCACCTAGGACTCATCAGTTAGTATCATTTCTTATTATTCCTTCCTATACATAGTCCAAATAATTTCATATATATATATATATATAACAGTTCAAAATACACAAACACAATATATATATATATATATATATATATATATATATATATATATATATATATAACAATTCAAAACACAAAAAACATTCAAAAAACATTACAAAAACACTATAAACATATTTTTTATTATATGCATCACCCATGATTTACATCACTAATATCATGCTGGGACTTGAATTTACTATTTCATGCTATTATATGTCAATATTCTACATTACCATGCTTCACTTGATCTTCTTTGAGTGTGTGTAGTGACATCTAGTTATTTGATTACTTCATTCTACACATAGAGGGGGCATTCCTACTTATAAATTTGAGACATACATTATTATACACACCCATTGGGGGTATCTTATACTTGACTACACCCTCTAAGTTATGTCATTCTTATACTACACACTCTGAGTTATCATGTTGATGTAAATTACTTTATAGCTTACATAGAATATCATATTGAAATTTCACTAGTATTTATCACTTATGTATCTCTTAGCATATATCTAGTCTTTTACTATACATGTTTTGCATACTTTCACATTTTCATTGATTAGTTAGATGTGTTTGTATCCTTCTAACTATTATGTTCTCTCTCTACTTGCTTAGCATATCTTGTGTGATTGCATTTTCTAGTTCTTATTTGAATCCTTCTTGTGCCTTAAGACATTTACCAATGTCCTTTGATTCTTTTTCATATGTGCACCTTGAGATATTTACCAATGTAATTTTTTTGTACTCCTCTATGTGCTTGTGGCCTGTGTGCCAATTTTACTTATTTCACTTGTATGTGTATGAGGCATTTGAACATGCCTTCCATGATTATTTTTATTTTGAGTGACATGTGCCCATGTCCATTGTTTACATGGCTCCTTGGCCCATCTAGTATGCTTATTGATTCTTTCTTCTCACTTGTTTTCTTTTTTATTATCAAATGTGTGCAATTCCATGATCGATATCATGAATTTTATTTGCTTTCTTAGATGCCATGATGGACATCATTCTCCATCCCTCTAACTAACAAGTAACAACTAACAATTAACATTTCCAATTCTAGTTCAGTACATTTTATTTGATTTCACATTGTTATATCTATCTAGGCATACCCTTGTTGATATAATAGTAACTCAATATAAACATTACTATATCTTGAAACATATTGTCAAACATCAAATGTTATATCATATATCATTTCAAAATTAACACACTTGAAGGAATATTTTCTTCTAAGGGTAGTCATTGTAGGTTCATCATTCCTACCCTTAAAAGAGGGGGCATAAAATAAGTGATTTATAATAGAGATAAAACCTCCTATCAATTGAAACATTAGCATTCAAAATATTCAACATAGTTTTCTTAGATATAGGGGTTATCATGCACGACATGATGGTTCTCACTTTAAATTTAGATTGAGAAGTTAACATAACTTTAAAATCAGAATACATGTTCTAGACATCATTTATTCATGTAAATATGTGTGGCACATTGATCTTATTTTATTTCCAAGTTTAATTTATTCTAGGCATTCTCAGTAGTTGTGTGCCTTACTCCATCTGCAAGTGGTTGTCAACACATTCAATTTAAAATTTCATACAAATTTAGATTTTTGACTATTTGAGTTCCCAATTGGATTTCATAAAAACTAGTAAATTAGTATTGGAGTGGATTTCATATAAGCCTAATCTCCATATTTTTAAATGGCCAAGAGTGGCCTAGTTTCTAGCATACATTCAACTATCCATGCCACAATGTTAGATTTAAAACACATTCATGGGTTCCATGAGCCATCTCATATGACATCTATTTTATACTAGTATTAATTCATAGCTTCAATTCATGGTGAAATGGAGTGAAAGTGCCAACCTTTGTATTCTTGAGCCACCTATTTAGAGGGATCAGACATACAATTCAGACATTGATTAGCATATGCATGATTCGTTAACTTTACTTAGTTTGTGATGATGGAGCCAAATAGATATCCTTTGAATTATTGAGCCACATTATAGGTAGTTGAGCACTCATCTCTATTCATGATATTAATCTTGATTTAACACATACTTATCACAATCTACCATCATAATAGGTTTTGTATTAGTTCACGTACCTAGTGAGGTGTATTCATTCCTCTCTCTTCCTTTAATTATTTTTTATATGTTATTATTTTTAGCTATATTTTATCTAGTAATAAATGATATAATTCATGTTTTTATTTATATATTCACACATCATAGTGTGATCTCTTTATGAACATCCAACATCACATAGCTTCATGATATTTTCCCTTATAGGTAAGTTCATGAATGCTTTCTATTTTTCCTTTATCCTAGTATTTCTCTTTCCTACATCACTAGAATAAATGGTGGGGGGGAATTTAATAATATAAAATGTGAAATTATATGAATTAGGTATTAATAATAATACCCAACCTATAGTTCCTCTTTCTTGCTCACCCAATCCTTCTCGGGTAGACTTTCATTGATTCCCAATCATCCATAACTTCTCGGACTTAGATTTTTGAGACCTAGGTAACACTCTCAAACTCATATCCATCCCCTTAGGTCTCATCCTCCTAGGATAATAACATCCAAATTGGATACGAGCACTATAATTTAGGGGTGTCTTATTTTTGATGCTATTGTCCAAGTTCACTTTAGCCTCAAATGGTCAGATTTTCTTGATTCCTTATCTTTCCCCTATTGGCCTAATACAAGCTCATATAACCCATGGTCATCATTTTCCCTATAAAATTCCATTTAATGTCCATTTATATGGGTTGTCACTCATTCACAAGACAAAATCAAGAATAAAATTAATCACACTCAAGCACTCTTCCCTATTCTCTGCATAAAACCTTCCAAGACCAACTCAAGCCTATTTAAGCACTCATACCAATCCCTAGTCATCTAAAGTACATTCCATTTTTGTATTATATTTGTATACATCACACAATTACACTAAGAAATTTAAATGGGAGAACTAAATTAGCTTTATACCTCTTCAGAGTATTGGTATGTAGGTATCATTCCCACAGATGGGGTGTGAAGTGTGTCTAGAATATCCTTTACACACTAACCCCATCTCTCTTTCACAACTTTTCTACTCAAGTTCAAGTATCAAGAGCTCTTGAAGGTTTTGAAGATTTAATTAGACATATAATAATATCATTATATACCCAGGCTTCAGTATTTCACTACCACGGTGTCATGGGCCTACTGAGTAGAGCCCAAAAAAGCTAGACCACTAAGATAACAACATCAATAGTGGACAACAGTGTTAAAAGTGGATAATAGTGCCAGAAAGTGGACTATAATTCTAAGTAGTAGGGTGTCTTAAGTTTATAACTCTTGTATAATTTATAAATAGATTTTTGTGTCCTATTTATGATATTCTACCATCTTTACACAACCATTTCTAGACCTTGCATTGTCTATTTTAACCCAGAATAAGCTAAGTTCTAATTTCTCTCACCTATTTCTGTATATAGAAAAAGTCAAAATACATATCTATTTATAGAAATTATTAGTCTAATTGATACACATTTATTTACTAATTTACATTTATTTATACCTTAATTGGATTAGGAATAAAAACCCATTATTCTAAAATAATAAAACACTCTACTTAAATAGGCAATGTAGGAAATGAACATAGTTACTACAATTAACACTTTACATAGGGTATATAGACCTCATACTATGATCCTAAACTTTCATAATCATATTTTCATCCTTATAATATCATATATAACTACACAAGTATGATAACATTGTACCTCCTATATTTATTCATAGTGAATCTTCATAGTAGTATATGTTTGTGCAAGCTTGTTTGGCACATAATACATAAAGTTACATGACATTTTTCACCATTTCTCAATAAATATTAAAACAAAACATAATAATCAATGTTTAAGGGGATATTTAGAGCATGTCACTCATTTCAAAAATTCTTACTCGATGTCATTCTTTGAAATATATTGCTCAATCTCTCCAAACATATAATATAATCTTAATAATGTACATAGATTGATTGGCTTTTCTCTTCCACAATAAAACAAACTATACAAAATATGAATACATACATTAAAATAATGAAACAAACATACCAACATATCAATAAAATTGAACTTTTCTTTGTTATTCCATTCTGTTCATATTCAGTGTTTCCCCATTTAACTACATAACAATTTACAACAAACTCAATCTTTAGGAAAAAATCTTGTATTTCAACATAAATATTTGTCATACATTTTCTTGGGGGTTTATTTTATGTAAATTTAAAGTCCAACTCCTTTATTTTTCTATGCCAAAAATTAAAAAAAGGCATGATATTTTATTACCCAAAAGTAATCCTAACTACCCTAACTTCCCTCCAACTTCCTTATGTTCATTGAGAGGGCTCAACCTAATCTTGAAAAAAATATGAAAGGAACCAAGTAAGGAGTTAGGTATGTTTTATATAATCCTAAACTCCTTTATAAATTCTAACTAAACAAAATTACCACTTAACACTCCTTTAGACTAGACTATAGACCCCAAACCTTGACATTAGTATTTGAAAATCCAAATTAAGAATATGGCAAGAAAATCCTTCCAAAACCAGAATTAAAATTTTAAATACATAATAAGACACCTAATAAAAATAAAATGACTATAATGAATCCCCAATTACTCTAAATTAAAAAAAAAACTAATAATTACAAGGTAGTGATGCTCCTACATCAAGTTGCATATAATATACATATGCAATCTATCTCAAGCTGAATTGTCTTCAAAATGAAACCCTTGATCTATAATTATGTATAATATATATATATATATATATATATATATATATATATATATATATATATATATATATATATATATATATATATAATCTTACAAAATCTATCCGAAATATATAAATTTAGTGCTAAAATTATAGGATTATGACACATTTTTATTTAAGTCATGTAAATGACATCAAATTATAAAAACTATGTATGTGTGGATTCATGTCTCTATGACATTCCCCCATTAATATGTGCCCCCCACCAATTTTAAGTTGATGGGAATGTAATATGGTATTCACCTTATCTTAAAAGGATAAGATAACTATATTATATATGTATGAATCATATAACATATAGGATTATCATGTCTATGTAGATATATCAATTAAGAAATTATGTGATAAACAATCCCTAAGATGGATGATATATATCATGGAAACATCTAGAAATTATTAATACAAGATAAAAACACTAATTAATCACACACACACAAGATATCCCATCTCAAATAAAAGGGAGTTTAAGGAGTTCAATAAAATGGGCATGTTCAAATGTCACACACTTAAAGGGATGACATTTTAAAATGTCCACATATAAATAAATAATAATCAAAGGCATTAGGGGATTACAAATAAGGAAAAGTTTAAAATATTAAATAAGAAAGAAAATAACAAGAAAGTACACTCAAGCAAGTGAAAATGTGAATAAATGAATTATAAGTAACTAACATAAACATATCATACTATTCCTTGCATATATGTGTTAGCAAAAAATGTCATGTAACATAGCATATGAATTACATGGTGTAATATGTAAACATGATTATAGAAATTTTTAAGTGTTATTAGATAAGTAGATGCCCCCAACATAATATATCATGTGGGAAGAGGAAATCTCCAACATATGTATGTGAAAGTATCATGTGTTTAATGTATGTCTGCATCACATTTAAGTATCTATGAAACATATGTGTGTACATAAAAAAATGATATCCTATATATTAACATAAAGTAAACAACATAGATTCTTATTATACAATAAACATGTGTATGCTAAATAATCATTTGTATTTTTTATTCATTTTTTTAATTTAAATATTTTCTTAGGAATGTTTGATTTATTTTTTGGATTTTTGAATTTTTTTATATATGTTTGTCATTTTTTTTTTGAATGAATCATCTTCATCATGAATAGAACATTTTAAGTGAAAAAGGTTTATAACATGCCCCACTTTTCTTATTACTTATTATAATTACCATCACCATATTATCTTATGTGAACTAATATTCACTTATAGGAAAATAAATAACTTGTTTATTTTTATATATTTTATCTTTTATTTGGTACAACAAAAGTTTTCCTTTTGCAAAATTGTGTTGTGTTGTATGAGGCATGACACACACTTTCATTTGGACAACACATGGACTATAAGGAAATTGGTAATATTATGTATCCCAATGATTTTTCTAGATTCCTTTATGATGTAAGTATTTGATAGTATAGTATAGTTGTGATAAATGTCTTTCATTATAGAATGATTCTTTCTATTTAGGATCAATATTGTTATGAAATAAGTTTCACCCATAAATAGTGTGGTTTTTCAATCCTTCACGCTGGGTTCTCCAAATTTTTAAACATTTAATTGATTTTAGTGTTAGGGGTAAAAGGGTACAATATATTAATCAAATGGATGAATAAAAATATTATAGAGCATACCAATTAAATTTATTTATATAACAAAATATACTAAATATATAAAATTCTAAATATGGAAAGTGCATTTCCCATTGCTATTGTAATAATTAAAATGCAAGGGATAATACTTAGTGTTATTTATAGATGTGAATGTGGATATACATTTTGAAAATATTGAATTAAGTAGATTTATGATCAATTTCAATTTTTTATATGAAATAAATATTATTTATGGATGCCTGGACATATGCATCGACCTGTGGACACTTATGTCAACATGTGGACACTTGCATCAACACTTATGTATGTGGATCATTAGTTATATAATGTATGGAATATTAATTATATTATGAAGTGACTAGCTATGCATGTTAGGGTTTTTTCATCATTTTTCTATTAATGTATCTGGATCACATGAATAGGTTATGTATTACTATGTGTATCTCAAAACCTAGTTCCTCACCTTAGGTTAGGTAACCTTGCCAAAAATGGGTTAGTGGGTTCATGAAGTTGATCTAACATGAAAGACCCCTTAATAAATAAGCACTAAATACATAGATGATACTTTAAGGATGGCCTCATACACATGTAACTCTCTTATAAGTGTGGGTTTGGGTGTGTATAAGGGTGAAATACGGTATATATAATGGAATACAATGATATATCTTGTAACTTGAATAATACCACTCATGGGATGTTATTTTAGTGTTTCAAAATTATAGTATGACTATTCCTATGAATAATAAAAAATATATATATATTAGGGTAGTATAACATATTTGTGTAATTTATTGAATGAGTTTGAGTAGGTGCTTTCTTGGTATTTCCTAGATGTGTGCTTAATAATGATGAATGGTATTTTATTTGCATTTGTATTGGAACTTTTAAAATTATCTCATGGAAGAATTATATAAGATAAATAAGCCAATCCATACATCAAAATATTTTTAATTTGGATAAATTTTGAGTTACGTAAACTTGATAAAGAATCCAGACATCAATGTTGATGCTAGTTCCTTATGTAAATGCAAGTGTCCATATGATAAAAATTTAATAAAAGTCTACAACTGATAGTGTAGGTTTTAAATCATATTTTAATATTTTTATAATTTAAAAGTGATATATGTTATCACAATGAAATTTTTAGACTATAAAATAATCATTTAGGCACTATGAGATGGTGAATGTGAGGCTTTTGATAATTGGAAGGTCTGTGAATGAAGGGTAAAACTTTGATTTGTATTTTTTAATTATACAAAATTGAGATGCTGTATATATTAAAATTTTAGTATCTAAACTTGTATCTTATTGTATAATTAGATACTAAATTTTTTGTTTGATCATAATATATTAAGCAAAAAGCTCCCCTATAACTAGATCTATATTAAGTAAGATTTTCACATTTTATAAATTTAGAGAGATAAAGAAAAATATAGGATCATTTAAAAAATTCAAATTAATGAAACTAAATATTAAACATTATTTAAATTATACCACAAAATCCTTATTTTAGACATTAAATTTTTAACAATAAATGCTTATCAATGCTTGTCCTTGACATCTTTACATTGCTTAGCAAATTCACCATTCTCATAACCGGTAACTCTTTAAGAAAGCATTAAAATTCTTGTAATTATTAAGAAAATATTATAGGATTCCATATTTCAATACTATTCATATCTATTCATCCTTTAATCTACTATCACTTTTGTTTTAGAAACCTCTATCTTTTTAGGGAAAGTTTGTGCTAAGGAGATAAGGATGCATTGTGCACCTATCGATTAGTGTGAACTTATATTTAACTCTATAATGATAATATTTTCAAAATGACACACTTTGTAACATATTTATCACATATATCAATATGTCAATTTTAAGAAACATTCAAAATATTTATCTATAAAATCACGTCAAGGGTCACACTAAAAGGACCTCACATTATATTACAAGGCACCTATCTTTATGATATAAAAACCATTTATTTTCTAAGAAAAGATACCTATGATGTTGTAATTTTAGTCTTTAGACAATTCTAACATTTTTTATTCAAGTTTGAGGGCATAAATTATCAATAAATATAATATAGTTTGTTACTTGAATTCATATGATATTCCATAAAGGAAGAACACATTTTCTTGAGGCCCTTTGGGATATGTAGGCAACATGCAGTCACAATGTGGTCTTTTAATGATATTTTGGCCATTCCATTTTCCCTATGATTTTCCAATTTTGAATTTGATCTATTTTATGTGATTGTGTAGCATTAAGGTTATGATTTTATAGGTACCCTACACATCAATCCAATTCACATAGAGAGAAATCACATACAAATGTAGGTGAACAAATCCATATTTTTAAATTGAGTGCAAAACCTCATAGGGTAAAGTCGTAGTAGATAGACAATAATATATTGCATTCATGTTTTCCTCTTGTAGACTTGTCCTAGTAGGTAATGAGACACTATTTTATAATACATCTATATTTTTAGATCTTTTGATATAATGATAAGTCATAAAAAGTTATTATATCCTAAAATAAATAATTTGAAAGGATAGTTCCTTAACCCTAACCCTATTTTATATTATTATCAAAATTAAAATTTCTATAAATTTTGTGGATACCTATATCTTATTGCATTATATTTTATATATCATCATAGATCATATTTCAATAGTTTACAATTATATTTAGAGGTAATTGTAATTAATAATTAATTCTAGTAAAAATTCTTACATTAATAAGGTAAGAAATTAATCAAACCTAGTGAACACTAAAAATAAGTGATGGAAAAAATAACTTATCTTGAGTCTCCAAACACCTCTTAAGATAACTACAAAATACTTTTTCAAAGTTATCCTTTCAAAATAAATCTCCATACTATTGAGAAATTTTGTCATTGATGTCAAGTTTTGTGTCATTTGATGTCAAGGTTGATGTCATTTGATGTTAAGGTTGATGTCATTGATGTTAAGGTGCATCTTGTAAAGATGCATGATGAGTGGTCTTTGAGATATGAGCCATGTGACAAGAGATAATTTGAAGGAAACCTAATCTCTCTCTATTGAGAGAGAATTTTAAGGTAACCTAATGATTCTTCTAATGTTGATGTCAAGATTTTGGTCAAGATCAAGGTAAGCATATTTTTGAGTAGTAGTCCTTGAAGGACAGGGTGTCTTGAGAAGGCTAGTCATAACAATCATAACCATATCATGAACATGTGTATGATGAGAATGAATATTTTTATGAAGAGGTATGACATTTTTTGAGTAAAATTTAAAGAATTTAATAATGGTGTAGAAGCATTAAATAGTGTTTCAATATCATTTGTCATAGTTGTCAAGTGTTTGAACCTGGTAAGAGACATGAGAAGGTTTGTGCATTAGATGCCTAGTATTGGGAATGAAAGAGCATGGTGTCCTAGTGAGATGGATGAAAAAATGAATAATATGTTGTAAAAGTTTGTTTGGTAATTAATATGAGGCACTTCACTCATGAGAGTCTCAGGGTGAGCCTATAGGGGTAGGACCTACAAACCTATCATGCAAATCGACTGGTTCAAAACCTTGCCTAACTTAATGAGGTGTCATGAGATATTTTAAAGGAATATTAAGAATTTATGGAAGTTTTGATAATGGTAAGAGGTTGTATGACATGTATATGAGGTGTTGATATCTTGGATAATGGCTAGAAGGTTAGTTTCAAGGTCTAATATGACTTGCAGGTCAAGGCTTAAAGAGTAAAATGAGAGATGGTGGCCATATGGGGTATTAGGATCAGCTTCCAAGATAAGTGTGAGTATGTGAGCATTTAAAAAATTGTTTCATATGTTTTTAGGTATGTTTACCAAGTTTTAGGTCAAAATTTGAGGGTTAGGGAAAGAAAAATTGTTTTGATGTCTCTTATGTGCACAAAATGAAGGGTTATTAACCTGAGAAGGACTTTCAAGTGTTCATTGGCATGTGTAACCTATATATGGGAAAATAATTTATTCATGGTATATGGGGAAGGACTATATGCCAAATTTATAGGCATTTTTTTCTAGGATAAGGGGCTAAGCTTTATAAATGATTGTTAAGACCATAAGATGGATTAAACCCTCAAAGAACCCTAATAGTGACCATATATGAAATATCTTATTTTAAAGTGCTCATAATGGATTGAAATGGATATCTAAGTGATTTTAGGTTATATTCAACTCTCCCAGACACCTCTAGGTGTGATTTTTTTTGTTACATGAGTGAGTGGACCTTACATGAAAGGCCTTATTTCTCAAATATTTGTTGTAGGAGTCAGAGTTGACCAATTTAAATTTTAAAAATAGATGAATGTTGAAATTTTAGAATTTTTTTGATATAAATAGTGGTTTTTGAGTATCTTATATCCATTAGAGGCATTAAAATAGGCTTAAAAGTTAATCAATCTCTAATAGGCCTAATGATGTAAATAGTGAGAAACCCAGACATAAGTAAGAAGGTGATTAGGGATGTGTTATCATGAATTAGGCATGAATACAAGTGCTTGGAGACATGTTAAATTAAATTTAATACATTTTAATGTTGGATAGAAGTTTTTTAGGCTAGTGCTTATGATGAAAATTTTGCTCATAAGTTGATATGTCTAGTATAGATGAGACACTGAAGGTGTAAGTTAATGAGATTCATTTGAAAGACAAATATTTTCAATTAAACATGATATATTTATATCTAATATTTTTCTAATGATAAAATAAGATCATACACATACATAATAAGAATTTGAAAGTATATACAAATGTGTTGAACATCATTATCACCATGACTATGTTTTATGGAAAACTAACAAATTTAGGCAGGCAAGTTATAAAGATGAGTTTGAGACTCTATGTCATTATTTGATTCAGATAATGTTTTTTTGGGTACTTTAATGGCATATCTATGCTTTCTATAAGCTTAGAATTTAGTGTAAGGATTGTGAGAGAGAAGGTTAACAAAAAACCAATAGTTTCCATTAGATCTTATGATATTTTTATTATAATTTATTATAAGTATGTTATAAAATCATATAAATTAATTATAATTCTATTAAATATGTCCTAAAAGTGTCAAAATTCATTAATTCCATGACTAGGTTTTGAGGCTAGTTGACAATTTTGAGTGGGCTACTTGTATAGAAGGGTTTGAGTCCTTTTGCCATGAGCTGTAAATTATAAATATCATAATGATGACCCTAAGGTCATGTATATTATTTTTTGTTATTTTTTTCATGGTTTCTTGGAAAAATTATGCTTATAATTTAGTTATTCAAAATAGACTTTTTGTGTATGCACAGGCCTAATTGTGAAAAGTGTTAATGGCATACTTCAAGTGGTGATTGAAGCTAAAAGGTGTTATGGATCCTCGATAATATTAAAAAGGGTATATTGGAGTATAATATGATGTTTTAGTACCAATTAAAGTATTTTAATGTGCTCCAAGGAAGGAAAAGTGTACTATGTCCTAAATAGACCTAATAAGATTAGGTCTCCATGAGACTTAAAGGTGAGATACGGCCTAATTGAGGCAGGTTAGACATAAATAAAATTAAATAAAATTTTATCCATGTCTATGATATGTATTAAGATAAATTTCATTTCTGACATAATAGTTTAAGGGTGTTTATCTGACTAAAAAGGATATGAACAAGCGACTTGTATAAATACTAGGTAGCTCTAGGCCAATTAATGAGAGATGAGGACAAACAAATGAAATAAAAGATTGGTAAGTGTAATAAGGTATTTTATACCATAAAATGTGCGTATAGGAACTATTATGAAGTTTTTATATAGTTTATGCATATGAAAATTAATGTCATATGACCTAATCAAGTCAAGAAGAGGACTAGTTAAATAAAGAAGGCTAGAAGGTAGTTTATGAGGGATAATAGTGTGAATAGATGAAGAAGTGGTCATAATAAATTAGTTAATAAATATTGTTTCCTAATTTTTATCTACTCTAAAAATTGGTTGAGTTTTTGTTGATTTAATTAGGGGGTTTGCACTTTTTTGTAAGTGGGTGCTTACTAAAGCCTAGCTAAGTTGGTGCTTAGCTAGTTGGGGTTAGTGCTCTAAGTGAATTAGGTAATTCACTAATTTTTATGTTTGAATTATAATAATATATTCAATTTTAATATATTATTTGGTTTTATTTCCCTTCAGGGTTTCCCACATATATGGTGTGTTGACATGTACAATCTTGTTTCATGCTTGTATAGTTGATTGCTTATACATTTCTTATAATGTATGTTGATGATTGATTAAGTGGAATTGATAATATATATTTTTTAAAGAATAATTAACCCTAGATATAAATCATTTTTCTTCCAACATTTGGTATCATATTTTGGTCCTTTGAATTAGGTTTAAAATCCTAAAGGAGATTGTAGAAACAAGGATGAATTGTTAGCAAGATCAAGGTGGTTTCTCTACCAGTAAAGGCCCATTATTAAATGTATCTTATTATGAATTATGGAATATTAGGATTAATATATATTTTATGTCTCAATATCATGATGTTTCTTGGTCAATTATGGATGGATATAGTTTTCCTCTTATTCCACCAACTGATGCAGCATGTAAGAAGGCTACTGAAAACAACTCCAAGGCAATGAATTCCATTATTTATGGCCTATCATAGGTATATATTATGAAGGTGATGAAATATTTATCATCCAAATAGATACAATAAAAATTTAAGACCATCTATGAGTGAGACACCAAGGTAAATATGGTCAAATTTGAGACCCATAGGAGATAATTTAAAAGTTTGAATATGAATGAAGATGAAACCATTACATCTTACCTATTGAAGGTTTATGAAGTTGCCATTATCATTATAGAAGAGGGAAAATAAGTGAAAGAGTGTAAATTTTTTCAAAAGGTATTGATATGAATCACTCCTAAGTTTGATTCTAAGGTGTCTACAAAGTAATAGATGTAATATCTAGACAAGCTAGAGATGGATGGGCTTCATGGAATTTTGATTACCTATGAGATGAGAAAAAATTAAGTAAGACCTCCCAAGAAGGAAACATATTTCAAATTTGAGAAGAATTCAAAATCAAGTAAGTTTAATGATGAGGAATGTTTATATATTGATGATGATTAAATAATAACTATGTTTGCAAGGAATTTGAGTTTGGCTCAAGTAAGTACAAGGGTAAGTTTCCATTGAAATGTTTCAATTGTGGAAATATTGGTCACTTTGTATTCATGTGTCCTAACAAAGATAAAGCTGTGCATAATGAAGAAAATGGTGAACACCATAGATATGATAGGAAGTCTTATAATGCTAACAAAAATAAGGAGTTCATGAAGTATGAAGGTAGTACATGAAATTTCAAGAACAAGATAAGCTTATCTAATAAATAAGATAACTCTTTTGATGTAAGTGACTCAAATGCATCTAATAGTGATGATGACTATAATAAAATTGAACATGGCAATAATGAAACCTTATTCATGGCCATAAAATCAAACAATGAGGGTTGATCAAATGGGAAAGGCCTTATTATTGATGTAGAATCAGATGAAGGAGAATCTGAAGTGAATCTTGAAGAAAAATTGGTAAGTGACCTAGAGGAGTTAAAGTTTTCAAGAATAAAGAATCACAAACTAAGATCATTACTTAAGGATTATGAGGAGTAGATTGGATTATTTGAGGATAGACAGAGTGACACCTCTAAAGACAATGATGAGATAATAAATTAGATTGAATAACATATGGAGATAGTCAATACAAGACTAAAGGATAAAGAGGAAGAATGTACTAGGTATGAAACTGAAGTAGAATCTTTAAGGCTAAGCTAGATCAATAATATAAAAAGGTGAATATCTTTATAAAGATTTAAAAGAGCACTGAGGATCTAGATGACATATTGAGTAGTCAAAAGTTTGGAAGTGATAAGATAGGTCTTAGTTTCAATGAAGATCAAATGGTGGTAGCTCAACTAAAATATTTTAATATAATGAATATCATTCATGACAAGAATGAAAGTGAGATAAAAATAAGAATACATAAAAAATAAGTTACCTCTAAAAACCAAACCATAGTGACAAGAGATTTAAAGTGGGAAACTGAACATATAAGAGAAAAACCTATGTGATATTATTATAAGGTTTGAAAAAAATATTTCCACGAGTAAAAGATTTTATCAAAAGCACAAAAGAAGAATAGAAAGAGATAAACGATTCTTAGTGAGGAAAAGAGGAGAAGAATATCTCTTTTATAAAGATAGAAGAGGAAAATGGTAGTTACATATAACCACATTATGACCTTACAATCCCTCCAAGTGTGTGCCAATTGTGTCTTAATCCCTTACAAAGAGAAGAGAGGTTCTTACCACATGGGGAAAGAATTTACTCATGTCAGTAACTCCCAAATGCTAAGGAAGAATAAAGAGGTGAGTGATACCTCATGGAATCCATATTTATGTAAATTAAAAATTCATATAAATATAATTCCTCACACATGAAAAAATACTTGGGATAAAATAAATTATCCTACATAAATGGTAATCCTAAAACTCCCCCTTAAACTTTATTTAGGGGTCTTAAAAAAAAAGGGAGGAAACATTACTAACTCTCTCCCTTGATGAGAACTTCATTTAATCCTAAATTGTTGCAAAATAAAATAAACTTGTCTTTACATAGAGGTTTAGTGAAGGTATCATCTATTTGTTCTTTAGTAGGACAAAAAAAGAGAAGAATTTTATTGTCTTTAAGAAGTTCATTCTGAAAGTGATGTTGATTCTCAATGTGCTTGGACCTTGCATGAAAAAATATTTTTTTGCTAAGGTAATTACACTTTGATTATCACCAAAAATTAGAGTATCTGAATGTTGTGAGTGGCCCAAATTTGCAATAAGTATTTTAAGACAAATAGCTTCCTTTGTAACATGATTAAAATCTTTATATTTAGCTTCTATAGAAGATAGATATACAATTTTTTTCTTTTTAAATTTTAGGAAATAGTGCTAGAACCCAAAGAGAAGAAATAACCACTAGTGGATCTACAATCATTAAGATCACCAACCCAATCAAAATCTAAATAACTTGTGAAATAAAAATTACTATTTGAGGTATAATCAATACCAAAAGTTAAATTACCTTTAATATAATGAATAATTATTTTAGTATATTTAAAATGAGTAACTTGAGGTTTAGACATAAATCAAGAAACCAATCCAAAATAAAAAGCAATATCAGGATGAGTACGAGTCAGATAATTCAAACTACCAACTAATTGTCTATATAAATTTGGATCAATATTTTATATTTTCATGTCATTAAGTAATTTAACACCAAGTTCACAAGGAATAGCAATAGGTTTGTAATCTAAAATATTAAATATAGATAATAAATCATATGCATATGCATATTGAGAAATAGAGATGTTATCATTTTCTTGCCAAACTTGAATGTCTAAAAAGTAATGAAAAAGACCCAAATCAGCCATTTCAAAGGTATTCTTCAAAATAATTTTAGTGCAAGAAAATATTGAACTATTACTACTACTTATGATTAAGTCATCAACATACAAAACAATGATCACTATGCCATTTGGATTATTTTTGACAAAAAGATTTCGGTCATTAGAAGTACGAATAAAACATTGAGCTATAAATAATTGATATATTTTAGAGTACCATTCTCTAGGAGATTATTTTAAATCATAAATAGATTAGTTTAACCTATATACAAGATGTTCATTGCATTTTTAAATAAAACTAGGATGTTGAGACATGTAAATTTCTTCATGAAATTCACCATTGAAATCACTCTTAACATCCATTTGATAAACATGCCTATACATGTAAGCAACTAAAACTAAAACAAATTTAGTAGTCGACATTTTAGAAACAAGAGCAAAGGTTTCATTATAGTAAATTCCTTCAATTTGAGAAAAACCTCTAAAAACTAATCTAGCTTTATATTTTTCAATTTAATTGTTAGAATTGAACTTAGTTTTAAAAAACAATTTTTAACTTACCAAATGATGTCCATAGGTAGAGGAACTAAGTCCCAAATGTTACTATAAATCAAAGATTTGTATTCATCATGCATAGATTTTTCCCAATTAGGGTGACCTTGAGATTGTTTTAAATTTTGAAGATCATTATTATGCATAAGTATATACATCAAAGAATAATTGCAAAATTGTTGCCTAGTTTTATGAATATCATTAAGATCAACATTAATTACTAAAAATTCTATAGTAGTCTCAACCCATTTAGGCATATATTTAGGTGGAGAAAGACTAGAATAAGGAGAATAAATTTAAGGAAGAACATCATTATATACCACATCATTATGATCATCAATAAATTCAATATGAAAAGAAGCATAGTAAATATTATGAGAATCAAAATTAGAAGCACAATAAAGTTCACCATTTTTAGTAATATTAACATCCATTTTAATATTGATTTTGTTTGTTTAAGGATAATAAACCCTATAATCTTTAGATGATTCATCATAACCAACAAATATAAAAGTGTCTATTTTAGAATCTAACTTTTTATGCTTTTTAATTGGAATATGAATAATGCATCACAACCAAAAACATGTAAATGATTTAAATTAAGTTTTCTACTACTCCAAGATTCATCAGGTGTAATATTTAAAATAGCTTTAGTAGGAGTCCTATTAATGAGATAAACAAAAAAATACATGGCTTTAAATCAAAATTTATAATGTATATTTTTAGCATGCAACATACACCTAGCCATTTCACTGATAGTCCTATGTTTACATTCAACAACACCATTTTGCTCAGGTGTGTAGGAAATAGTTTTCTCATGCTTAATTTCATTTTGCTTATAATATGAAATAAAATCATTGTTAACATATTAAATACCATTATCATTGTGTAATACGTGTAAAGAATAATTGGATTATTTTTCAATAAAGGCATGAAACTCAATAAAAGTGGCTAAAACTTGATCTTTAATTTTCAAGAAATAAATCCAAACTCATGTAGTGAAATCATCAAAAAACATTAAAGCATACTTAGCACTATTAATATAAGGAGTTTTCATAGGGCCTAAAAGATTTATATGAACTAAATGAAGATTTTCAGTAGCACGCCAAGAGTGATTTTTAAGAAAAGATTCTCTACGAATTTTACCAGCCATACAACCATTATAATTAAAATTAGTGGGATAAATGTTAGGTAATACTTGCACAATATTGATTTTTTTAATTAGTGTAATACTTTGGTAATTAATATGCCCTAAATCTTTCATCCCACAAGTTAGCATCATTAGAAATAAGCAAAACATGATAAGATGAGGGAGAATAAAATCTAGTAAATTTGAACAAATTATCATTATCTAGAGAAGTAGTAGAAAATACTTGAAAACATTTCTTAGTAGATTTAACATAACAAATATCATTAATAAATTCTACCTTATAGTCTTTTTTGCATACTTTAGGTACAAAAAGTAAATTCAATTTCAAATTAGGAACAAACAAGACATCATGTAATTCACCATTATGGTTTTTAATATTTCCTATGGCTTCAATATTGTAAGAAGCATGATTTGTAAGACTTAAATGATTATTAGAAAGATATGGTTCTAAATAAGTAAGAAATTGAGCATTATATGTCACTAGTTGAGTAGCACTAGGATCAACAATCTATTTAGTAGGAAAAGTATACAAAAAGTAAAAGTAGCTCTAGTATTTGACTTTTGTTTTACTTGAGTATTATTGTTACTAGTGATAGCATTGTCTTTGACTTTAATATTTCCTTTTTTCATATCAAATTTATTATTAAAGTAATGATCTTCATCATGTGTTTTTGTCATAATAATCACACTTTTATCCTTTTATTAGGTTTAGGGTGAAATATTTGATCTTTCTTATCAAGCGTATTATTAGACTTATCATATTATTTGTCATTCTTATGTTGGTGTTTAGAAACAAAAGCATGTTCATTAGTCTTAAGAATACCAAATTCAATTAACTTTTTTTCTTCTTGGTGGAACAAAGTATAAAATAATTCAAATGTCAACATAGCAAATAGAGTATGGAAAAATAGTTATGAATGAATATTAGTAATAAATAGTTGAAAAGGTCAAGGCAAACACCTTTTCATGATAATATGAATCAAATTCAAATTATAAAGTTTAACACATAAACCAACTAGTTGAGAATGTAGAAAATAAATGTTAATCAAGAAATTATCCATAGTTTTGAAATCATTATAATTTAAATCAAAAAATTGATCTTGAATTTGAATTTTGTGAGATTCATTCATAACATCATAAATAGAATTAAGTTTAGACAAAGTAGTGGAGGAAAGAAAAAAACTATCAATTTGGACATGTAATTTAGGGTTCATGGACATGACAATAAATCCTAAGGCCTCATTATTTTTGTCTTTCCATTTCTCTTAAATTTTGGTGGAGGTAGTATTTATATTTGGTTGAGGATCCATGCCATCTAGTAGGTGCACCAAAAATTTGAAAGTGAAAATATATTTCATATATGATTTCCATAAATGATAATTGGTAGACGTGAGTTTAAATTTAGGCAATAATTGAGTCATTGTGTCATAAAATCTCACCCAATAACCAAAAATAAAATAGACAAAAATTCACATAAACAATAAAGGTGTAAGAGGGACAAGAAACCAAAGGATAACTTGTCAAAATTCAAAATAAATAACTAAAAAAAAAATGGGAGGCAAAAAAGTATATTTTAATTACAAAATAAAGATGGTTTATTAATTTTCCCAAAAAAACTAATTTTGATTGAAAGTGTTAAAGTAATGAATCTTTTTCTCTTTTGTTTTTAAACTTTAAAGAAAGAATTTAAATTTAAAAAAAAAATTAATTGCCCATAACTTTTGAATAAAATAAAGGCAATAAAGTGCTTAGATATCTTTTTTTTTGTTGAAACTAAAAGTAATCTCATACAAAAAAAAATTCAACTTACCAATTAAAAAAGTAAATAATCTTCTTTTGATTTTGAGTTTATTTTATGTAATTAAAAGAACTCAAGTAGTAAAAAGGTGGAAGTTGAAATAAATGACTTTCCTTAAGAAATAAGAAACTACTTATATGTTATATGATGAAATAAATCGGATTTAGAGTAAATTGATTTAAATTAAATAGACTTAAAGACTTAAAAAAACTATTACATGAATGGAATAAAATAATTGAAAAGGAAACAAAACTAACATATGAGAGACTAAGGCAAGGTGCCACATGACAACCACTCACTAGGAAAATACAACAAAGGGAAATTTTAAATAAACTTAAGACCCTTGTAGAGATAAGGTATACGACTAGTAGACAAAGGGAAAAATATTAAACTCAAGAAAAAATTGATTCCTTGATACCGAACAAAAGAGGAGGAAGGCACTCAGAATGAAGTAAGAAATTCAAAAAAGAACAAAGAAAAAATAATTTGAGAGTAGGGCATTGAATATCAGAAATGAATATATTTTTTGTGGAAAAAAAATAAAACCTATATAAGGTCGCCTAATTGTATGACTTACAAATGGCACCCAAAATAAGAGAAAAGAATATAAAAATCTATAGATAGAAGTCAATTAAAGTGAAAAGATATTAGATGGGTGATTCAAAAGATAGATAAAATAAAATATAAATAAATCAAGTCTATCGAGTGATAGAGGAAGATGTAGAATAAAACATAAAAAATTGAGTTTTAACCAATGTTGGTATGGGGCAACACCCTAAGAGCTTTTTTCATTTTTCTCTCTGTAAAAGAAAATAATCAAAATAAATAAATTAGATCTCTATTATGGATTATATGAAACATAAAAGTTGAAAAAAAAATCCAATTTTATTAAAGAGATATTTAATAAAATGATCATATAATTTTTTTTCCTTTTACAAAAAATTAGATAGAGTTAAAAAGAGGAGCAAAAAAATATATAAAACACAAATATATAAAAGTTTGTTAATGCTCCAAAAGAAATATTATTCTTATTATTATTTAACAAATTAAATTGATTTTTCTTAAAATGTGGCTACAAAGGTCTTGAGGGAAAGAGTTAGGAGTCACTTGATTTAACTTATTTGGGAATAATAGTGTTATTCCTAATTTAGTTAAAGGTCTGAATTAATAAATCAATATAAAATATAATAATAAATATGTTCGTAATTTTTGAAACTATTTTTTTTTAAATTTTCTAAAAATAGAAATAAATAGGAAGAAATATAACCTAGATGGAAGATAAACTGAGACAACTGATACTGATGTTGAAAATGGTTGTGCATGACTGGGAAGGTGTCATAAACCTAAATCTAGATTTCATTCAATGAAAGGATAAGAGAACCAAAAATAAAATGCTTTGGTGTATGACACTATTGTATATTCCTAATGTTATTATCAAAATTGATCATAGAAACCTAATTTTTTTGGGTAGTTACATTGTGCTTGTGTAAGTGGGTATATAAAAAATCAAGTGCTAGTTGTTGATGAAACTCATTATGGAGCTAATTTTGTTTTAAAACCCTAACCCTCCATCATTATTGATAAAATGATATTTAAGTCACTTGATAAAGGGGGGTTAGTGTGTAAGATGTATTGAATGTATAATACACACCTTTTTTGTGGGCATGATACTTACATATCAATACTTTGGAGAGGGATGAAGCTATATGTAGTTATCCCACCTAGTGTGCTTTGTGAAATAGTGTGATGTGGATGAAAATTCCAAATTAATAGTGTTTGAAGTGGATAGGTATTGGTATGAATATTCGAGTATGTTTGTAGGTTGTTTTTGGGTGACTATGTGGAAAGAATAGGGAAGTTTTCCTTAATGCTTTGTTTATATTCTTGTTTGTTTTGTAAGTTTGGTCATATCTTTTATAAATGAGCTTTAAGTGGGATTTTATAGGGAAAAATTGGTCATGGGTAAGATGTATTAATGATAGGCCAACCTAATTAAGGATAAGTACTAGATGAAATTGACCATTGGGGCTTAAAGTGTAAATGGATAGGACCACCAAAAATGGGACACTTCTCTATGGGGCACTATAGTCCAAATGGGTCACTCTTGTCCTATAGGCTTGGGACCTAGGGGAATAGGATTGGTATATTAAATACTATTTTAATAAGCTGGAATGGTTTAGGATGACTGGTATTCCAAAAAAAGTGTCTATAATGGTTGTAAGAGCATGAAAAAGGACCTATGGATGGGATGTTACAATCCATACTCAAACTACAAATTTGGACATTTTATATGTTTACTTTTATGCCCCCCCCCTTTATTCTAGTGATGTAACAAAGTGAAATATTAGGATAAAGGAAAAATAGAAAGCATAACTAAAATTACCTGTAAGGGTGAAACACATGAAGATGTGTGAATCTAAATGTATGTAAATAAAACATAATATGAAGTGTAAGTCTATAAGAGAAAACAAGGAGATGAATTATTAGTAGACATGCTATGTATAAAATAAGAATGTAAAAATTTTGGGTAAAAGAGAGAGGAATAAAAATGAATGAATACACTTCACTAGGTATGTGAACCAATACAAAACTTGTTGTGATGTTCAGTGATGTTGGGTATGTGTTGTACCAAGAGTAATATCACAAACAAAGATGAGAGTTCAATTCCTTGAGGGTGGCTCAAAAATATAAAGGTTAACCCTTTGGATCCATTATCACTCACTATATAGTGAATTTATGTAATCATGCATGTGTTAATTGATGTTTGGGTTATGTATCCAATCCTTTTGATTAGGTGGATAAGAATACAAAGGCTAGCTATTCCTTTGGCTCCATCATCACCCACTATGTGTGAACTATAAACTAATACCAATATGTGTGTTGTATCAAATGGATCATGAAGCCCATGAATGCTTTTTAATCTAATAATGTGGCATGGATAGCTTAATATGTAATAAGAACTAGTCCAATCTTGGCTACTTTAACAAGTGGAGATTATGCTTGTATGAAAGTGACTCCAAAACTAACTAGGATTATATGAAAGCCAATAAAAAATGATGCCAACCACTTATAGATGGAATAAGGCACAAAACTACTAAGAATACTTGGGTAATATAATTAAATGGATAGAACCAAAGGCAAATTTGTCATGCACATTACCCATAATCACTTGTGTCTATAACATGGATTCTGATATATAAGTTGTACCAACTTCCCAATTTGAAATTAGAAGTGAGAGCCATCATGTTGCTCATGATGCTCCCTATATCTTGATAATTAGAGTAAAATTCTACTAAAAATACTCAATCTAAATAGACTATAGTTGACAAAACTATAATTGACCTTACCTTTCTATCTATTTCTAATTTTTTTGGGTTTTTAGCTGTTTGGATAGGAGTGCCAAAAAATGGATAGTTAACTATAAGGCACTATAGTCTGAATGGGGTGCTCTTGTCCTTTACTATTTTATATGACTATTTTGCATTTATCCCTAAGTTTTTGGTCTATTTATCATGTTTTGAATTTTTGACCAGTAGAGGGCTTTTATCTCTATGACAAAACCCTTATTTATTGCCCCCTCTTTTGAGGGTAGGAATGAAGACCTTGTAATGACTGCCCTCAAAATAAAGATCCCTAAAAGTGTGTTATTCTATGAAATACATGATATATAAATGATAATCTAAAAGATGTCTCAGGATATAACATAGTTTGTATTGGAGTTTTTTAGATCAACAAGGGTATGCCTAGATATATGTAACAATGTAATAGCATGTGTAGTATACAAAACTAAAACTATAAATCTTGTTAGTTGTCAAGGAAGGATGGAACATGATGTCCATCATGGCATCTAAGAAGGAATGATAATGCATGATGTGGATCATGGCATTAAAAACAAATAAGAAGTAATCAAATAAACAAACATGCAAGAAAATAAGCAAGAACCATAAAAAAGAGGCCAAGGGACCAAGAAAATAAGGGAGATGGGAACATGTCACTTAAATTATGAAATCAAGCATACAAGGCATGTTCAAATGCCCACATATACATATAATTATAAATAAGTAAGATTGGTGTGAGGGTCATAAGCACATACAAGATTAAAAATAAGGGACATTGGTATATGTTCTAAGGCACACATAAGTAACAAAAGAAGAATGAATAAATGCAATCACATCTAGCTACTCAAAGCAAGAAAGGAAGGCATGTAAATACTAGAGATACTATTTCATCAAAATAATCAAAACAAGAAGTGAAATTATGTAAAACATGTAGTATAAGACTAGGTAGATGCTAAGAAATACATAAGTGCTATATACTAGTGACCATCAATAGAATAATCTATGTAAGCTAGTAAGTAATGTACATAAACATGATAAATAGAGTGTGTGGTGTAGTAATGACATAATTTAGATGGTATAATCATGTAGAACATGCCCTTTGTGGGTAGATAAGTTGATGTATGTCTTGAATATAGAAGTCAGATACCCCATCAATGGGTATATTAAAGCAATTAAGGATCTAGGTGTCACTTCACACACTCAAAGAAGATAAAGTGAAGCATGGTAATGTAGATAAATCAACAAATAGTAGAATAAAATAACAAAATGTAAGTCTATCATAGTAGTAGAAATGTAAAGCATGGATAATGCATAAAGTTAATTTTTTTTGGTTTTTTGAGTTATTTAAATGTTTTTTTATTTTGACATTTTATATTATTTTTGGTATTTTGAAATAAGATATGTATGAGCAATCATAAGGAAACTATGTACATGAAAGTGAAGAGATACTATGTATAAGTAAGATGAGAAATTATGTACAAGCAAAATTGAGAAGAAATGATACTAACCGATGGGTCTCATAAGAGACTCGTTATCATGGTATCCTATATTAAGGAGAGGGATCATGCATGATCATAAAGCACAATGAAAGGGCTAAGACAACAACTCTAAAAGTTGTGTATGTTGTAATTTCTATGAAATATCTATAGTGGAAACTAACTATGGGGTCATTTATAACTCTGAGAAGTGGATGCAACTATGGGGATCTTAGGGACCCATCTGGTAGTAGAATAAGATTTATAAAAATATGCTCTATGTGTAAAGGCATGAGACGTCAATGATACTACCCTAGGTGTGACAACTATAGATAGAAACTATCTAGAGTCCTAAAGCTATCATCACTATAGTGGTCACTCTAAGAAAGGCCTATGTGGAAGTGTATAAACACTCTACATTAGAAAGGGAGGCCTCGACTATGTCTGAATCTCAATTGGAGGAAGAACTATAATTGGTGGAGGAGATGAAGATAGTGACTATATAATAAGAGATGGATCTAAAGTGGGGAGTGGTAACTCATATAGAACTACACCAACTATAAAAAACTAATTAGTATAAATGTATTTCATGCATATGTGAATTGTAGAAGGTACTACACAAAGTTTATGGATTCATGGTTGACTAAGCAACAAGTTGAAGACTCATGTACTAGGAAAAATAGTAAATGGTGTGACCACATATGCTCAACCAACCTATAGAGAAAGCATAATCTCACCTAATTAACTCTATAAGTGTCCACTGAATCCACTAATAACTATGTCCATTAAGGTGATATCTTGCTCTGAATATCCTAAATGTTGAATTAATGTAATAATACACATGTTCACACTAGATCCATTGTCTATGAGAACACTATGAATGGGATGGTGATCAATGTAGGCTCTGATAAATGGTGTATATTAATCCAAATCAACCTCAACTATCTCCTACTCTAAGAAGGAGATTAAAGGTCTAGCTAAAAATATGGAATTATAGACACCAATCATGTTACTCAAAGGATGTGACTTAACTAAAGGTGTCTTGTATGTAGCTGGTGGAGGGTGTGAATGATATGAATGGTAAAAACCTAATGTTCTCCCTATCTCTTATTTAGAATGTTATGGGAAAGGATCTAAGAAAGTTTTTAGAGCCTTATCCTATGTTTGTTTTATGTAACGAGGCTTAACTAGAGTGCCAATATCAATAAGGTTTCCATCTATCAAGTGGCACTTGTTATGTCACAAATTGATGCATCTATTCATTGTTTGACTTGGTTCCCTATGAAAATTATAGAATGTATTCTAATCATATCCTCATGGAAGAGGCTTTATCGTATCAACTCCATAAATAGGAGGGAGAGATAGGACATTGTATTCCAATAGCTACTATAAGACTCTAGATAGAGATATTGGTATATTGGTAAAGGTTTACCAAGGAGATACTGATAAAACCACTCATTAAGGAGGCTCTAAAGCTACATTAACTATAGGCTAATTTTGAATTTTTCTATCATGAATCTTTACTTTGTATGGGACTTTATTGTTACTCTTATTTTTTGTTTTTGATATGCTTGTGTACTTGAGTTTGCCATTTGAAAGTAATTCAACTTCCCTTTCCTTTAGTGTACGACATAACTTAGTGGAATAAGAAAACTTTTTAACATTATTGACTCATGAAAATTTGACAAAAGACTCTATTTGAAGAGATCTTGTAATTTTTGATTAGCCATGGGGCTAGTCATTTTAGCCAAGATAGTATTTTATCTAAGACCATATATGTGAGATGCTCATTCAACCTTTTTCTTTCTGTTGTGCAACTTGGGCCTATGAAACCTTGTCACATATGTTAATGATGAAATGAGATAGGAACATGTCAGCTAAAGGATTGAATGATTTGAATAACTAATTTAGTAGACTATAGAACCATTATAGAGCATAATCCTTTAAACTCCATGAAAATAACTTGGTTAGTAACTAGTCATTTGACACATAGTCAAAGCATGTTATATTAAAATATCTCATGTGTGTCTTTGGATCACCTTTTCCATCATATAGACTGAGCTTGGGTTGAACAAAACCTAGTGGTAAGGGTGTAGAAGCAATATGGTGTGCCAATGGCATATGAAGTAGAGCAAAAGAGTCCAAATCCTATGTTGGTCTAGAGGTACCTTGCTTAATATGTAACACATTGGATTGAAAAGATTTAATCTGTTACACAAGGGAAACCACATCAAGAAGTGAAGATATACTAGAAATAATTTGTGGTGCCACATATGAAGGTTGGGATGCTATAGGGGGATGTTGACACATAGTTACCCCCGTAGTGTCATTTTTAATTGGTTGTTCTATGGTTTGAGAGGATTGACCATTGTTTGATTTTTGTTGTTATTGTTGTATTATTTTAAGCATATCATCTT
This sequence comes from Torreya grandis, assembly GCA_037957365.1. Taxonomy (NCBI): domain Eukaryota; kingdom Viridiplantae; phylum Streptophyta; class Pinopsida; order Cupressales; family Taxaceae; genus Torreya; species Torreya grandis. The sequence goes on from JARHVA010010246.1 coordinate 179,515, forward strand.
GCATATCAATAGTTGTAGTTAAAATGTCTTAAAGTTTCCTCTTATTAGTTTCATTAAAGCCAGTATATTGGGCCATTGTTAATGTAGGAAAACAAAGTGAAAGTGGATCAAATTTTTTTACAATAAGTTGTAATAACAAAAATTTAATAGAAGGAAAGTATTGAATAAAGGAAATTTAAATTCATAAAAAAAAAATGGAATATGCATAAAAAGGATATGAAGCTCACTAACATATAAGGTGACACCTCAAAAGCATAGGGACCTAGTATATTCTACTAGGGTTTAAAATTAATGATATTTTAAAATTAGTATGGTGAATTTTAGAAATTAAATATGAAATTATAATTTATATATATAGGAAAAATTAGAATAATATTGATAAAATTAGCTAGGAATTTTCCCTAGGGTTTCTAGGGTTTTTGTGTGCAAACCAAGGAAGTCAAGTTTACTAAATGATTTAACTTATTTAGATATAATGGAGTGTTATTCATATGTTAGTTAAAGGTTTGGATTAATAAATTAGTATAAAATATAGAAATAAATATGGTCCTAATTTGTGTAACCATTTATCTTTTCTTACCTTTCTAAAAATAACAATAAATAGCAAGAAATATAAATTAGCTAGAAAATAAACTGAGATGGATGATATAGATGTTGAAATTGGTTGTGTAGGACTAGGAAGGTGTCATAAACCTAAATATAGATTTAATTTAGTGAAAGGATAGGAAAGTTGAAAAGTGCACACTTTAGTGTCTAGTGCTATTGTCCATTCTTGTTGCTATTATCCAAACTAATCAAAAAGACCTAGAACTTTCTAGGTAGTTACATTGTGCCTGTGTGAGCATGTCTATAAAAAATTGAGCATTGGTTGTCAACAAAAATCATTGTGGAGCTGATTTTGTATTAAAACCTTAACCCTCTATCATGATTGATAAAAAAAGGTTTGAGTCACTTTAGAAAGAGGGGACATTAGTGTGTAATATGTAGTGAATGTGTAATCCAAACCCCTTGTGTGGATACATTGCCTATATACCAATACTCTGAAGAGGGATCAAGCCATATGTAGTTATCCCACCTAGTTTACTTTATGCAATAGTGTGATTTGGATGAAAATTCCAAATTAATAGTGTTTGATGTGGCTAGGGACTGGTATGAAGATTTAAGTATGTTTGCAGCTCTATTGGGTGACTTTGTGTAAAGAATAGAGAAGTTTACCTTAGTTATTTATTTGTATTCTTTCTTGCTTTGTAAGTTTGGTCACCTATTTTATAAATGATATTTGAGTGTGATTTTATAGGGAAAAATTGGTCATGGGTTAGATGTGTTTATGTTAGGCTAACCTAATTAAGGATAAGTACTGGATGAAAATGACCATTGGGGCTCAAAGTGCAAAGTGATAAGACCATAAAAAATGGGACACTTATCTATTAGCCATTATAGCAAAAATGGGGTGCTCATGTCCTATAGGCTCAAGACTTGGGGGAATAGTATTGGCATGGGAAATACTATCTGGCTAATGTGGAATGACTGTTTAGAAGGTTTTAGATCACTAGCAATGAGAAAAAAGTGTCTAGAAGAGTCGTAAGAGCATGCAAAAAGGAGCTATGGATGGGGTGTCATAATCCACACTCAAACTACCAAGTTGGAAATTTCATGAATACACCACTCTCAAAAGAACAAGAAAAAATGGTTTTTTTTAAAAAGTGAGCAAGGGTTAAAACCCTTGGAAAAAAAAATATTGAATTCTCCTTAGAAAATTCACATACTCTCAATAAAAAGTCATTAAAATTATCATATCTGTAATATTATGAAGGATTTTAACCCAAGAAATATCATTAATGACAAGCATGAAAGTGAGAGAAAAATAAGAAGGCATAAAAACTAAGTGACCTCTCAAAATCAAACCATAGTGACAAGATATTTAAAGTGGGAAACTGAATTTATCATAGAAAAACCCATGTGATATTTTTAGAAGGCTTGCAAAAAATATCTCTAAAAGTATAATATTTGATAAAAAAAACATAATATAAGAATAGAGAGATCTAAATGATTCTTAGTGAGGAAAAGTGGAGAGTAAGAGCTCTTTTGTAAAGATAGAAGAGGAAAATGGGAGCTACATAGAACCCTACTATGACCTTACAAGCCCTCCAAGTGTATGTCACTTATGTCTTAATCCCTAAAAAAGATAAGGGATGTGTGTGACATGTGGGGAAAGGAGTTATTTATTCAAGTAACTTTGAAATCCTAAGGATGAACAAAGAGGTGTGTGACACCTCATTGAATCCATATTTATGTAAATTAAAAATTCACATAAATATAAATTCCTCACACATGGAAAAGAAACTTAAGATAAAATAAATTATCTTAAATGAAGGGTAATCCTAACATCAAGTCAAGGAGAATGATATTGAAGATAATAAAGTCAACATTAAAATACCTATCAAATAACCTAATTATATGATGTATGATAGTTCATTCAATGGTTACTATTTTGTATGTAGTCAATTTGGTCATAAAATAAGAGAGTGTAGAAAATCTTCAAAGAATGAGTACTCATGGGACTATGGAAGGAGTCATAGTTCATGTCAATCAAGAGGTATGTATGAGGTGGCTTTTTATAGTTGTCAAAATGTAAGACACATTATAAGATTCTATCCTAATAGACGTAGAAGGTCATCAAGTTAAAATAGGAGGTTTAAATCTCCTAGAGTGCAAGAAAGAAGGTAAATGAATGTATGGAAACCAAAGATAACAATTATGGGTCATGATCAATCTAAAAGATCAAGTGGACTAATTGTTGTGATATAAAATACTTCAGATGTGAAATAAAGTTAGGAATGTCTATTATTAACTTGCATTAATGATCAAATGGTTAATGAAGAGATTAAGCCTATAGTGATAATCAAGTGTAAAAGGATATTGAAGGACATTCTATCTTGTGAGAACATGAAGATCTAGGAATCTCTTGAACTAGTGTTGTTTTATC
>JARHVA010010246.1:187500-197479 GCA_037957365.1 Torreya grandis
TGGCCTTTTTTTATAAAGAAAATAATACATAATTAAACATTGATCATTATTATAAATATACATTCACATGATATAAGTCTTATAAAAATATTCAAAATACTCCAAACACTAGATCCAAACTTTCACTAATCACTTTGACTTAATATTTGAAAACATGTAACAAATCTAAGTGTCTCAAATGAGATAGAAAAGTCCTTATTTATAGTTTTACCATACCCACACCATTTTTTTGATTCAACTCTACTTTTAAAACTATCATGCCATATGAATTAGGCATCTAAATATTCCTTATTTGATTTATTTACATGTATTATGTAGTAGCATTTTCTATTACTCTAAAATAATATATTTTCTAACCTTTATTGATCCCACATAATATACATTATCCTTACTTGGATATTTTCTATCTGTCAGCTTTTCCTTCATTATTTTTCTATATGTATTTCTTACACATGTTTTGTCATCAAATGTGTATTTGTTCTAGCCTAGATAGTGTATATATTCCTTCACGTGAAACCTTATTTCTATGTGTTTTATCTTGTAGATATAAATTAAAAGTATCTAAGAGATCAAGTATGTCTCACCCACACCTCATCAATATTAGATAGTATCTTGATTAAAATTATATAAATTTTTAGGGTTAACATACCCCACAATATATTTCTTGTTTATCCTCTAAAAAATTGTTCTTGAGTTTATCATGGCAAGTTATTTTTCACATACATCAATCCATAACCACTTTATCCTTTAACTCATTCTCTATCTTATTCCACTAATAGATTGCTGACTAAAACTATGGTTAAAATTATTGTGCATCTTCAAAAAATTATTTTATTACTTTTTAATTTTATTGATTTATTACACAGGTCAAAGTATGGCATATGCCAAATTAATTTTTTGCATATGTCCATCATGCACTACATATTATTCCCACATTGTTTTCATTTAAAGCTCTATAAACAAATCATCCAATTTTGTATGTTTCATCTTTTTCTTAAGCCAATTTTCTTCCTTTAACTTCCTCTCCCTTTCCACTTTATATGTTCAAGGTATATGTATTACATCAAATTATTGTGTGGGGAACTACCTTCTTTCATATTTACATCCACATAATCTTGTGCATATGAAACATTTAAAATATATTATTTTATTTCATGATTTTTTTTTAAAGCCTGGTAAACTTTTTAACATGACTGGTGGCACTGGCTAGACACGCCTAATACCAGTACCACAAGGCAGGGGGAAGACTAGATCCCATGACCAACAAAGCCGCAATGGAAGTACTTAGCCAACTGGGCTATGTCCCATGCCCTTTATTTCATGAATTTTAAATAGAGATTATTTATCTTTTTTTCTAACTTCTCTACCTAATATTAAAATTACATCTTATTGATAATATAATTACCTCTATACACATATGATCACTTATTTTTAACTAAATTTGTCAAACTCTAAACTTATTATTCATATTTATTCCAAGTTTCCTTCTCTTGATGTAAACATTCTCTTACATCTTCAACCTCTATGTCCATCATTAGATTCCTATTTTTTATCTTCATAACTATTTTTACTAATTATACCTTGATGAATTATTTTATCATTCTTATTTGGTCAAAAACCTTCAAACGTTCTTCTCATTTACTAGATTCTTCCTCTTATCCCTTTATTTTATCATGGCATTTATAGGGACTTCAAATCTTAGTTATTGGATATGATTATAAAAGATAGTATTTGAATTTTCTTGTGCACTCAACCTCACATTCTTATGTATAATCATCCTCAAAGGCATTAAAAATGATTATATATCAATTATCAAAGTCCCATAAATTTTTTACCCCCATTTTCCAACACTTCATTCACTTTTTATTTCTCTTTTGGTGCAATATCTTCTTTGATTTTATTCTCATCTTTAAATTTATTCCTTCATCTTTTTTGGCTTATTAATTTCTAATATATTGCTAAGCCTCATCCCTTACCTTGTTAATTTCTCCTTCCATTTTTTTTTTTGTTGAATGCATGTTTGCATATGTGACATCCTTTCTAAATTTTAATATTTTTTTGAAACTATACATGTATATTCTTATCTAGTATAACACATTCCTTAAGGTATTTGAAAACAAACTAATGAGATTGGGTGTGGAACATATTAAACAATTAGAATTATTCTACTAAGATCATGTGAACTCACATTAGGAAAAACTTTTAATGTTGTTTAGTTCATTTGGAACTTCCTTATGTAACTTGAAAAAAAATTATTCCTCCCATAGGTTCTTGAATTGGAACACCCATTTGAGTCTTTCTCTTTATAGGAATCCATCCTTGGGATCCTGATTGATTAGGACTAGGTGTTTAGGTAGCATCCCTTCATTATATTCTAAATAGATTCATATGTATAATTTATTATTCATATATCTAGGTTTTATTCTTCTTAATTCCACAACACAATGATGATGAACTTGCCTTAGGTTACATCATAATATTATTACCACTAACAAGTGCATATTTCTTCTATTCTTCTTTCTTTTTACATTTTTTTATGTAGAAGCTTCATTAGTTACTACCAAACTTTCCTTCAATATATCATGTGTTAATTTCATTTATTTTGTAAATTTATTTTATTATGGTCTCAAAACTAATATAATATAATATAGGCATCCATAAACCTTAGTAAACATAGATGGATTGAGCTAAAATCTATCATTTTTATACTCTTCATACTTTGATGATATAATTCTTCTCAAAGGTTTATATTTTCTCATAATTTTTTCCTTGGTGCATCAATCAACACAACATTCAGATTTACCCTTGGAAAATAATTCACTATGTTCAACATGCATTTACCACCTATGGAAATTTGGCCCTACTATTAAAATTATCATCTCTTCCCATAAATGTTATTAGGGAATAAAATTATATTACATAAAATCCCATGAAATCATGATAGTATCATGGAATCATTTTTAATATCCTAACAAAAATTGAAGGCATCATGGTTCATTTTATTTTGACTGAATTTTGATTTGTTAGTCTAAATAAGCCAAAATAATGGGTCTAATTAAATTGTATAATATATGTCTAAATTAAGAAAATTTTATTGTAAAAACAAAAATTCAATGATTAAATAAATTTTATTATATATGCAAATGACTTATAGTATAGTTTACTTAGATTTTTAAGGTTCTATATAGGTCTATGATAGTCTAAAAGAATAGCTTATTAAATACAATTTTTTAGGTCCTATGCAAGTTTCTGCTAGATGGATGTTTTGGTAAAAATATTAATTCAAGATCCTTTTGTAAATTTATGACATATTGGATATTTTCATCTACGCTTATATACAACTATTGTATATGTAGAATCCTATGGACTTGCGCAAATAATTAAAATTTCCTTATCTATAACTTAAAACCTTAACTTGCACCTTGAAACTAGCTTGAATTATAAAAAAGGATTGGTTAAAATGGGTTAAGATGACCCAAAACCCACACATTGATTGGTTGAGCATTACCTACATTCCAATACCCTCAAGAGGGATTAAACTTTAGGTAGTTATCTCACCTAACCGAGTGTGTAATTAGTTTAATAATAACACACTATATAATCTTGTGTATGGATTTAAAATATTTTAAAAATATGATTTTTACCTTTTAATAATGTTTAGACTTGGATTATGTCCTAATAATTTGAGGGGTTTTATATTTTCAAACTTTAGGGTTTTTTTCTCTCAATGGCAAATATATAATAGAAGTGTTCTTAGTAAGTACTAGATAAGAACATGCTTAGGCTTTTTTTTTAAATAACTAGCTATTTGGGTAATTTAACTTTGTATATGCATATTAAACATTTGGTATGACACATATGAATTATTTGAATGTGTAAATATAGTAGATAAAGGGTGTGTAGGTCTATCTAGCCAAGACATATGGATCTAATAATTGGATATGTCTGACTCTATCAAAAGGTGTCCATAAAAAAGGAAAAATGATGTGTAATAAAAATAGATTATGATTAAGATAATAATATATTTATATGAATAATTTTAAAATATCGTGTACCAATAAGAATAATCTTGGAAGGCCTGACCTATAGATATAAGAATGGCTAGTATAGAGTGTGATTAAGATATAATTATGTACATACAATTCATGTATATGAAAGCTTGGTTAAAATTAAAATTGTCAAGTGTATAATACCAAATATGAATGCATACATCCCCATCCCTATTTTATTCTAATAATTTAATTTTAAAGTAAAATGAAGGAAGGTGAATCTTGAGTGTAACTATGGTAGGTGTGTTCAACTTGGTGTTGAGTATTACAATTTATTTATAAAAAGCGTGCACTCAAATATGTAAAAATTAGTTTTCACTTAAGATATAAAATATGAATCTAAAATACTGAACATATTTGAAATTGATATAATAAGGAAAAAAATACACTTATATGTACACAAACCAAATTGCCTAGTGGAGATAGTGGAGAATGGTGTGATTATGCCCCTTTGAGATGCCATTGTTAAAATAATAGGTTTATATGAATATGATATAATCCTCATTGTCTATTAATAATTTATTAAAATTTAATTCACGTATAACCTTAAATACACTACTCATTATGTTTTCATTATGGAGAAATAGGACCTACCATAGGTTCCAACAAATTTGAGAATATGAGAATATATGAATATGAGTAAGATCTATGAATCATTCAGTGCACATGGATTATATGATTCAAGCTAATAATATGAGTATATTTGATTAGAAGTTGATGAAACAATTTTTTATAATATTTCACATATACCCTATATATTCCCCCAATCTAATAACTTGTGTAATCTAATTCATATAACTTGTGATAAAATATCATGATATCTATGAATTATTCATTTATGCTATGTATATACCCCCAATCTAATATCCTATGTAAACCAAGTCCTATAATATACATTATAATAAGTTATAATATATGAAATTTCTTTAATAATATAATAAAATATCTCACATATGCGCTACATATACCCCTAATTTGTGTCAAATTCATCATAATTTGTATAAAACCTATAATAATGTATGTGTACCTATAATAATCTGCATAAATCTATAATAATATCTTGCCATAATCTAAAGTTTTTGTGCCAATTTTTTTTTGTGTGTGCTCAAAATATAAATATTTATATGAAAAGGGATTTGTCCTTAAGACAATCCCATTATTTATTCCCCCATTCTAAAGTAAGGTATGTAGGTTGCAGATTATTCATTTCAAAACAAAAGATTTTAAAACATCATGTTATATACAAAAAATATCTAATCATGCAAAATTATGTGATAACATGATAATATTATGTCATGATAGTAACATTAAATAATCTGAGAATATATGAAACATATATCTGAATTCATACAACTATCATGTTAATATATACAACAACAAAAATACATAAAATAAAGTCAACATAACAATGAGCATAGAAATAATGAGTAGTAACTACCTAGGGAATGTATGATATGTATTGTGTCATCTCACATAAGAATAATATTTTTTGATAAGGATAACATAATAAAATACTCAATAAGGAAATTTTTAGCAATTAGTTTTCACAGTTTTGAGAGTCTTGAGGACTTCTTGACTCTGGATTGGTTATTTTAATAATGTATATCACAAAATAATTTGCCAATAAAATACATGAATGATGATATTTACCCATAGGATAGACAAATTATTTATACATACAATAGAGTTTTATTCTTGGATCACAAAAAAATTGATGGTTTAGAATTTTAAACAATGTTTGGATTGACACACATTCTATAGACCCTAGGATCACACTTGCCAAAACTTTAGAGGGAAGATTTAAAATGTAATTAATTTTTCCAATTATACCAAACACAAATTTTTTAAACCTTATTATATATATATATATATATATATATATATATATATATATATATATATATATATATATATATATATATATATATATATATATATATATATATATATAAATTTAAGCACTATTTTATATCATGGAAAAATTCAAACATAATTTTGTTTATGGTTGGGCAATTATAAAAAGATCCAATTAATAGGTGATTCAACATATAAATAAATCAAAAAATTATAAATGAAAATAAATAAATATATTTATCTAATTAAAAAATACTCCATCATTGTAGTTTTATGCCTATAGGTATATTTATTGATCTAATTTTAAAACTATTTGTGATCATTTTTAATTTTTTTAAAAATATTAGTGGATTTATGTTTATATTTTCTAAGTTGTGAAAATTTTCTATCCTACAATTATTTCCTAATAATATGATTCTTTATTTATGTTTTTAATGCTTTATTAATCTATCAATGCTTTCCTAATCTCTCAATTATTTGCTAACACCTTAACAATTTTCTAGTTACATGATGCTTTCTAGACCATGTAATGATTTATTGAGCCTAAAAATACTTACCAATCCTATGATGATTTTGTAAGCTTGTGATGCTTTCCTAAACAAGTAAAAATTGTGATGTTTTCCTAAACCTATGATGTTTTCCTAACCCAATGATAATATCATAAGCCTGTGATGCTATCCTTGGCTTGCACTTATTTCATGAGCATGTAATGCTTTCTTGAGCATGTGAAGCTATCCTCAGCTTGAACTAATTTCATAAGCCTATAATGCTTCCTTGAACATGTGATGTTATCTTGAGATCATTATTATTTATTAAACCTATGATGCTTTTGTAATATTTTTATACTTTCCTAAAACCATGATGGTTTTTTAAATCTATGATTTCCTAACAAAGTGGAACTTTTTCACCATAGTGATGATTTTACACACTCACCATGATTTAACACATATTATATGATTATAAAAGAATGAGAAGATTCTACATGTTATTTAACCCTTTTTGGATATGTGTTGTTAAGGGATAATGGGTAGAATAGCCTATGAACAAGGAACAATGAAAATATTTTAGAGCATGCCAATTGATGTAGGAGCATCATTCTTAGAAGGATTTGTGTATTAAATTTTGATTTATTTTCATAATTTTGGCTTGGTGATGGTTTGTATAGATTTTTTAATTACTTAAAAATCCTTATATTTAAATTTGGTAAGATATAATTACTTTTAGGTAGTTCAAATTTCAAATTTCTTTTTTCCCCACTAAAACTTATTTTTCCAAAAAATTGAATAATTGGATTGTAGTTGGAGTTGCAGGGGTAAATGAATGACTTGGTTAAGGTTTTGATTTTATTTTTTTAAAACATCTATAGTGACCAATTAATTCCATTTCAAGGGTTGAAGTCCTCATATGTATGGAAATCCAACATTATTCTATTGTCCATACTTCTTAAGTTGCCTAGTGACTGTTGGAAGGCCCCTTCCAAGCAATTACAATAGTTATGGATGTATAAAAGTTGTGATTTTTGAGTAATTAGTTGTTTTTGAATTTTTTAGAGGCACAAGGTTTTATGTAATAAATGAGAAACCCATGGTTTTTTAATTTGGTACCTACATACCCCTATTTCTTTTGTTTTTCTCATTGTATGGTCTTGACTGTATAACTGTTATGAAGGAAATGGTGCTGGAAGCATATTAAAACTGATATTTAAGGTTTTGGTGAGTTCCAATAATGTTTCTTTAATTTATTTTAATCTTTTAATTTCAACTTATCTTGTTATTTTATTGCCAATATGGACACAGTCCTGTAGCATGCCTTTCTCTACACAATCAAACACAAACCAAGTTAGAAAACTTAAATAGAGGATTGGAAAGGGATTTATAATGGTTGGAAGAGTTTTTTTGGTTTAATATAGAGTTTTATAAACTTTAAAAGTCTAATAAAAGTATTCTAAACGTCCAAAAATCCATTCATTTGTGCTCTTAGGTCTACATAGGGGTATAAAAGCCCTAAACTAGGGTTTTGACGATTCCACAAGTTCTCATTGCCCACATTCTCCAAAATTTTAGTAGTATGATTGAATTCAAGGTTTAATAAGATATTAAATTGTTTTCATACCTGTATGACCACTCTAGTATGTATTTTTAGTGATTGTGTTGTACTTAGGCTCAAATAGTCCTAATTTAGTGAGACCTAGTGATAGAAAAGAGTTCTAGAGAGAGAATTGGGTCAAGAAAACATGTACTAACAAGTTGAGGGTACCTATAAATACCATTATGATATATTTATAAAATATATTTTTTCTTTACAAGGCAATATATAGAGAGAAAAAGGCTACTAGGCAAGCCTAAAAGGCTAGGAATATATGTACACAAGGTAGAGTTAAAACTTGATCCCAAGTTACTCTAAATAATTTTGGTCTGACATATAAGAAAATAAACTTGTAAATAATTTTGATAGAGGATATTACTTAGAAGAGAGAGAAGCCAGTAATTGTTTGATATATTAATTGAGAAAGAGCCAAGATGCCACTAGGAAAGAATGCAGTAGGTGAGAGAGCAGTAGCCTTAAAGATGGGTGATGTCATATTAAAATATTAGAGGAACATTACAGTCAATTTTTATTATATTATTACAATAGTGGAGGTTAACTAGATAAGAGGAGTGGTCACAAGTGATCTGAGTGACCAAGATGAAGATGAACCCCAGGCACTAGAATTTAGAAGAGAGAGAGAGAGAGAGAGAGGAGAGAGAGAGGAGAGAGAGAGAGAGAGAGAGAGAGAGAGAGAGAGAGAGAGAGAGAGAGAGAGAGAGAGAGAGAGAGAGAGGAGAGAGAGAGAGAGAGAGAGAGAGAAATTAAGGTGGTGAATGGGTAGGTATATAAGCCCAAATTATATATTTAAATATATTTAGGTAGACACATTGGGGAAGAAATCCTTAACTAGATAGGGGAGTTAGATAAATACTTTGATTTTGAAGATATTATAGAAGACTAATAGGTGAAGTTCTATAGAAAAAAGTTGAAGGGACATAAATTTATATGGTGGGATTACATCCAAGTTGAGATAATAAAGAAATTAAAGGCCAATATTAGTTATTAGAATAGGATCATGGAAAAGTTGAAGAGTAAATTCTTGCCTAGTGACTACATCACTAAATCATATACAAAGCTCCAAAACTTGAAAAAAAAAAGATGGAGGTGAGAGAGTACATTGAAGAGTTATCAAAATTGAGTATTATATCAGTTAATATGGAATATGATAATGAAAAGTGTCAAGGTATCTCAATGGCTTGAGGTACAACTTACAGGATAAGTTGAGTCTAGCTAGTCCTAAAACACGTGAAGAGTGTTACCAGTTACCATTAAAGCCTAAAGATAAAATTAATAGAAATAAAAAGCAAAAAAATTGAGGAAGGGGTATAATTTTCATAGGTAGAGGATAACAAGGGGGTAGAAGATACTCATAAAGAAGTAATCAAAGAGAGTCTAGTAATTCACAATAACAACCCTCAGTTCAAGATGTGGTTTTAGAGGTATGAGACGTTATAATAGGGGTAGATATGAATCAAGGGGTAGAGGATTAGGTGGATTTTTAAGAATATTTTTAAAGTGAAATAATTTTACTGGTCATAGAACATGGGAGTTCCTAGAGGACCAACCATCAGGGAGTCCAAGAACTAAGGGGATAAACTAGATTACATAAGGAGTTCAGGAGGAGAGTGTTTGATCTCCATCCTTTATGGAATTGCATAAAGTTGGAGAATCAATAATAATTATGATGGTGTTGATTGATCCATCTAAATATAAGGAACCACCAAAACTGAAGAGGACTTTTCATGACTTCTTAAAAATTCCAAGGTAAGTGTTGTAAAATGGTCATAGATTTAGGAAGTATGGATAATATAGTTTCAATGGAAATGGTTAATAAGCTTGGGTTGAATAATATACCTCACACCATATACCATTCAAGGTCTCATGGTTAAATGAGGGTCAACAATGTGAGTGAAAAAAGTTGAATAGAGTTCCAAGTTGGGAGATATAAGGACAATGTACTTTGTGATGTCATCCCAATGGATGTTTAC
>JARHVA010010247.1:0-197334 GCA_037957365.1 Torreya grandis
GAGAAGGAGGCGAAGGAGAAGGAGAAGGAGGAGAAGGATAAGAAGAAGGAGGAGAAGGAGGAGAAGGAAGAGAAGGAGAATAGTGAGGAGGAGAAGGAGAAGGAAAGAAGGAGGAGAAGGAGAAGGAGAAGAAGAAGGAGAAGAAGAAGGAGAAGAAGAAAGAGAAGAAGAAGGAGAAGAAGAAGGAGGAGGAGGAGAAGGAAGAGAAGAAGAAGGAGGAGAAGAAGGAGGATAAGAAAGAAGAGGAGGAGAAGAAGAAGGAGGAGGAGGAGGAAGAGGAGGAGAATTAGAAAAAGGAGGAGATGAAGGAGGAGGAGGAGGAGGAGGAGGATCAAGAGAAGCAGGAGGAGGAGGAGGAGAAGAAGAAGAACAAGAAGAACAAGAAGAACAAGAACAAGAACAAGAACAAGAACAAGAACAAGAACAAGAAGGAGGAGGAGGAGGAGGAGGAGGAGGAGGAGGAGGAGGATGAGGAGGAGGAGGTGCAAGAGGAGGAGAAGGAGGAGGAGAAGGAGGAGTAGAAGGAGGAGGAGGACGAGGATGAGGAGGAAGAGGAGGAGAAGCAAGAGAAGAAGAAGAAGAAGAAGAAGAAGAAGAAGAAGAAGAAGAAGAAGAAGAAGAAGAAGAAGCAGAAGCAGGAGGAGGAGGAGAGAGGAGGAGGAGGAGGAGGAGGGAGGAGGAGGAAGAAGAGGAGGAGGAGGAGAAGAAGAAGGAGGAGAAGAAGGAGGAGGAGAAGGAGAAGCAGGAGGAGAAGGAGGAGGAGAAGGAGAAGCAGGAGGACAAGGAGGAGAAGGAGGAGGAGGAGGAGGAGGAGGAGGAGAAGAAGAAGAAGAAGAAGAAGAAGAAGAAGAAGAAGAAGAAGAAGAAGAAGAAGAAGAAGAAGGAGCAAGAGTAGGAGGAGGAGTAGGAGGAGGAGGAGGAGCAGAAAGACATTTGATCAACTCTTTGATTGACTTGGTTATGAAAGGATTTATGGCCTTGTTTATCCATTACTTGAATTGTTCATATAGATATTAAATTATTATTAGAGCATCACTAGACCAGATACTAATAAGACCTAAAAGGGTATCTTCAATATTTACCTTTGCTCCATGTGCATCTTCTTCTAATTTATTCATCTCCCCTTCTATGTATAGTAGAATACTTGAGCAAAAATATAGAAGATATTCTTCTTGTTTTATCTTCTTCATAGATCCCTTAGGAGCAATCTATTTCTCAATCAAAATTTTCTCATCCAAATTAAATATTTCTTGTAGAATTTTTTGTTGAATCTTGGAGATGCCATTTTCACTTTATATCTCCTTATTTACTTCCCTTACCTTTATTATCTTATTAAAAATATCAACATGAGCATCAAGAATATTTGGGAAGAGTTTTTGGGCCTTTTTCTTCATTTTATGAATCCACTTATCTATATATTTTGAATTATCTATAATCTCTTCCACTTCAGTAATCACTTACTGAGAAATCACTACCTTAAAAATTAAATTCTAATGAGGAGAAAAAATTTCTACGTTGGAAAGTATCTCACATAATTTATCATTTTGCTCTTTTAATTTAGCCTTGGCAGCTTTCTCCTCATCAAGTTTCCTAAAGAGTGTATTAATTAAAGTTTGTTTATCTTGATTTAATATTTCAGTGTTAACCTCCCCAAGGGGTATCTTTGAAATTGTTTAGTCATTCTGAGTGACTTTTTTTATTTATTCCCTATGGTGGAACTACTATCTCAACAAACTTTTTCCCTAAAGGTTCTATTATCAATTTTCACGTTACTTTTGCACGCTTGGCTCTCTTCCCTTTATTATCAAGAAGAAGAAGAAGAAGAATATTATTCAAAATTTGGGTCAAAATTAATCTACTTCATGGACTTGAATTTTGTAATTATCTCTATACTTAATGTGTTGAGATATCATGAATTGGATTGCTACATCATTTGATTTAGCAATTGACTATTTTTATATTTCCAATATCAACATCTCGTTTTCAATTATTATACAATGAGATTTATTTTTCTCAAGCCTTGGCTCAAGTATCTTTAGTTCCTCTAGACATTTGATCAACTCTTTGATAGACTTGGTTATGAAAGGAGTTATGGCCTTGTCTTTCCATTACTTGAATTGTTCATGTAACTATTCAATTGTTATTAGAGCATCACTAGACGAGATACCAATAAGACCTAAAAGGGTGTCTTCAATATTTACCTTTGATCCATGTGCATCTTCTTCTAATTTATTCATCTCCCCTTCTATGTCTAGTAGAATACTCAAGCAAAAATATAGAAGATATTCTTCTTGTTTTATCTTCTTCATAGATACCTTAGGAGCAATCTATTTCTCAATCAAAATTTTCTCATCCAAATTAAATATTGCTTGTAGACTTTTTTGTTGAATCTTGGAGATGCCATTTTCACTTTATATCTCCTTATTTACTTCCCTTACCTCTATTATCTTATTAAAAATATCAACATGAGCATCAAGAATATTTGGGAAGAGTTTTTGGGCCTTTTTCTTCATTTTATGAATCCACTTATCTATATCTTTTGAATTATCTCTAATCTCTTCCACTTCAGTAATCACTTACTGAGAAATCCCTACCTTAAAAATTGAAGTCTACTGAGGAGTAAAATTTTCTACTTTGGAAAGTATCTCACATAATTTATCATTTTGCTCTTTTAATTTAGCCTTGGCATCTTTCTCCTCATCAAGTTTCCTAAAGAGTGTATTAATTAAAGTTTTTTATCTTGATTTAATATTTTAGTGTTAACCTCCCCAAGGGGTATCTTTGAAATTGTTAAGTCATTTTGAGTGACTTTTTTTATTTATTCCCTACGGTGGAACTGCTATCTCAACAAACTTTTTCCCTGAAGGTTCAATTATCAATTTTCACATTACTTTTGTATGCTTGGCCTTCTTCCGTTTATTATCAAGAAGAAGAAGAAGAAGAAGAAGAAGATTATTCAAAATTTGGGTCAAAATTAATCTACTTCATGGACTTGACTTTTGTAATTATCTCTATACTTAATGTGTTGAGATATCATGAATTGGATTGCTACATCATTTGATTTAGCAATTGACTATATTTCTATTTCCAATATCAACATCTCTCTTTCAATTCTTATACAATGAGATTGAGTTTTCTCAAGCCTTGGCTCAAGTATCTTTAGTTCCTCTAGACATTTGATCAAATCTTTGATAGACTTGGTTATGAAAGGAGTTATGGCTTTGTTTATCCATTACTTGAATTGTTCATCTAATTATTCAATTGTTATTAGAGTGTCACTAGATGAGATACCAATAAGACCTAAAATGGTGTCTTCAATATTTACCTTTGCTCCATGTGCATCTTCTTCTAATTTATTCATCTCCCCTTTTATGTCTAGTAGAATTCTCAAGCAAAAATATAGAAGATATTCTTCTTGTTTTATCTTCTTCATAGATCCCTTAGGAGCAATCTATTTCTCAATCAAAATTTTCTCATCCAAATTAACTATTGCTTGTAGACTTTCTTGTTGAATCTTGGAGATGCCATTTTCACTTTATATCTCCTTATTTACTTCCCTTACCTCTGTTATCTTATTAAAAATATCAACATGAGCATCAAGAATATTTGGGAAGAGTTTTTGGGCCTTTTTCTTCATTTTATGAATCCACTTATCTATATCTTTTGAATTATCTCTAATCTCTTCAACTTCAGTAATCACTTACTGAGAAATCACTACTTTAAAAATTAAAGTCTACTAAGGAGTAAAATTTTCTACTTTGGAAAGTATCTCACATAATTTATCATTTTGCTCTTTTAATTTAGCCTTGGCAACTTTCTCCTCATCAAGTTTCCTAAAGAGTGTATTAATTAAAGTTTGTTTATCTTGATTTAATATTTCAGTGCTAACCTCCCCAAGGGGTATCTTTGAAATTATTAAGTCATTCTGAGTGACTTTTTTTAATTATTCCCTATGGTGGAACTGTTATCTCAACAAACTTTTTCCCTGAAGGTTCAATTATCAATTTTCATGTTACTTTTGCACGCTTGGCATTCTTCCCTTTATTATCTAGACTTTTTAACAACTATAAGTCTATCTCTTCAAGATTAATCACTTCCTTTGATTCTGGAGTTGTCTAAAATGCTAACCAGGATGAGAAGTCTGTGCTAGTGTAAGTGCTTAAATGAAGAACTATTTGTTACTGGTCATTTCTAACTATTAGTTTGTGAGAAGAAACTTGTACCAAAGTATCTTTCTAAACTTATTTTACTAATTCCTTCTTTCCTTGCTTCTCAATTTCTTTTATTTTCCTCTCTACCACTAATTCTACCTCCTCTTTCTCAGATTATTTTTCTTCTATCACCTCCATCTTCTCCTTGGGGTCCTCAACAATATATTTTGATACTATGTCTACTTATTTTTTAGCTTCCTTTTTTGTTTCAACTAATTTTTATTTTTTAGACACTAAATCTTCTAGATATTCTTTATCATACTCTTTTTCAATGATGAGTTGATCATCTAGAGGAGGTGGTGGCGATGAAGCAGGAAGGGAAGATGGGGGAGGAAGAGGAGCTTCCTTTGGAATAGATTTCTTAGAATATTTGGTGATCTAAAACATAGGAGGAGGAATCAAAGTTGATGAATCTATGACAAGTGTAGTGGATGTGGGAATGGTGGAAATAATAAGAATAGAGTAGTAGTAGAAGATTCTAATGGTGGAGTAGGAACAATTAACTGGGTTGGCTCTTTATCTTTTATTACTAAAAATGTAATAACAAATTTTTTCCTCAACTTTAACTTCTTTATAAGACCTTAGCTACTTTTCCCTTGTATTATTTATTTCATCTTATAACTTGTATGAGTAATTTCCTTAATTAATTCCTTCATACAATAAACTTTATTCAAAATCCATGTGGAAGTCATAGATAAAATTTGTGAAGTCCTCTCACTGATAGTTTTGACTTACTTTTTACCAAAAATAATTTTAAGAATTGGAACATTGTCTCCAACAAAATGAAAAACATCACTAGTGACAACCCTATCACCATCCATATCCTCAAGGATAGTATCTAGATCAAATGCATGAATCTATTCCATCATCAATCTATTGTTGTCCCTCTTCCTTACATCAAACTCATCTTTGAAATCAGTCCAATAATCTTCAAGTGTTGGGATATGCATGTACTCAACGGAAGCAGTATTATGAGCTAGACTTATACAATCAAAATTAGCTCTAGCATAAAAGTGTGTTTGAGTATAATCATGGTACATCTTATTCTATAAATTCCTAGCTTTATAAATTCTTGGGAAATGATAGTGGCCAATGATAATGGGAAAATTGATAGCTAATTTTTGAGCTTTTGACTGTAAATCATGTAATTCAATAAGTTATTTGCACATTTCCATAAGAACCCACTTGTCACTTAGATACCTAGGTAGCTTGATAGGTGCACTGTCATGTCCCCTTTTCAGTTGACATCTTCAGAGTTGAGGATTAGCCTATTATGTGACCTTCGTAGGCTAATAAGATGGATAGAGGGTCATGATGGAGCTTGGCTTGGCTTAGACTAGCATAATTTTCCTAGTTGACATTCATTTAGGCTTTTATGGACATATTTCCCTGAGCTCCTATTATTTAGGGATATTTGACATGCATCAGAGCACCCTTATTTTGGTATGGTCATGTGTAGAATCACTCCCTGATTCATGAGCTTTAGTCGGTTCAAGGATCAGACATATATTGAGGGAGATATTAATATTTGATTGATTTAATAAAATATTAAATATTTAGCATATTTTTAATTGTGAAACCCTAATTCTTAATTATGAAACCCTAATTAGGGTAAGCACACCTTTTTGAGGATATAAGGGTTTCTTATTGGGGGAGGCCATTAATGATTATTATGATTATTGATTATTGAGATTGAAGACCAGGTATTTTTTGAGAAGACTGAACCAAGAGTTCTAGGATTCCATTTGCATTGGAGAACATCCACTATTTAGTGTGTGCAATTTAGAGGTTTTGAGATATCAGCTAATCTATTACCAATTTGAGAGATAACTTCATATAGAAGTTGTTACAGAGGTTTACAGGTATTTCTTTCATTAGGTTTTGTTTTAGAAATTGTTCAGATAAAGCTTTTCTATATTAGTGAAAGGTTTCTTGAGATTAGGCATCTAGCATATAGGCCATGCTATATTGTAATTTGCCACTGTACAAAATCCATACAGATCTATACCAGGCCATACCAACCAAATCACCAATTGAATAAGGGTGTTGTTAGCTGTTGTAGGTTGTAGAGAAGTGCAGAGACCGACATCGGTAGGTAGAGATAGCCAGTGACCGACATCGGCTGACTTAATACTGATGTCGGTAGTGAAGCGACCGACAGTGACGGATGTGAATAGAATATAGACCGATGATGGTAGTATAACTAACGTCAGCTACTGTGTTTTCACATAGTGACCTGAGCTGTTTTAGATTCAGGTTTTATTTCTAGTTTGTAGAAAAACCAAGTTTTGAAGACAATATTTTTATATTATTTTATATGCATGACAGAGATTGAATATTGTAATCATCTAGAAGGATAATAAGATCATTGATTTTCTAGTTAAGAAATTATACTATTGTTTATTTATCTATTTGAATTTATCTCCAAAATCATATCTTTATTCATGCAAAAAAACAAAAAAATCAGAATACATAGAAACGCAATTCAAAATATCCAGTTTTAGAATTCAAGGGAAACAGGGGATATTACATGCACCTGAGAGACCTCCTACTCCTAGGTATGTGAATCTAATAAATTGGATGAAAATTCAACCATATGATGAAACTACATCCCATGCTTCATCTGATACTCTTCTATGTTTTAGGGATGTTTTCAACTTATAAATAAGTTCATAAAAGAATCTATCATTTAATACAATATAATGTTTGTAATACTCTAAAAGGACTAGCTGAGGGTAATACTCATAAATTGGTTCAATTTTTAGTGTTTCTTTCATTCTCAGACTAGAAAAGGCTTCACTTGAGGTTGTTGCATACATAAGGTATGAAGTCATCTTCAAATCAAAATTCTATAACACATTCCTTAACTATTGATCCATATTATCACTTATCACTCTTTCCCATTCAATTTTTGTTAATCTTCTAGTGACATCAATAGTCCTGATATAAGCATACATCCATGGGGAGAAACACTTGGAATTATTTTCACCATTGATTATGCATAGTAATTGGATGATATCATTCATTTCTTGAATGAAATCTAACCTTACTATCCTACTATGGAATGTACAAGCCTATTTTAGTTATCTTAATGCTTTTGATGGCTTATTCTCCCATTGGGTTTTGGATTTCTCCATATTTATATCAATTACCTTTGATATTGGGATATTTAGATGATAATTGAAGTATTGAACATCCAGTATTATAACTACATTCCTAGTAATACCTTTTATAGTATTGGTTAGGGAGTCATAGTATTTGACACATGTCAGAACAAACTCAAGAAGCTGAGTTAAGCTTAGGAAAGTGACAACTTGTATAATTCCACTCGTAGTCATGGCATGTATGAGTGGAGTTTTTACTATGGCCTTAGATGTCTCCAATAATTTGATTACATACAATGCCCCATGTCTGTATCATTTATCTCAGTTAACTTGGAGGCTATGCTTGATTCAATTGGGTAACCCTTATATTCATACTTCATTTTTAGTTCTTATGACCTAACTCTCTTAGCAACTAATTTTATCTTTCTACTTGGTTTTGGGATCTCCTTGAATGCTAACTTTAGAACTTCCTCAATCAGTGTTTCCTGCACTTGTACCTCAATTACTTCTTATGATCTCTTTAATCCTTTTGACCCAAATATTGGCTCTTGATAACTCTAAAAAACTTGATAAGTGATTATAAACACTTATTTATTACTCTAAATGGTTTAGAAATTTTGAGAAAAGAGTTAACTCATTGTTATTGAATAACCCCTAAACAAGTTTCATGTTTTGAGTAATGGAAAGTCTTAAAAAACCAAACATCTTTCATTTATGTAATAGGACCTCAGAACCATAGATAGCTCACTATGGTTATATAGACAACTTCAAGTTTTTGATGGCTAACAACTTTGGATTTTCTTTATCTAGCTACTTGGACTTGAAAACTTGAAGTAAGCAAGCATGAGAAAGAAGTTTGAGTTGGTCTTAGGTATTATGCAAGTTTTTCTAGACTAAAGACTTTAGGGTTTTGAGAAATTGTAACTGCATATGATAAACCCAAAGTAATTAATGAGCAAAGGAAAGCTCAAGTAGATCTTGGGTATTATTCTACATGTTTGTCTAGAATCAAAACTTTAGGTTTTTCAAAGGTAGTTACTAGATACTAAAAGCCTGAGTAAGTAGTGTTAGATAAACCAAAGTGAATAAGAATTTTGAAGGTTGGGTTCTCAAGTGTAGCAAATTAGTTTCAAAAACAAGAGGAAGAAATTAGGATTGGGGAACTCGAGTGGGA
The DNA here is from genome assembly GCA_037957365.1 of Torreya grandis. Lineage (NCBI taxonomy): Eukaryota > Viridiplantae > Streptophyta > Pinopsida > Cupressales > Taxaceae > Torreya > Torreya grandis. The sequence goes on from JARHVA010010247.1 coordinate 8,490, forward strand.
AAGGAATCTTAACTACTAGGGTTTTCACAAAGGTCTTGATTTATTAGAGGTTTTTAAAGCAAATCTACAACATGATAAATGATCAAAAGTCTAAGCACATAATTTAAAACATCTAATCATGCTAAGAAATAAAGAGGAAACTAAAATGAAATAAACATAATAGAGAAACAATCATGGTGGTACAATAACATTTGTAGAGTAAAAAACCAAAAAAGAGGTAAACAAAGGACATAAAAACCACAAGAGGATGATTTAATTAACTCAAGAGCAAATGGGTCCAAAAGGGAATTGCTTGAAAGTGCTCTAGAGACTCAAATGGCATGGCTCAAGGTTTGTAAGAGTAATTACTTGGTTGGATGACATAGCTGATAGGTAAGAATGACATGGAATTTCCCAATATATAAAAATGCCAATGCATTAATGACAATCATGGAAAATCTATGTAAGCCTTCAACTCTTTTATCAAGTTTTATAAGTTACTTTACTTGATTTTGGATTTTGAAGTAGTGCTCTCAAAATTTGATTAATTTTACTAAGTAGGTCTTGGTCATTGAGTAGCTTGGGTTTGAGAAATTTTATTACTTTTACTTATGATTTTATGAGAGTAAAATAATATCAAAAACTTGATTTTCATTAGAGAATGTTTAATATATTTGTGGGATTACTTTGCTTGGTTTTTTTGGTAATGCAGTAAAGTAGTTCAATAACCCTAGTTTGAAATGAGAGGAATAATTTAGGTTTTTGAGACAACTTTACTTCTTGTTAATTAAGTATATTATTTTAGAGAACCTGATTAGGCTTTTAAATGACCTAAATCACATTAGCCTTCTTGATATAATGAAGGGAATGAATAAATTGATTTTAGTGATGGCTTCAAGCAATTGTTTTGAATCCTATGGAGTGACTAGGAATAACTAGGGAAAACAATCAATCAAAAACTATAACTAATAGAAACCAATTTATTTATTCAAGGGATTGGATTCAACAAGTACAACTTACTCACATGAGACAAGAATGCAAAATTTTTAATAGGGGTACCCTAAAATTTGAAGTGTGAAATTTTGGGGACAACATAGTGTATCTTCAAATCTAGTATTCAAGATTTGTTTGTCAAATTTTTCATGTAATTTAAGGTAGGAGAGGGTTTGAAATTGGTTAATTTTTTAATCTAGAATCTATATTTGATATTGATTAAATTTTTTAAACTTACAATACTTTAAAAAAAATATTGAAACTCTTTTTATATCAATTTTAGATTATAAAATTTCAAAGTTGTGCATATTAAAATCTCCATATTTATAAAATTTATATTATTTGTTAGACATGGTAAAATATAAAATATCTAGAATTGATCTTGTATTTTTTTTTTGAATTCTACTAAAAAAATACAATTTTAAAACAAAAATCAAAATTTTTGGATCTTCTGATGTTTTTTTATGATTTTTTTAAAGTTTTTATTTTGTAGAACAAGTGAGGAACATCATAAAAATGGATTTTTTTATAATATTTTTATTGGAATAATCAATAAAATCTTATATCACTAGATTCCTCTCATTAAGATATTTTTGAAAATTGTTTATTTTTTGAAAATGAAATATCAAGGCACCCATGGTGAAAGTTTGAAGGTAGATGATAATTTGGAAAGTTTTCATTTAGTGTAAGGTCAATGTATTTTTGGTAGACTTCCACCTAGATCCACCACTTCCAGTAGTAGCACCACCATTACACCACCAGTAGTTTTCAACCTCTACTCATGCCATATGACCACCTATTGGGATTTTTTAGCCCCTAAGGGCTTGTCCTTCATCACTATGAGCCATATTTGAAGATATTTTCTTCTAAGGCTTATAACTTTTGATCCATGAAGCTTGTAAAGGTGAGTTTTTATTCACCTTGTCTATTTTTTTGAGATCTATGCAGTGGTAAGGCTATTTTATACATATTGATAATCCATTTTTTTAGAACTTTCATTTTGATTTTTTTTTCATGATCTTCATGGCTACAAAATATATTTATTTTGATTCTATATCAGATTGTAAACATCATTGGTGTAATTTATTGATTCATCACAACATTGAAAGTTTTAAGGTGAAAAGCCCATTTTTTTACCATAATTGTAAAGATTGTCAAGTGGGGGGATATTTTATTACCTTTAATTAATACATCTTACAACTAGAAAATTATAAATCTCCTCAAACACATTTTTAGTTGAAACCAACATCCAATTTTCCATTACTTTTTTGCATGCATTTTTTATAGAGTCTAATGTCCATTGTGTGCTTATGTGAAATTTTTTATCTTTGTGTACGCATTTTTGGATTTTATTTATATTTTATAAATGCACTTTTCATTTGCATACTTAATAACACACTTGTAATTTATCATACACAACTTCCAAAATGTTTAGTTCTGGACCATGTCTTGTGCTCCCTAACACACAATTGCTTCACAATGATAATTATGTAGTATGGAAAATAAAAGTATAGACACATCTTGACTTTGAAGACATTTGGTTAGTTTTAGAAGGCACATGGCTCAGAAATGTAACAAATGTTGATCAATAACATAAATATGATAAGTCTAATAAAAAGGCTAAGTTAATAATCATGTTTGGAGTTTTAGATGAGGTACAACCTCATATCTGTAGTGCTATAACTATAAAAAGATGCATGGGATAAGCTTAAAGCTATATATGAAGCTAAGAATCAAAATCACATCTTGCATCTTCAGAGCCAATTACACACTCTTAAGCTCAAATTAGATGAAAAATTAGAAGCATTCCTTAGAATATTTGAAACTTTATGGGCTCTACTTTAATCTTTAGGTGAATCAGTGACAGATGACTCTTTGGTCCCTATAGTCCTTAGAGCACTACCCCCCTCATATAGGATCTTTGTGACCATATTAATGTCACAAGACAAAATCCAACCTTTGAGGTGTTGGTAAATGTGTTACAACAAGAGAAAGCCATTCATAATTCAAAGGAAGCAGATGATGAGCATGCACTTACATCGAATCAAAAGGGGAAGAAACCCATGAATGGTCCAAAATAATCTCCAAAGTAGAATAAAAAACAAAACCAATAAGGGAGCAATTCACATTCTCTTAAATCATGTAAAATTTGGGGAAAATAAGGACATGAATTAAAACATTGTTGGTATAACATATTTCAATCATCAAGGAAGATGTCTTCTTTTAACAAGTCACCATAAATAGAAAAGAAGCAACCAAAACAACAAAATAGGTGGAAACAAAAAAATTCTAAGCATAAACAACATGATAATGTTGATGAAGACAATGATTATTCAAATGAGGAATATGTTTTAGTTATTCAAACAAATGAGTCTACCAATAATCCAAGTGTAGTTTGGTATGTTAATTCAGGAACAACCAGACACATGATAGGTAAAAAAGATTGGTTTTTTAGTTTGATAAAATAAGAATCAAAGGTAAATGTTTCACTTTGAGATGATACCTCATATATATTTCAAGGTATTTATGACATCAAAATTTAACTTGGAAACATTTCAAATTTTCTCTATGTTATAGGACTAACAAAAAATATGCTATATGTGGATCAATTACTTGAACATAACCTCATGGTTGAATTTGATCACCAAAATGGTCAAAAGTTTTTCCACGTCAAAGATTAATATAGGAATTTCAAAGTGATTTCCAAAGCTTCTAACATTTTAAAAATGTTTTATCTTGGTTTTTATAAATGATCATCAAGCACTTGTGGTCAAAGGTATAAAACTAGGCAATTTAGGGCACATAAGATATGGTCACTTGAGTTATAGTTATTTGGTTCAATTGAGAAAAAAAGATATGTTTTGTGGTTTTATTAAACTCAAGAAATATCCTAATATGTATACCAATTTCTTATTAGGAAAATAATTAAGATATCCCTTTAGAAAGATTAAGTATCAGTCACTTGGTAAGTTAGACTTGGTACATGCCGATCTTTGTAGATATTTTACTCCCAATCTCAGAGGGTATAAATACTTTTATATTTTTGTTGATGATTACTCAAAAAATGTGTGTATGTTTAAGACTAAGGAACAATATTTTCAAGACCCTTCATTCAAATTATGGAGGGGAATACACCAAAAAATAATTCTCAACTTATCTCAGTGTAAATAGAATCAATCAAAAATTCATAGCTCTTTATTCACCTCAACAAAATGGAGTTATAAAATGGCATAACAAATTTATTGTGGAAATGTTTTGTAACATGGTTGAGGATGAAAAATTGACTAATACATATTGGGTATAGGTTTATCACACTATAGTCTACGTATAACAAGTCACCCACCAAAGCTCTTGATGGAATCACACCTCATGAAGCTTGGATAGGGAATAAACCAAAAGTAACTCACATTGGAGTTTTTGGTTGTAAGGCATACATGAATGTTCCTAAGAATAAAAGAAAGAAGTTGGATAATAAAATAAAGGAATGTATTTTTTGTGGGATATAGTGCATAATCAAAAGAATATAGGGTCTTTAATCCTGAAACAAAGAAGGTACTAATGAGCAGAGATGTAGTGTTTGATGAAAAGAGTGGAATAAATCTAAATTATACATAGGAAAATGATATAATCTAAATTCATATAATATTTTTAGATATTAATGGTGAAAGTGAATATGAATATAGTCAAATAGGACCTACAACACCACCACTTATAGTTTAGCATATGCCCAAGTGGTATACAAGTACTATATGAGATGATAACTTGAATGGAGTACCAGATACATCCACTTAAAGATTGAGGACTCAAAGCATGGATTGTGAAGATGTCAATATGGCCCTTATGAGTATTGTGTAAGTAACATATGATCTCTCTAAATTAATAGAATCCCTAAAATCTAGACCTTGGAAAGATGTCATGGATATAGAATATCAATCATTGATGAAGAATAACACTTGGTAGCTTGTTGATCTTCCACCAGGTAATAATCCTATTAGATGTAAATAGGTCTTTAATACCAAGTAAAACTTAGATGGCAGTATTGATAATTACAAGGCAAGGTTTTTTACAAAAGGGTATGCTTAGAAAGAAGACATTGACTATGAGGAGACTTTTACTCCCATAGCTAAGATAAAGACTATCGTAATGGTTTTTGCTATGGCTGCATAGTTTGGATGGAAATTCCATAAAATGGATGTAAAAATTTCCTTTCTCAATGGATATTTGAAATAGGAAGTCTAAATTATTCAACTTCAAATATTTGTGGCACCTAATCAAGAACAAAAAGTGTGTAGGCATATCAAGTCTCTCTATAGGCTAAAATAGGCTCTGTAAGCCTGGTACATCAAGATTGATGACCATCTCATACAACATGGATTCAATAGAAGTCCATATGATCCCAAAATCTACCTCAAATAGCATGGTGGAGAGGTTATTATAGTGATTGTTTATTTTGATGATCTAGTCATCATTGGAAGCACAATAAAGAATGATCTCAAGTGATTGTTTAACATGATAGATCTTGAGATACTAAATTGTTGTATTGGTTTAGAGGTATGGAAGAAGGGAAATTACATTTTTGTTTTGTAGATGAAGTATACCAAGACATTTATTGATAAATTTAGGATGATATATTGTAAGCCTATTGCAACACCTATGGAGACAAGAGTTCAGTTGTCTTGTACAGATCCATCATGAGAAGTAAATATAACTCTCTCTCTATAGTTGATTGGGAGTCTAATATACTTAACATATACTATGCTAGATATTAGCTATGTTGTCAGTTATCTTTCTTGGTTCATGAAAGAACCAAATGTGGCACATTAGAAAGTGACAAAGTAGGTATTGAGATTCATCATAGGTACATTTGAGTATGGCCTAGAGTACATGAAGAATGATAATTTATTTTTGATAGGATACATGGATGTAGATCATGTATCTTCTATTGATGATAGGAAATCCACTTATGGATTTGTGTTATTTCTAAAATATGGTCTGATTTTATGGGGAAGTAAGAAGTAAATTTATGTTTCTAAATCTTCCATAGAAGTAGAATATCACACTATAGTAGGAGCTATCTACAAAGTGATATGGATACATCACATTCTTTTAGGACTTGGAGTTTTATAAACTCAGCTTACAGTTCTAAATTTTGATAATTAGAGTGGTTTACATCTTGTTCATAATATAATGTTTCATGAGATAACCAAGCATATAGAGGTTTAGATTAATTTCATACATGAACATGTTCATTAACATAACATATAGCTCCATTATTTACCCACTTAGGATTAGTTTGTAGATGTATTCATAAAGTCATTTGCACATGATAAGTTTAAGGCATTCAAAAATTCTCTCTTCTTTTCTTTAAGATATGATCAATTAAGGTGGGGGATGTTAGAATAATTAATTAATCTTAACATTTTGTAATAAATGTCTAAATGTGATTTATACCTTTGATTGACATAGGTTAGTTAGATAGGGTATTTCCTAGATGTGTGATTAGTTATTATGAGTCATAATCTCCTATAGATTAGGATATCTAATCTCACTTAGTAGTATATAAATAATCACCTCTTATAGTGCTTTTGTTAATTCATTTAATGCAATTTCATTCTAGATTTCATGATTTAGGGTGCATGGCTTAGGTTTCAAGTTTAGGGTTTGGGTTTACTACTTAGGAATTAGGGGTTAAGGTTTTTAATTTTGATTTTAGATGTATATGTTTGTAATATTAAAAGGGATAAGGATCACCTAGAATGGTAACTTCTATATCATTATGAGAAAACTTTTAAAATTAATGGAAGGTGGATGAAATTGCATTCATGGCATGGATCCATAGATGAAAAAGTGGTAGGTTATATGGGAGATCTAGATCAATAACATGAGTGAGGGTTTCTTGAATGATATGCCCCACCATAATTGGAATACAGATGGTTCCCACTTATTGGTGCTCATTTATATCATATACCTTTATAGTAATGGAAATAGTCTCTAGTGTTACCATATAATGTCCTAAATGATTTATTAAACTTAATAAACATAAATTTAGGTCTAACCCATTGTCTTAAAAAACACTTTTTTAATTTATTCTTGGAAATTATTACATATGTGTATATTGTAAAATTATGGGATTAACCCATGGGTGAAATATTTGAATAATCAAAATTTAATTAATCATTTTTGGACAAGTATCCTACAAACGCTTGGAAGTTGGATAGATTTATATTTCTTGGAACTTTGGATTATTTCAATATTTTGTACAAAATTTCCTTATATGTGGGATATGTTTTGAGAAGATCCAAAATGGAAATTTGTGTTGGAGTTTTCTCAAGTTGTTATATGATGTTATATTTTCCTTCGAGACTAGGTAAAGGGATACTTGGAAGGGTAATCTTCACATGCCCCATAGTGATGCCATAATCTTAGGATTTAATTATATGTACATAAACATGATGATCCATATAGTCAATGTGATTGATTATATAATCAAAAGTGTAATTGGTTTCATTGAAATTATTTGTTTGGATTTGAATTTTATTTTACTTAGTTTTCCCTTTCTCATGTTTTTGAAAGGGATCTTGATATATCCCTGGTTTTTTATTATTGGGAGTTGATGAATTATCCTATATTATTATGTCACCATTATCAATAATATATTGTATATGGTGTTTAACTCACATGCAATAATGTTTATAATTAAATTTTATTATATGGTAGCCATAATAATCATTATCTTTGTACCACTTGGGTTTTGGAACATTATCATCAAAGGATTTTGTATGGGGGAACTTGACCATGTTTGCAAAAACCAAATTTTGAAAGATTAAATCATGACATTACCAAAGTAGTGAATTTTCATTTTCAATTTAATTTTATAGGTTTACCACTTGGTATAAAGATGTTCTTTATAGGTTGGGTGTTTTGAATTATTTTGACATCAAGTACACTGTCTCCTACCAAGTTCTTGTTTTTTGAATAGAACTTAGGTTTTTCATTTTAGTTTGGAGAAGAATTTTATTATTTTATAAATTTTATGTCCCTTATAAATTAAATTTATTTCAATTTGAACTCCTTTATCTATTATTTCATCAAAGGATGTAGCACAATGTAATTTTAGTTTGTAAGCCAATTATAAATTAAGATTACTTTTAAATATAGATACAAGTTGTTGCTTGGGAGGTGACCATGGGAATTGAATTTTCAAGGAATTTTGTCTTTGAAAAAAGGATAAAGTCTCACCATTACATTATTTAGTTTTATATAAGTCTAACATGGTCAAATAACATTCAACATTATTGTAAAAGTGACACATAAATATTTTGAAAGGGTCCTCAAAGGTTGTGATTGAACCTTTAGGTAAGTGTAAAAATGAATCTAGGGATTGACACCCTATAATACATGGAAAGAGACTTAATAGATTATCATTTGTATAATCAATGCTTAAACATGACATATAAATCTCTTTAAGATGTTCTCTAGGATCTCCTTTTCCTTTATATTTATCAAACTTTGGGGGTTTAAAATGTGAAGGAAAGAGTACCACTATCATAGTAATGTCAAAGGGGTGTGGAGAAATTTATTCAAACTTAAACTATTTATGATTGGAATAATTACCATATTATAATCCTTGGATCTTTTATTTCATTCTTTGTCGTTATTGGCTAAATGTCTCATCCTTGAGTGGTGATAATTGGCTTATATTTAGATTCTAAAATGGATTGGATTATTATCTTATAAATTATTTTGGATTGATAATTAATTGGTATTAATATTTGAAGTGAAATGTTGATTTTGATTATTTGGATTGGTATTAAAATTAAAAAATTTATTTTTATTTGGATTATTTTTTTTTGAATTTGAATATACATTAAAATTTGGATTTGAATTTTGATTTTTATCCATTGATTTAAATTCAAATGTGCATTCAAATTAGGATTTCCATTTTGAGTGGTTGATTGATTTAAATTTAAATTTGCATTATAATTAGGATTTATAATTTTTGATTGATTTATCAAAAGATTACATGACATGTTATCTTTAATTTCATCTATTTCCCTTTCTAAAATTTTAACATGATATTCAATAGAAAAGGAATGGCTTTGTTGAGATGTTTCATTTATAATTATCTTACCTTTATCCATGTAAGTTTGGGAGATATTTTGATTAGTGTTAGTGGAATCTAAAATTTCTTTGATATTCATTAGGTAATCACTATATTTTCATTGTTATTGGATGGGAGATATAGTTTCTTTACTTGCAATTAAGAGTGATAATTCATTGGGATCAATATTTGAAGAAAACTTGGCTCCTAGACCCAAACATTATAACAAGACCTCATTTTTATTTTATTGGAGATAGTCTATCATTTAGGATGGTAGATTTTAATGTAAGATGACTTCATCGGTATGTTCATCTTGATAAGATCCCTCATCATCAACATTGTCACTAATCTGAATATGATGTTCTTGGCTTCTAAATTGGAAAGGGTCATTTCTAAAAGGTTATTCTCTAAATTTAATATTATTTAATACCATTTGTCTTGTAATAAGAGAAATTTATGTTAAATATTTGACTCTAAAACTATAAAATTTAGTAGAACTTGAAATTATAAATGTTTAATAATAAGTTTTATCTTTTGAACTCTCTTTCTTGATTTTAGGATTTTGGTTTTAAAGACTCTAAAACTGGTTTTCAAACATAAAAAAATCAAGTATGTGGTCTTAATAAGGAGTGAAAAAGAAAAAAAAAATCTCTACTTTAACCAAAAATAAATATACAAGTCACATAAATGGATAAAACTAGGCAAAAAACTTGAATGAATTGTAGGCTCTCATATATAATGACTGCTTCATTAGAAAGTGTCATCACAATGTTTTAGAGCACTAACTATGGAGGTATAACCATACCCAAACATTATTTTTTGGATATGTTGAGAGTAACTTCATGTAACTAACTACTTATCAATGTACTAAAATTCAACCAGTTCAAATGGCTATCTTAGGATTGAGTTTTGTATAGTATTATCTAATGGGGAGTCCTCTATATACCCTTCAGTACATTAAGGCCCAAAACTATGGAAGAATTTGATTTAACAAATGCACATAAATGGGTCTTGTCCCTATGTTCCCAACCCAATCATAAGATTTTAGTAGGTTGATGTCAAAAAAGTTAAACTTCAAGGTCATTATTGAAACCCTAGGTATTGAAGCATGGAATCCCCTCACATCATGATGTGATTAAAATACACAAATGCTTAATAAATTTAAATAACATATCCTTGATTTATATACTTTGTTTGTATATGAGTTTTAGCTTATTGTATGGTGGTGAAAATCATAGATGATAAAGCCCCTAAAAAATAAAAATATATATTGTCACTTATCTATGATTTCTAGGTATCATCACCAATGTGATATCACAAAAATATAATACTCATAAGTGTAATCTAGGTAAAAATGTTCACAATATTTATTTTTTTATTTTTGAGTATCATCACTAATGTAATGTCAAATAAAGAGCATACACAACCCTATGTGATATAAACATGAAGCTTTAAAAAATGGAAATGTGATATAATTATTAAACTTTTGAAAAAAACAAAATTTTAAAAATAAGCAAGCTTAGTAACAATAAAAATTTTGTTTTTGGTTTTACTCTTCATTTATTTGGAAACAATACTACACAAAATAGTTATTAATTTATTTGTGAAGAGCAGGTAACCCAAAGAAATTACAAGTTAGCTAAATTGATAGTAAAAAGTAATGATAAAATAAAATACCAATTGTATAGAACAAAATTGTTGTTATGTAAAGATAGAAAATGATGGAAACATAAAATAACTAAAGCAATAGTGAAAACCACAAAAACCAAATAAAAGTTCAGACATCAAAATTACTAATATGTGAACAAAACTACTAAAATGTTAGATAAAACTACTAAAGTTTTTGCCAAAACTACTATTCTGACCAATGAAAATTTCAAAAATTTATACAAAATTATCATTTTATAGGCATAATAAATAGAAAAAAATAGAAAAAAACTAATCCATAAATTAAAAAAAATAGGAAAATCCAAATTTTAGCAAGCTAAAAAACCAATAAAAACTAGAAACAATAACAAAAATATAAGGAAAAAAATATAAAATCAAACTGCCAAATAGTTTCGATAAAATTGTTGACATCTACACTAAATTTGTTAACATATACTAAAAACCCATTATTATATAGAAAAAACCTACCAAAAAATTCCACAAAATCATTTTTTTGTAAAATTAAAAAAAAATAAACATACAACAACACATGATTAAAATATATGAAAATTAGATGCTCACAGTCTAAAAATTTCAAAAATGTTAAACATAAAGCTAGAAAATAGTAAATGAAAACCTAAAAAATCACTAAGAATAATTTTTTTGAAATGTTCTATAAATCCACACAAATTTGCTAAAAACTCACCATTCCATAGGACAAAAATCTCATGAAAGTCATAAAAAACTTAGAAAACTCCAAAAACATAGCTAAAAACTTAAAAAACAAATTCCAAGACCACGATTAAATAGTAATGTAATTTAAAAGAGAGAAAAAAAGATAAACTACCTTAAATAATGGAATTATGGTGAACAAAATTTGGGAAAGGTCCCACCAAACATGCCAAAATGTGATGGCTAAAAAATTAAAGTTCTAGTGAAAGCTAGGAAATCATACTAATGCATATATTATTTTAAACATAAATTAAAACCTCAGATTGAGAAATAGTGATGAAAGAAAACTAAATAATAAGATACTTACAAAACATGTAAGATACACTCATCACCTTCTCCATTATGAATATATGTTTTGTTCTTACTTCATTAGATGTGGGTACTCAATTCATTTCCATAAACAAAGGTGAATTAGGTAGCATGTGGGGGGGTGGGGGGGGAATATCTTGGATTCTCAATGGATGCATAAGTTGCATTTATTATCAATTTGATATCTAGAGGGTTGATGATTGTAATGAAGTATGACATGTATATTTATATGGTTTTAGGTGAGAAGATGGATGGTTGATAATAATTCAATTTTATTTCAATGTGGTAATAATAAATAGTTTGATTTGAGTCCTAATCTCAATGGATGATGACTAATTCCCATGTGTCTAAGAGAAAAAGGGGAAATTTAGTTCCCAGTTTAAAATATCTTAGGAATGAGTCAAGTTAGTTGAAATGTTCAATGATGACTCAAAAATTGGTTTAGTAAGATTAGGAGGTGTTTGGATGACTCAGCACTTGGTTGAGAGAAGTGTGAAAGTTATTTGGATGAGGTGGAAATTATAAATTTTAATTAATTTTGAATAAATATGTGTGTATTATTTAATTAATAAATAATAAATTATTCAAAAAATGTAGGGAAATTATGTTAATGGAAAATTAAAATTTGGGATGGTGAATGAGTTAGTGTGTCAATTTTTAACAAAGATAATTATGACACTAAATTAGTAGAATTTAGGTGTCTAAAAAAGTCTAAATTCATTAATTAGGATTATAAAATGAGTTTTTTTAAGAAACTTTAAAAATTTAAATAGAGAGAGATGAGTGTAAAACATTACATTGAAGAGTATTATAGACTTACCATTAGAATGGGTCATGTTGAATATGATGTTGATAATATCTCAAAATGTGTACATGGATTGTGCATGGCAATTTTGGATGGGTTTTCATGATCAAATTGAAATAAATTGAATAATCCTACCAATGTGGACTAAATACAAAAAAATTTATCACACATATAAAGAGTAGCTTGAGGGAAGGAATATTCATTCATAGTTATGTAGTTGTAGAGGTTATTATACACAAGCACAATAGAGAGTGGTAAGTACTTGGTAGAAAAATGAAGATAATACCTATATAGGTAGAGGTAATTTCAAATGTAGATGATCCTATGGACAAGGTAGAGGTCATCGATTTTATAATACATGTTTTAGATGTGGTGAGACTGGACACATAAAATTTGAGTGTCCTCATCTACATACTAAATGAAATAAAATAACTTATGCAAGTGCACATATTGTGTAAGAATATGAAGAAGGTATTGTGCATATTCAAAACAAAAAGGAATTAGATGTTGGAAAATATCTCATGATAAAGAGGCTATTTTTAATGCCTGTGAAAGAGGAAAATAGTCTTGCACAGAGAAAAAATGTTCAAAACCTATACAAATATAGAGGTAAGTGTTTCAAATTTATTATTGATAGTGGCTCATGGATAATATTATCTCACCAAAAATGGTAAGAAACTTGGTCTAAATATAATTTTGCATATAAATCCATATACGGTTTATTTTTTGTTGAAGGACATTTCTAGTTAATGAATAATGTGTTGATGGGTTGATTGGAACACCAACTTAGGCAAGGTGAGGTCTCACCCAACCTATCCTAAAAGGAGAAAAATTATCCTCAAGATCAATTACTACCATGTCTTAGCTTGCAGGGTAGTCTAATTGTTGATGTGTAATTATTTCATTCAATGACCATTTTTGGAAAAAAATGTAGATAAATGATAGGTAATGCTAAAATTGTGGATTCATTACCTAGAAAATCATCAGTTTGGATTTATCATGGAAATGTTGTTAATGTAAGTATTGTTCATTGCATACATAGATTCAATAGTGAATTAATAATAATTAAAATGTTTGCAATCAAGATAAACATGTAAGCATAGATTGAAAATTTGAATCTAATATACATACTCTAAAAAAATTATAAAAAATATCAAAAGAAGAGAAAGAGGAAGATGTAATATTTATTTTGTAGTGAAAATAAATTTAATACAATTAATTAGATGGAAAGCATGAAATTAATTTTTTTATCTAACTAGTATGCATACAACTATGAAAAAAATATGATTCAAGAGTTTGATGTATTCAACTATGAATAAATATGGAAAAAATCACCATATACAAGCATAGATAATGAACATCAATCTTCATAACATTTCAATTGATATACATTTTCTTGAAAAATAATGTTTAGATACATCATAATTAGGGAAAGTATAAATGAATGCTTCATAAAAACATTGCTCACAAAAAAACTAACTAGGTGTTGGGTGTGAAGTCAACATTCAAAATCATTATTCATAGTCACTATTCATGGACATTATTCATTTTCACTATTCATGGACACTATTAACTATCACTATTCATGGTGACATCACATGTGGGTGAAGTGGACTTAAATGATATGGAATGTGGTATACAAGTGATGTGGCATGTCATATGTATGTGGTGATGGTGGCTATGGTCTATAGGTGATGTGGCATGTAAGTGATGTGTTAAGTAGATGATGTGGAGTATGCCTATAAAGGGTCTTAAGTGTGATCAGGATGATGTAAAAGGTGTGTGGGGAGTAGTATTCCACTGGAGGACATAGATTTTGTCCTTGGTGAGTCACATAGATTTATCATGTGGTGAAAAATACAAGGGTCAAGGTGTGGGGTACATCTCTTGATGTGTTCATTATCCATGGTGGTAGAGTAAGTCAAAAGGTTATTGCAACACATTTTGGACTTATGTGTGCACATAGATGAAGAAGAAAAAGACTATAAAATTCATGATTAGCTTCATATTTGTGAGTGGAGAATAATTCTTGGAGTCACATGAGGTGGCTTGGAACTTATCTAAAGTGGAGCATCCACTTTGTTTACCCTTAGAGATGAAGACACTATGAACATTGTTGTTGTTTGGAATCACTTGTGTAAGTGGGGATCATGTTTTAGATCCATATGGAGGTGGGCCATGATATTTTCTAAAGGTGGATCTACCTTTGTGGACTTATACACATAGAGCTAAAATTTTAGTTGAATCATTGTACACCCACTCATGTGTGGCACATTTTTTGGGGTCACCATGAAGTTTCTCTCTCTCTCTCTCTCTCTCTCTCTCTCTCTCTCTCTCTCTCTCTCTCTCTCTCTCTCTCTCTCTCTCTCTCTCTCTCTCTCTCTCTCTCTCTCTCTCTCTCTCTCTCTCTCTCTCTCTCTCTCTTCTCTCTCATTATAAAATGATATAAAGCATTATGTTCTCCTTGTATTTATTTATCCTTACATTTGAAGGGTAGGGTTAATTCTTGGATAATTATTAGAGGTTAGAGATCAGAAGGCTTGTAATCTTATCTCGCATAGATGCTTGGGTTGTAAGCATCATGTATGCTTAGTGGTTAGATCCTTTAAGGCTTGGTTATTAGCAAGACTCACCTAAATGGTTGTATGTAAGTATGGAGATCCTTGACATTATATGTTAGAGACTGTAAGGCTATGTTAGCTTGGCTCACCTAGATGGATATTTAGAGATTGGAGGCTTGTTACCTCAGCTCATGGAGATGGAGGTTGATGATTAGAGCTCACCTTGGATGTTAAAAATTTTATCATTGTAAGATATTCATGTTGCAACTTGGAGGTTAGATCCTAGAAGGCTTGGTTGTAAACTTGGATCACTTGAGTGCTTGTAAGCATTAGAAAGTAGTTGTTAGAGGATTTGTTCTTGTATAGAGAGTTTTAATGATGGAACTAAAGTGTGGATGGTACCTTTTCTTTTTGGATTTTTCCTTACTAGTTTTATAGGGTTTTCACATATATCTTATGTAATGTTTTATCTCATGTGTGTATGTTTTCTATAGCTTATTTTATTACACACTGATTTGATTGCATATGTTTTAGGATTATGTTTTTAATCCTAAAAATTGGTATAAGAGCCATGGTTATTGGCTAGTTTGTGCAATTCAGAGCTATAGGTGGAGAGACCAAGTTATGAAGAAAACATTTTTTATGTCAGGTATTTCTCTCTATGGTAGATGTAGATGAAGAATGGAGGAAACATTAAACAACCTTTACCTAACAGATCAACACCAACATAGTGTTCATAATGAAAAAGAAATTGTATGACTTGTGGTAGAGTAATCTAATTTCTATTGGTGTAGATGGAGGGTGATGATAAGGAATTTACCTTGTTATGGTTCTTAGTTAGTGAAGGGGTATAATTTTTGGGATCCTACTTACATAATGTGTTGGTTGAGATGGTTTTATAAAATCCATGGAAAGGAGGAGGTACAAAAAAACCTAAAATTATACCTATTGAACTAGTTCAAGATGATGGAGAAGATAAAATCAGACCTAAGTTTCCAAAAAAGAGAATGTTAATTTTGAATCAATCTAAAACTTAGAGATACATTGAGTAAAGTGCTTGATGGTTATAGTGTAGTAGAAGAAAGTACCTAGGAGGTTTATAGTGTAGTTGATGTGAGTAGTGAGGTAGACCAATGCATGGAATAACTCTACATATGAGCTATTTTGACATGTGGTAGATTAGGATGAAATAAAATTGTAGGCTTGAAAACTTGGTAGGTGTAGTGATGTACTGAGTAGCATGATGACTTCCTTAGAACTATTGACATGTGCCATGTCGAGTATGGTGGATAGTGGTCTACTATGTGTAGAAGTTAGGCATTAATTTTTATGGGTTCTTATCTCCTATTTTTATCTACTATTAAGAGTGTTTCTTACACTTTTTTTTTGAGATTGGAGTAGTTATTTTCCTACATGGTGATCTCATGATGAGATGGAATAGCCAGAGGGATATGTATATGAGGAAAAATGTTTCTAGTTTATAGACTAAATATTTTACAATTTTAAAAGATGTGTGGATGGAGTAAATCAATACCTTCATGGAAAGCCAAGGTTTAGTATGTGTTGCTCCTATGGATTGTTGACATGTTAGATATATGACCCAACATGATCATTATTGTGATGGATCAATTAGCTAGGACACATGATATGAAGGTGGTATGGAGGAGCAAATCAATGATGGAAATTCCAAAGGATGGGAGAGCAAGGAATTATCCCACTTATTTAATTTTGAGTTGTATTTATAGGAGTGTCCTAGAGGAGAAGACATGTTTTATCATGTGTACTGTATTCATCAAGAGTAGGAAAGCCTCATTTAGGCCATAGTGTGTACTAGATCAGATACTTCCAAGTAATGGGAGTAGTGAGAGGTTCATTTAATAATCTTGAACAAGGATGGGTCTATGGTGAAGTGGGAGTCACTTTAGATGCTAAAAATCTACTATGGAAGAGTAGATGTTGAATAATGATGGTTAGGTAGAGAAGTTTTAGTAGTGAATAAAAATTCTACTAGGCTTATTATGTGGGTAGTAGTGGTCATGGATATAATTTAGATGGTAGAATATAAATGTGTGGTAACCCTTATGTATATTAAATTAAAGTGGAAGATTGATGGTGTGAATTCAATAGTCATAGTCACTATTTAAAGACACTATTCATAGACACTATTCATGGTTACATGGCATGTAAGTGATGTGGAATGAATATGATGTGACATGTGGTATATAGGTGATACATGGTGATGTTTCATGTGGTATTTAGGTGTTGCATGGTGGTGTGGTCTATAGGTGATGTAGATGATGTGGCATGTTGGTGATGTGTCATTCAAGTGATGTGGTAGGAAGGTGATGTGGAGTAGGCCCATGGAGGGTCTTAAGAGTGATCAAGATGATGTGATAAGTATGGGGCATATTAATCCACTAAAGGACATGAGTTTTGTCCTTGATGAGTCACATTGGTTTATCATGTGGTGAAAAATATAAGGGTCAAGGGGGTAGGGTGAATTTATTGATGTGTCCATTATCCCTGATGGTAGAAAAAGTTAAAGGTGATTATGACACCTTTTGGAATTATTTGTGCACATCGATGAAGAAGAAAATATGATCACTATTCATGATTAACCTCATATGTGTGAATGGGGCACAATTTTTGGAGTCTCATGGGGTGGCCTAGATCTTGTTTAAAGTGGAGCATCCACTTTTTTGAACCTTATAAATTAAGATAAGATGAATAATATTAATGTTTGGACTCACTTTTGGAAGTGGGGCATAGGTTTTGGAGCCACATGGAGGTGGTAAATTATCTTATCTAAAGGTGGATCTACCTTTGTGTACTTTTTCACATGGAGATAAACTTATAGTTGACCATTATACACACACTCATGTGTGGTACATTTTTTTGGGTCACCATGAAGTTTTTCCCTCTCTCTTCTCTCTCATTATAAAATGACATAAAACACTATGTTATCATTATATTTGTGTATCCTTCCATTTAGGGGATCACTCTTGGATCATTATTAGAGATTGGATCTTAGAAAGATTATAAGATTATCTCACCTAGATGCTTGGGTTGTAAGAATCATGCATGCTTAGTGGTTATAGACGAAAAGGCTTGGTTGTTAGCAAGGATCACCTAAATGGTTGTATGTGAGTATGGATATCCTTGAGGTTAGAGGTTAGATCTCATAAGGGTTATGTTAGCTTGGCTCACCTAGTTATATATTTGGATATTAGAGGATTGGTATCTTAACTTGTGGAGATAGAGATTCATTATTAGATCTCACCTTAGATGTTATGGATGTTAGCATTGTAATAGATGCATGTTGTATCTTGGAGGTTAGAGCCTCTAAGGCTTGGTTGTAAGCTTAGCTCACTTGAGTGTTTTTAAGCACTAAAAAAGAGTTTCTAGAAGATTTGTTATTGTAAAAAGAATTTTTTTTTATGGAATTAAAGTTTGGATGCTACCTTTTCCCAATGGTTTTTCTATCACTATTTTTTTTGGATTTCTATGTATATCTTATGTAAAGTGTTCTCTCTTGTGTGTGTGTTTTTTGTAGCTTCTTTTTGATATTTCATTGATTTACTTACACATGTTTTAGGATTATTTTTTTAATACTAACACCAAGAAATCAAGTGATTGTAGTAAATAAGTATCTAGTATTATATTCTACTTAAAATATTCATAGTTTTATGCAAACAAAAGAATTAACTAGATAACTATGTTATGGGATTTGATACTTTCAATGTTTCAAGCCTAATTCAAGGCCCATCATCAGGAGGAAGAGAACATTGAGATCCATGAATAAAAGACACAAGATAAATAACTATAAGTAATAATTATTTTTCACTTATAATAGCTTGGCACTATTGATCATTATTAAATCTATTCTTAACAAGATGAATAACAGGTTTCTATATGTCACTAAGTATCTAACCACCATCCCTATTTAAATTTTTTAGGTTTTTCTTGATTTCCACTACTTCTTAGATTTTACTACTCATAAAATGATTATCTATAGAGATAATAGTGACTTTATCCATGAAAATGTGGTGAACAAAAGTGTATGAATGCTTTACTAAGGTAGATTTATGGACTCAGTTGAGGGAAATATCATCACAATGCTCTTTTATCATAACTTGAAAATAATGACCTATTTCCTTGATGTATAATTTACCATAGCTACATGGTATAATTTACCCTATCTATCATAAAATGATTTATGTTATTCCATGTATATGTGGTAAATTATACATTGATGAAATAGGTTATTCTTTTCAAGTTAGGATAAAAGAGCATTGTGTTGATCTTTCCCATAATTGGGTCCATGAATCTACTTTAGTGGAGAAATCATACACTTATAGTAACCACATTTTCATGGATAAATTCAGTATTATCTCTAGAGATGATCATTTCATGAGTAGGAAAATCTAGGAAGTAGTGGAAATCATGAAAAAACCAAATAATTTAAATAGGGATGGTATTTGGATACTTAGAGATAGTTGGAAACCTATTATTCATCTTGTTAAGATTAAATATAATAATGATCAATAGGGCCAACACATTCTGAATGCATAATAATTAATACTTATATTCATTAAACTCATGTCTTTTATTCATGGATCTCAATGATCTCTTCATCCTGATGATGGGCCTTGCATTAGGCTTAAAACATTGAGAGTATCAAATCCCATAAATATTAATTTATTTAATTCTTATTTTCTACATTATAATCCTATTGAACTAATCCCTAATTGAGTCTTATTGTTATATTTATATATAATTTAAATCCAATATCACTCACCCACTAGGTGATTACAAACATTAAATAATAGGCACCAACCAAGGTATAAATTCAATGTGTTTTCATTTTCAAGATAAAAATGCCTCCTTTGAATGCACCTTTTTCTATTTAGTGTTGGTGACATATAAATATTGGAATAATGCATTATTCTAATTTACATAGGCTCAATTTAAATATTTCTTATTTTGATCGATCATCATCATATCAAATATTGGGGTAAACTTTCTTAGGCACTTAAATGTAGAAGAAATCCCTTGGGATAGTCCTTGGACCACATTCTATGTAAAGGAACCAATGTTGGATTAAGGCATTATTTTACCTATTTGTGATCTTAGGTTTCTTGATCTTGATGTGCATTCCATTATTAAACTTATCCCACTATCTAACTTGCTTAGGAATGTATGTTACATGGTCAATTTTACCACTATAACACAAGATAATCTACGACTACACATATCTAATTAGACTCATAGTCTAACTTATAGATCTTGATGGCCTAGACAAGTAATATGAATATCAAGTTTAGGTTCTAATCCATTTGGTGTAGGTCCACATATCATCTTTGGGAAGTTCACTCCACATGCCAACTTTTCACCACTTTGGGAAGCCAACATATCCATTATATTTTAGGGTATTTCTACATGGTGACTTTACATTAACTCACAACATAGCAGATGTTCCTAGGATCTTGACTTTTCTTTAGATATGGTGTAGTGATATCTAGACAAGTGGTAACTACTCATTGAATCTAGGCTTGTAGAAATGAAAAAAAAAATTATTTGTTAGAATTTAAATAAATTAGATATTAGAAAATAAATTTCATATAAAATGACTAAGGCAAAATATTAAACTAAAGGGAATTAAAGCCATTCAAATACAAATGACTACATCTAAACATTTCAAATGAATATGAAAAATATCATTCTATAAAAAGAGTGACTAAGTGTAACAGATCACACATCAAAATGATTAGCAATCCTAGATTGGAAATAAAATGAAAATGGATTGAAATAAAATATTAGACCCTTTTAAATTATCAGATCTAAAAGCTTAAGAAATTTAGTTTAATGAAGATGACTAAGTTTGAAGATCAAACATTAAAAACATTTAATCATACTAGTTTAGAATAAAGGGAAAATGGATCAGTTCTAGATGATAAATCTTCCTAAATATACAAAATCCATAGTTGGATTAGTCTAAATTGAAGATGATATGAATAATTATCAAGATAAAAGTATATAAACACAACTAAACCAACTATACATTCTAGATTGCTAATAGACCAAGGCTCTGAAGGTGAAGTGATTGAGGTTAAATATTGAACAATGATTCAAACATAGATATATTTCTAAAAATTAATAAAAGTATAGCTTAATGATAGTTAGGAGTCGTATAAATACCCGAGTCAATGGTGACCAAAGGGAAAGCTCTACAATACTAATAACAAGGCTCTAAAATGATCAAATATTTAAAAAGACTCATGAAAATTTCACCTCTTTAGCTCAAAGGAAACTTATTATGATAATTAACTATTTTTATAAGTGGATATCAAACTTAAACACATTTAATGTTAACATGGATGCTAGTATGTCATATAGTTAGCAATCCATGCCATATTGCATTCATTCATACACCTAGGTCCTAATTTAGTGTCTAACTAGGACGATGAATTTTATGATCTTAGTGAAGTGATATATTGACAAGTGGTAAAATTTCACTTATTTGGGACCTCACCTAAGACTTACAAACATACAAACCATCCTAGGGAGTAAGGAAACAAGATTGTGCCATGTGGCATTATCTCAAGTGTATAAGATCTTGAATATAGATTAAAAGTATACAAACTATCCTTGGGGATTGAAAAAATGATATTATGCCACATGGTGTGATCTTATGCATTCAAAAGGTTTGTGTTTTATCAAATAAATTAAGGGGCCTAAGGAATCACCGAAGTTAGATTGATCCATGTGTTCTCATCCCAGACACCTAGAATATTTAGGCAAAATAACTAAGTCCTAAAGAGGCTTGGGGAAGTGAGTGAGTGAAAATTGGTAGATCCTTAATTTATCAAGGACTTGTACAAAATGAAAGGGAACCTTGGTAAAAAAAAGAGATGTAATTATTAGATTTTCAAATTTAAACCATGAGCTAAAATAAATAAGTATAAAACCAAAACAATACAATAAAAATTGGCCTATGATAAAAAAAAGTCTTTTGTCTAACCCAAAGCCAAATCCAATCCATAATTTAGAAAGTGACTAATTTTTGAAATAAAACCATGAAAATCCATAGTCACATTTACCTAAAATAGGGAAAATACAAACCTAATCTTGTGAATAAACTATCCCAATTTCTTAATTTAAAGTTAATTAAGTCCAAAGTTTTTAAAATGACTAAGTGTAAGGGTAACTCAATATAAAACCTTAGCCATTATAGTTTGAAAAGGAGAATCCATGGACAAATTTTATAAATAAAAGTTCATGACTATATGCAACGCAAAATGTATTATATTTATAAATCAATCATATCTCAGAGAAGATAAATCCTACTAACACTTTCAATCATGGATACATTAGGTATTTAGGGTCAATACCAAGATAGATCCACTAGAACTATCCAAGGGATATCTTACCATAATATTATCACTAGGGAGGGTTCCAAAGTCTCTAGTAAAGTAAAAAAAAACTATACAATAACCCTAAATAGGTCCTATGTTTTCATATTCACTAAACTAATAAAAAATAAATCAAAATATAATATAGCGCTCACCAAATCTTAATGTACTAAGTGGGGGTAATAAACATGAAAAAAAATCATGCATAGAAGACATATACTCACATCAATGTATATAGAATCCTAATATATGGGAGATAAGTAAAAATGCATATTTATCTACTCTTACAAAGGAAGAACAAATTTAGGAATATTTACCTTTGAATATGAACCTATCAAGCCTCCAACTCTCCCTTAGCCAAGGTACTTCACAAGAAGTTATTGTTGTATGTAAGGATGACAAGTATAAATCACCTCTAGGATACAAAACCTATCAATACATCTAAAAAACTTATCCAAAAGATAAGATATGTATCTACAAATAAAGTATGAAACCCTAAGATATGCTCCTCAAGTAGAATGTTGGATAAGAAGATATGTAAGATGTATCCCTTATTTTTTTCTTCTCTTAGAAATGGAAAAATATATGTGTTTATATGGGTAGATCTAACCCTAATCCTTTATGAAATTTTAGGTTGATAAGGTCAACCCAATTAACCTAGTTTAATTATTGACAAAAATAAATTAGGTCATAGTCTAGGTCGGCCCCTCACCGACCTAGACCCTAATAAGTTTTATCAATTATAATATAAGGTTAATAGGGCTGAGAGTGTAATGTAAACCATAAAAAAAGGGTTTTATGCTAGGAAATGGATAATGAAGGTGGAAAATTATTAGAGGAGGGTGAAAAAGAGGAGGGAAAATTTAGGGAGATGTTTTTGGGATATGGGTCTATGGACATTAAGTGGTAATAAGGGACAACACTTTTAAAAAGCACTAATGGTCTACCCACCCATTTCCCAGTGTACCCCTTAAGTCATTCCCTAAGAGAGATTGAGACCCGATGGGTTCTTGTAAGATATAAAACATCAATAATTGATAAAGTTTGAAAATATTATATGTAAACATATGCCCCACTCTAAGCTCATCGCATGACATGTAGGTGTAACATGAGATGGAACTTCATAAAAAGAACATAGCTGCACATATTACTAAAACTAAATAAATTGTAATAAGGAAAAAAAAATGAAAGGATAGAATTGAAAATCACATACCTTTAATTACCTCAATGTTTTAGATAAATAAGGATATGCAAGAAATGTAAAGGTGTTTAATGTAGATAACATTAGGTGAATTTGTAGAGATTAGTGAAAAGAGCAAAAAATATAAATTTTTGGAACATAAACATAAAATAGGTGAACATATTCTATATAATGTCAGTATTTTATAACATTTTATGGTTTGTAAAAAGTGTTAGTAGAGAGAAAGATATGATCAAAATAAGAAATATATTGGTAAATATTTGAAAGGTAAATAATTTTGAATAGTAAATATAAATAGGGTGAAAAATAATTCATTTTCCATTTTTACTATTCTAAGAAAATAGAGCTTTGAAGGACCTATTGGGAAACCAAAGAGCTAATATGGTGAGGAGATGATGAGTAAGATGGGGAGTATGCATATCAGCTACAACAAGTACAACATAGGTAAGCAACAAAAAATTTAACTTTTTGAATATATTTATTTGAAATTGAGTAAATTATATAAAATTGACTAGTAGGCAAAATATAGGAACTAGAATGAACCCTAATAATTTTTTAGGCACACTAAGCGTAAAATGGGGTATTGGGTAGGAAGGAGTTAGACCAATAAATGCTCAAGGCATTTATGGTAATTGGTCAAAAAGTAATCATTATGGATTAATAGAGTTGACTAGGTCAACTTAATCTACAAGGTGAAGGAGAATAAATAGGTTGATTATATATAAATAGGATGATTTAGTTGGTTAAGGGAGGGGTCCAACTACGTAGTAGTAGGTTGACTTAGTTACTTTTGATAGTACAGATGTAATATTACAAGGCAACAAGATGATCGATTTAGTATTATAAGGCATAGAGGTAGTTGGTTTAGTAATCAATAGGTTGATTTAGTAGGAATTTTGATAGGTTTGATTTAGTATTCTAGATGAAACACATGGAAAATTTAGTATTAAATAAGACAAGTCTATATAAAATGGAAAAACTAAATCAAACTAGCCAAGTGAACATTTAATAATGTATTTTGATTATTAATGACATGGAGATCTAATACATCCTCTATTATTTAATATTTTATATAGATGCCAAAGGTGTTGGTGACAGATTAATGCATCATGAATACTAGATTTGCTAGAGCATGTGATAGATGTGGATAGAGTGTGACTAGTTGCACTGGGCCTAGGAGGTATTATGGAGATGAGGTGTATCCCACTAAGTATTGATCTCATTATCATATTCCTTAGAGCATGGTAATGTCTAACCAACACCTTTCAAGTAGTGGTGGATGGGGATATCATAGAGGTGGGTATTACACTAGAGGATGCCCATGCATTTATTGGACTATCAATATGAGTGATACTAGTGATCATAAGGACACCAGATGATCTAGAGGAGAGATGATCACTAGCTATGTAGGCAATGTGATCAAATAAGATATAACTAGGGTTAAGGGTCATTATATTTAATGTGTATATCATTCAAATTCAAAAAATCTAGATGGCCATGATCATATTTATGACAACATGAGTTTTGTGTCATAAGTTAGATGGCAAGGTACCTCTATATGTGATAGCCTTGTACTAGTCCATTTTGGATCAGGGAGAACTATATGACATTGGGTCTATCATATGTGTTTTACTCATGCATGATATTTATGGGATGTTTTCTAAAGGGTAGAATACCATATGACTAGTGGTTTTGTTGAGTGTGTGGATATATGAGAGGTTCCCTATATATCAACTATTAGGATTTCCCCGTGTATTTGATGATAGGTTACCTCAGGTGATCAAGTGGAGGCAAGAACAAGTAGCATGGTTTGTGACCCATGTGACAGTGATGTAAATGATCACATGATGGGAGATTATGTGGTATCGATACACATATTTATACTATTTGGCCTAGTTAGGAGACCATGGCAACATGGCTAGCTCAAGTGTAAATCATAGGACATTATATCTGGTGGGTAGAGCCATAACCAATGGCATGCTTGCATGGGAAATTTAGAATCCTTCACCTAGAAAATCCTCTAGTAGTTTCTTTTTTTTGGATATGACATTTTATATAATTGAATGAGAAAGGAAGAAAAAAAGCACTAGTCGAGATACTAGTGATCAAGATATAATGTGTGAGACCATGGACTGGTTAAACATGACATCTAGTAGATAGAGTAGGAGAGGACATGGATGTTAATGTAGGGAAAAAATTACCATAATAAGCACTAGAGTAGGATCAATATAAACCACCTTAGTTACATCATATATAGAGACACCATATAAAAAATGAGTATAGATGAGGGTAGTCACACAAAATAACCCTATAGCTAGCCTAGGATAGAGTTGGTAAATAGAGGCACCTCTTAAGAGAGGTTTATGGTGGAAAGGAGTGGTGAATTATATATTTTAATTGATAGGGAGGTAATTAATAGATTAGGTGTTTGAAGGACAAGTAGATTAAGAGACCATGCTTAGTAGATGAGTAGATGGGGAGATGGTGGTTGGTGACATTGAGACTATTAACGAATGTTATAATTTTGATTTTTAACATAGGATAGTAGTTGCATGTGATTATAGTATATAGATAGATTTTGAGATATATATGTGATCTAATATCTATATGGTTTTGGTTTTACTTATCCTATGATAGAGGAGATCAAATGGGGATCCCTAGTCATGGCTATGCACCATGACATTTTGGATGGAGTGTTGTCACCATACGATGCCACCATGATAAATGATCCTATGGTACCATCTTCCCAAGATCAAGCAAGCTAGTTTAGACTAGTGGTGGAGGCCAAAAATAAATTTTAAACATATAGGGAGGGACTAAATTCACTGATAGGAGTTAGAGTGAGAGAGGCATAAGCTTGGTAGGCCTTGGCTCAGGAAAAATCTACACACATGGATACCATAGTCCAACTTTGATAGGTAATAATCCTAGCTAGCTAACTTCTAGGGACAGTTATAAGGATTGAAATCTCATAATACCTCATTATAGTGAACTATACACAGGGGATAGTCCTAAGCATCTATGGGCAGTGTGGCTAGGCCATAAGATAGGAATGATGGATCCCAACCATAGATCTGGAGCTATTATTTTGTATTATGTACCATTATTTTGTGTTGATTTTGAGATTTGGATGTTATCTCATGATTTGTATTTGTTTTTGAATTTTTATGCATGGATATATTTCTTTTTAGCACATATATTTTTTTGTTATTGTATATGCTATGGAAAATATATGTGGATTGTTTTCTTTTTTGGCATTATGTGAGACACATGCATGGTTAAAAAGAAAAAGTAAAAAAATGAATTGGAAAGGTATAATTAATCACAAACAAATAGAGTACACACTATATCATGATGGAAAATGTGTAACAACAAAATATGACTAAGTATAATAAACCAAAAATGGTAAAAAGAGATAACAAAATGTTTATAAACTATGAAAATCTTTTTACCAAATTAAAATAAGTAAAATCACACTATATCATGTTGGTAAGTATGAAATTAATGTAATAAATGGAAATCACATGAAAGATAAATAGTATAAAAAAATAATAATCAAGTCAATAAATCATACTAAATCACATTGGTAAGTATAGAAGAGAAAAAAATTGGAAAAATGAACTTAAATTGGTCACACTGGTTTAAGTTGGGAAGTATGAAATATTTAATAAAAATGGTTTTACTCTTACATGAAATAAGAAAATAAGAAGATAAAATTGAAATATAAATGAATTAATAATAAACCATATGATGTCAAGATGGGAAGCATGTCAATGATGTGTAACTCATGATCAGTCAAGATTTATCTCAAATTTGACACATGTAATTTCATTATAACTTGCGTATTGGAAAATTTTGTGAGGAAGGCCAGGTCTTATCCATGGTCTTACATTGTAAATCATAAAGGGAACACCAATGAGGTGGAAATAATAGGATAAATATGTTTGAGGGGATGTTTGGAATGGTAATTTGGTAATTTTTTAGGAAGCCCTAGTCCTATCCATGGTCTTTCACTACAACTCATAAATTGAATCCCTAGAGGGAGTGATTAGTAAACAAAATAATATTTCTCAAGGGGAAATATAAGGAATGTGGGAAATTAAATAGGTAATGTAAAAAACATAACATAGACATCTTATGATAAAACCTTAGGAAACATGAGGCATATTAAGGACATAGAAAGACATTAAGTGACTAGTGACCATCAATATACAAAATATGTTTGTTCACTCTAAGCACAAAGTTGTCAAGGTAGATAAGTGAGATACTAAGATCAATTCATGTTGGTTTTCTTTAACAAGTAAATTAAAAATGGACTTACCTTCCCATAACATGTTCCCCATTCCTTAGGACCTCTTGCAAAGTTATCAATCTTGTATAAAGATTGGGTACTTACATGGGAAATAGGTAGCACTAAAAAAAAAATCTCCTTTCCCAATCTAATGGCCTACCACACCCCAATAGACCTTGAATCTATTATGAGGCTAATTATGGATTTTTATCTTCAATTAAAAAAAAGAGACATTTTTAGAATCACATCTTTTAGTGTGATTTGACTTTTAAAAATTTTAATATTGCTTTTTGTATCATTACCTTTTGTTTTAAATGATTTGTATTTTGAATTTTTATTGCTCTTAAGATTATTCCATATGGACTTCGAATGAACAATCATGAGAGACAAAGTGATACACATGAATGAGCTTTAGACTTTTACTAAAGGAAGCTAAGTATCTAAATACAAGACTAACTAAAACACTTAGGCTGAATTATGAACCATCATGTTATCTCAAGTTTTAGCCATGTGTATGCTTAGTTTTCAAAATAAAATAGGGTAATAAAGGGAGATCCAAGATGGACTAGTAAAAATGAGATTATAATGAGATGACTTGTTTTCTAACTAATCAAATGGTAAATAAGGAATGACTAAGGGGAGAAAGGTTTGTATACCAAAGTCATAATAATGATTATCTATGTTATAGAGATAAGGTAGCAAACAATCATGATAAAAGAACAAGATATTCATGAAAATAAATGAAAACATAGATAAAAATCATGTAATCATGAAAAATAATCCATAAGAGAATATAAGGGAGGAAATGACACCATAGACAACATGTAGTGTGAAACATAAATAACCATGAAAGATAGATAAGAATTTGACATAATGTCAAATGATATAATATAAATAAATATAAATTTAGAGCAAACATCTAATCCAAAATTAAGAAATAACTGAAAGAACACCATTCTATGTTCATAAATACTAGTAGATATTTCCAAAAACATTATCCATAACATCTAATAAGTCTCTATGAAGCTAGAGTCTAATAGTAGCAAGGGTCTCATAGATCTTCAAAGAAAGCTGGAAAAATACTTCTCATCAAATATCCTTGATATAAAATGTATGCATGCCTAAGGGATATTAATCATGAGGTAAATCATGTATGACATGCTTAGGAGAAGGAATAGGAGTGGACTTTGTGGTACATGAAGGAGTCACTAGTGGAGAAGGGGCCATAGGTGAAGGATGATCCATAGGTGAAGAAGGGGCCATAGGTAGGGAAACCATGAGGGAAGAAGGGGAACCTTCTTACAAGGGTGACTTATGGGTATCTAGATAGTAGGCATAGGAATGGTCATAAGTTTATCCTTGAGATGCTTATGAAAGATGCATCAATGATTAGTGTGATGGGTACCACATTGGTTCCATAAATAGTATACCTCACCATATTTAGGAATATATTCAAGTAATATTTTTAGGGGATGTATAATCTTGTCATTAGGTTGAGGAAGAGTAGGATGAAATGTGTTTATCTATTGATGAAGCTTATGAAAATGAGTGTAGGAATGATTATATGTGTTGTGGAAGCAACATATATGCCTATTAGTAGTATGTGTGGGTGTACTAATAGAGGGAGTAGAAGAAAAAGTTGGGGAAGGTTAGTATAGTGAATAATATCAAATTTAATGATCGATAACTCTATGAATATCATAGTGTGGTTAATCAACCCATTGTGTGGGAAAAGTATCAAGCTATAGTAAAGGGAGAAAACCATCACCAAGGGAAGATGGGGCTGGTGGAGAAACTAGATAAGGCTCAATTAAAGGAGCAATAGGATCAAAATCAAGAAAAGACTTAGCTAGAGAGGGAATGGGAATATGATCCAGACTAGGATCAATTAAGGAAGGGGAAAGATGCACAGAAGTTTGAAGGATAGTATCAAGCATCTTAGGGTTAAGTCAACTATAGGGGTCCTAGTATCTAGTGAAGTGATAGGGACCAGTCATAGAATGATCCATAAGCACGCTCCTATAAATTTCTTTAGAAACTAGAAGTGTGCACACCATCTCTATCATATAAATAAGATGAAAAATGATAAAAATAGGAACTATATAGGATGGAAAACAATAAGATAAATGGAAATACTAAAGCAAATAAGAATGATAACAAATGATTTTAGCATCTTAAGCCTAAACAAGACCTCATAAAAGGTCATCTATGGTATAACCATCATCATATTCAGGTGTATAAAGATAAATTACATAGGTAAGGATGACATTTTCATTTGAGGTGGCATGTTGAATGGATTTATACGTCTTAGTTAAGACTATAGTTATATAATCACTAGGTGGATGATGGGAATGTAGCTTTAGAGAAGGTGAAAGCTGAGAAATGAGATGAGGAGAGATATTAAAAAAAGTTGTCTAGAGATTGATCTCATCAAGCTCTTTGTCAACATAATCTAAGAGGTTAGGTGGAATATTCATGATGATTTTGGGGTGATGATCTGGACAACAATTTAGATGACAATTCGGGTGATGGGTCCACCCCAATTGATGATGAAACTTCTGGGAGTCATAAATTTTGCACCGTAGCTCCAATTGACTCGCTGTTTGAACCGTTGGAAACATAACAATGAGGGGAACATCATGAGATTGCATTGAACTCTACTTGATGAAGTTTTACCCCTAAAACCCAACGTAAGTGTCCCAAATTTCAATTTTAATAGTGCAGTCTAAAAATAGTAAGTTACTAAAAATAATAATTCCTTGAATTCTGTATTGTTGTAAATCATGGAATTTAAACCAATTCATCTCCCTTGAGATTTGTGGCCTTACACATCCTCCCAACACCTTAAAAGCATGTATAAATGAAGATTTAACCCGAAATTGAAATCAGACATCTCTTCTCAGAGATAAGCATATGTTTGGGTTTGCAAATTTGATCAATAAAACATCTCTTATGAGAGATAGCATTATTTAAATTATTTTTTTCTTGTTTATTGAATTATATTTCAACCAAAGCTTTGTATTTTTAGATTAGGTGACCATGGTAATCTCATGTAGAGTTGATAGGGAAATTAAACTATTGAGATTCTCAAAATGGAACACTCATCAAGGGCTAAAGGATTGGAATTTTGAAGACACCTCGATCTTGGAATTGTTTATAATTTTAAGGGTTAATGTTGTTTTTAATCCTATATATTGTACCATTATGAGGGATCTTGATACATTTTTAGGGAGAAGAGGCAACATCTTTCATACAATGAGTCCATGGCATACCAATAAATATGTTATAGGAAAAAGGCAAATTGAAGATCATAACCTCTACTTGAAAAATGATAGGTGGGATGATGATAGGGAGCCACACATAACCTAAGGGAGGCATTTTCCTTCATTTATAGCCTTAACATGAACTTAATATAGAATTAAGATTACATTCAAAGTGTCCAAGGGTTTTAATAAAATCATGAGAGGTAACACAAGTACCTAGACCATCATTAATCAAGGTTCACTTGACTTGGATATCACCGATTTAGACATTGATAAAGAGGGGAAGATCATCCACATGAAGTATTATCTCATTGGGAATCATATACGTAATGGGTAATTTGAGGGAAATAGAGGTGTCCATTATTTTATCAACATTTATATACATCTCTTTTCACTTTTTTAAAATGTTATTTTATGATCCAAATAAGGTGGATTCACATACTACTAGGGGAGGATGAAGGATTTTCATTTCAAATATGAAATTCTTAAGAGGATTATGATGATGCAAAGAAGTTTTCATAAGTTAGAGAAATGGGATTTGAGATGAGATATTAGTAAGTTTCATGATAGGATCCCATTCATCATAACCCATAACGGGAATAATAGAGAGAGGTACATAGTGTTGGAGGAGTAATGTAAAAGGAGTATAAGTGCATGTAAATTTGTGTTCATAGGATATGGGAGGTTTAATTGGGGGACAAGTTGGTTGACTATCATGATAGGATGAGGTAGGTGATGTAGGTTTAGTTTGAGATAAATTTGGATTAGTATTATAAGGTTGAGTATTATTGGTGATGGGTAAAGAGGTTGGACAAGTTATGGAAATGGTATGATAAGTGTTATCTAATGGAGGTGTTGTAATTAGTTTTTCAAAAGAAATAAGGTCTTATTTCCCTAACTTGGCTAGGTGAGTTGGGGAAGCATCTTGGATAACACAAATAGTGTGAGATGATTGGTGAGTGTCAGTGGGATGAGAATCAATATAGGAAACTACCCTTTGCATATTAGTCATATTGACCAAATTCTCTTTAAGAGTTTGGTATATAAAACCATCAATATTATTGGTATAATGAGTAGGTTAATCATTATTATCTTGGTGATTTGGAAGAGGGTATTTATGGATGGATAAGTTACCATTAGCCTAGTTCAAATCTTGAGTTTTGATTTGTATTTCATAATATTTAAAGGAAATGGCATAGTATTGTTGACATTTACAAATGAGAGAATCATGGTAAAAATTGGGACCAAGGATGAAATCCATAGCTAAGTTATGTAATTTCCTACAAGTCTCATGAGAATGACCCCAACTAACATGAAACCAATAGAATTTAGTTGGATCATACCATGATTTAATAGGGTGAGTGGGATCAATTTCTTATGGAAGAGACCTTGGTATATGATTTTGAAGCTCTAATATGGATAAAGGATTATGTACATTTATTTTACCTATCAGAGAAAAATGAGAAATATGGATGTGGTTTAGAGGGAAAACTTATTCTATAGCATGGTTAGGAACAATAGCTTGAATTTATGAATGACATCATAGGAATCAATGACACCATAATTATTACCATTATTATTTTTTATTTTGATGAGAATATGGATGCCCATATAAGGTTAAGATGGCTCAAATTGATGCATAAGGAAATCTTGGCACTTAGCTTGGTCGATGGCATCTTCCAAAGTTCATGGAGAGAGAGTTCAGACTCAATATTGTAACTTAAGATAAATAGAATTGGTGAATATATAAAATAATATGTCATCTACAATGTTATTTTCACACCTTTTAGACAAATTCATCCACTATTTGATGAAATCTTATGTAGTTTCTGTCTCAAGTTTCTTGTAATTAATAAAATGAGCCTAGGTATTTTTAGGGAGGTTACTAGTTTGAAATTCTTATAATAGAGCATTAATTAAATCTTCCAAACTAGTGATGGAATGATATTTGAGCTGGTTATACCAATATAAATCATATCTAGAGAGAGTTTTTGCTAAGAGTTTGATAGCGGTAAAAGTGTTTAACTTGACCCAATTTTTGTATAGATTTTCAAATGTTTTAAAGTGTAGGGTAGAATTAGTTGACCCATTATAGATAATGGTAGGGGTGATACATCCTATGTATATGTTAGTAATTTGATGTGTAATAGGTTATTTTTGAAGGAATTTTATTTGTTTATTACCAAGAGAAGGTTGAGGAATAATATTGCCATGAGAATCCTAAAGGGGAGGTGGGGGGGGGGGACATTCTAGCTGTGCACTCCCCATGGAACCTATTGAGGGTGATTTTGTAGATGGATAAGATAATTTTTCATTTGAATTTTTTGGTTGGCATTCTTAGCTTGGAAAGTGTTCATTTGGTTAATATTTTGTAACAAAGTTGATGGCCTTGAGTGGTGTTATTCATAGCATGTGAAGCATTAGAATTGGTCTTAGCTTGGGTACCACTATGAGTGGTGGCATGCATGATATTAGTATCTTGAGAGGAATTGTTAGAAAATGAGGCATTGGTATCATTATTTGATTGGGCTAAAAAATATGCACTAGTATAAGGATTAAAATAAAGAGCACTAGTGGCATGATTACCCTAGGTAAAAAATGATGCACTAGTAGAAGAATTGAGAAGAGAAGTTTTATGTTGAACCTACCATGTTAGTAGAGATACTTGGCATGGAGGTAGAGGAAATCAAATAATAAGAGGTCATTTTATGAGAACGGGGTCAAAATATAAGGAAGAGGTTGAGAGGAAAAGAAGCTATTACCCCAAAATCTATGTGAGAATGTGGGGGAAGGTGAATGGGGTTCATCTATTTGACCACTTCATAAGGTGATAAATAGTATAAGTGTCTTTTCCTCAATGTTAAGGAAATTAATTAATGAAGAAGAAAATTTCTAGAGTATACTCTAATTTAGGATTATCTTCTAAGGATAAAGAGGGTTGTTAACATAAGATGTATTAGGAGTGGTCCCATAATTTGTAGTGTGAATTTCCACATGCATATTACTTTCATCTAGAGTAGGAGGCACAAGTTTTACATGGGAAAAATTATTAGGGTGGGTAAGTCTCATCA
The DNA here is from genome assembly GCA_037957365.1 of Torreya grandis. Lineage (NCBI taxonomy): Eukaryota > Viridiplantae > Streptophyta > Pinopsida > Cupressales > Taxaceae > Torreya > Torreya grandis. Next base: position 42,855 of record JARHVA010010247.1, read on the forward strand.
TATATATTAAGTTTAGCTTAATGTTGTCCTTAGATATAAAGTTTATGATGAGAGAGAATGTTTAGGAAGGAAAAAGATGAGCAAAAGGCAAAGGTAGAAAATAACATATAGAGTGATGTAGGTCGATTGTGTTCTATAATATAATAGGTAGAGAAGAATAAAAATTCATTCAGGTCAACCCTATATTGTAGATTAGAGGAGAAAACAAGATGATAAGGATACAGATTCATGTAGGTTGACTATGTTTTATAACTTGACTGGCAAAGAATAATAAAAATTCATTTAGGTTGACTCTGTATTGCAAATTGAGAGATAAAGTAGGTTGAACAAGAATACATAATTTTACATGTTGATTGTGTATTTTTGATAAGGAGTAAATACAATTTTTAAGATAATGTATAGAACAAAATAATATTGTGCTAAAATAAGGGGAAATTTTGCAAGATAAATGAATCAATAATGAAAGCAAACACATAAATAATTGGATCAATGTGATTGATCCAATTGGGAAACATAGCACAAAACCTTACACCAATGCAAGTTTTTTCAATACAACATGAAATGATCAGAGAGCAAGCAATCAAATAAAAATTTAATGAAGTGGTCATCCTAATTGTTATTAGATATATTAGAAAGTATCACTTTAAATGTGATAGGAGAGTTGGCTGAAATAGTGAACTAGAAAAGTAATCTATAGATGATTTTAGGATGTTTGGGATGAAAGGGATCTATGTTGGTAATGGTAATGGTAATGGATTTACATTGTGCCATAACCCCTCACTTCACAATATCATAGAGATAAGGGTGTTAGGTGCTTTGCTAATATATATCATGAACCACGTATTTATACTTGGCCAAAAAATCAAGTCAACTTCTCCCTTGGTGATGAAATCCAAGTAGGTAGGCCTTTGGAAGACAAATGTTTATATTAATTTTAAATGCTATGTGATTTGGTAGTGTGTGTAGAAAAATAAAAAAAATGTATCTAAATGGTAATTTATAAAACCACCTATTTAGACTATGTGAGTTACTCTAAGCATGTAAACTACTGAAGAAGAAATGTGAATTAATTACTAGCATATAGTTGTTAATTCCTTGATTTAGAATAATATAGATTTAGTTCAAGTGACACTTATGCAAATAGTACAAAATAAAATTGAATAGTTTTATACTATTTGATAAAATTAAGGTATTTAATAATAGAGTCGAATAAGTCAACTATGTCTTTCAAATAAAAGATAGATTACATAACTAAGTTGACCTAGTCAACCTAGTTGGCTGTAGGGTTATAGTTTTGAAGATTGATAACTTTTGAAAAATAAAACTAAATAAAGTATTGAAATGATAGAGATGGGAAAGAGAGGAAGCTTGATGGGATTGAATATGGATAAGATTTCAAATTTTATGTTAAAGTTCCTTATGTATTTCTTTTAAATTCTTTAAATCAGGTTGAATAGTTTAACTAAGTTTTAAAAAATCTTGTGTTCTTGAAGAAGAATAAAGAATAGGGTCAACTTGTTTGATAGTGTTTGTTGGTCTACATGTTGGTAGAAAGAATAATATTATAAAGTAAACATATTTGAATTTGTACACTAATATGGAATTAAGGAAGAGTATTATATTGACCTATTTGATCCAGTAAACTATATTTGATAAAGACTTGTAAGGACAAAACATAGTCATTTTGATGCAACTATGTATTAAAAATGAATACAAAAATTTATAACTATACCTATTGGCTTGATATAGTACTATAAATATGGAAAAATATAATAAAATGAAAAAAATGATAGCATGAAATAAAACTTGCAAGGGTTATATTTACATCAAGTTCACCAAAATGTATGCAATAGGAAATACAATAGATCTATAAATTAATCCTAGCTTAGAGAAGATAAATACTACTAACACTTCTGATTGTGGATACATTATATATTTGGGATCTTGACCAATAAGAATCTATTAGACCTATCCAAGGGATATCTTACCACAATAATATCACTAGGGAGGGTTCCAAAGCCTCTATTCAATCAAAACTATGTAATAACCCTAATTAGGTCCTATGTTTTCAAATGAACTAAAATAATAACTAGTAAATTAAAATATAATCTAGTTCTCAACAAAGCTTATGGAACAAATTTGGGGTAATGAAAATGAAAATTAAGCATGCATAAAATACATATACTCATGTCAATGTATATGAAATCTTAATGCATAGGAGAGAATTACAAATATGTATCTATCTACTCTTACAAAGGAGGAACAAAGTTAGGAATACTTACCTTTGAATATGAACCCATTGAGCCTCAATCTCTCCCTTTGCCAAGGTGCTATGTAAGAGGTTGTGGTATGTAATGATGACAAAGTTAGATCATATGTAGGCTACACAACCTAACAATGCATCCAAAATACTTATCCATAAGACAAGATCTATACCTCCAAAGAATGTATGAAACCCTAAGATATGATCCTCAATTAGAATGGTGTATAAGTAGATGCACAAGATATATGTCTTCTTCTTATCTTATCTTAGAAATGATGAAATGTATGTGTTTATATAGGTAGATCTAACCCTACTCCTTTCCAAAATTTTAGGCTAATAAGGTCGATCTAATCGACCTAGTATCATTATTGAACAAAATAAATTAGGTCATAGTCTAGGTGAGCCAAGCTCTGACCTAGACCCTAATAAGTTTTATCAATTAGAGCACAAGGTCAATTGGGCTAAAAATGTAATATAAAATATCAAAAGGGTTTTAATATAGGGAAGGGCTAATGAAGGTGGAAAATGATTAGAGTAGGGTGAAAAAGAAGAGTAAAATCTTAGGGAAATTTTTTTGGAAGATGGGTGTGTGGATATTAAGTGGTAATAAAAGAAAAAAATCCTATGAAGCACCAATGGTTTGCTCACCTCTTTCCCAATACACCCCTTAAATCATGCACTCACAGAGATTGAGACTTGATGGGTTCTTGTAAGATAGAAAGTGTCATTAATTCATAAATTTTGAAAATATTATGTGTATACAATGATAATACTAAAATCGTTAGAATCTTGCATAAATATAAGGAAAAATTTCCTAGAAATAAAAATTTGAATTTAGTTTAAAACATAATCTAAAATAGACCAAGACTTATCATCTTTTAGGTAAATTTAGATAGTTGTATCAATGAATCCCCAAATGTAATCCTTTAATACCATACACATACTACTGAAAACATATGTTTTAGACTTGGTAATAACATTAAAATAAGCTTAAACATCATGATTTCAACCTAATACATAGACTCTTTTCAATAAGACCAAGAACTACTATAGACCCAAGGCACAAACTTACCAAAAGCAAAAATCTAGACTCTAGAATGAAAAAAGGGTTCTATGATTTCAATGATGAAATTAGGGTATGTTGTGCAAGTAAAAACAAATGATTTTTAAAAAAAAAATACTATTGAGTATTTTAGAACAAATAAATAATCAAAGAACTAGGAATTTCTAGTTAACATAATGTATGGAACATAAATAAATTCAAGAAATGATAAGATAAGAGTAACTAAGTTAGCAAATCCAACATCTTCATTGACCTAGTGTGTGAAATATTATTTAATTTACCATTTCATAGGAACTATAGGTATTAATTTATATGGATCCAAATATTAGGCTAGTGAGTCTTGTCTTAAATATGTTTGTCTAGACATTATTATGCTACTAGCTAGGCATCTATATCCCAATAGAGTTACCTCTGATCCCACTCAAGGCCTTGTTCTAATGCCATATAAGAATCTATATCCCTGATAGAGATTTCCTAAATTATCTAAGACTAATTCTTATTAGAATTGATTTTATTTTTATCTCTTATTTTCTCTTTTTTTGTGTTTTTATGTCTCAATTCAGGGTTGGGGACCACTAGAGCAATCGATGGTAGAACTATATATTTTTTACCCTAGGATTTCACCACAATAGGTTCACCCAAGAATATTCATAAAAAATTTAGGATGTGAATTTCTTTTTTAGTTTAAATAGGATACCTTCATTATCCAACTAGTTTTACCCAAACCTAACCAAATAAAAACAAGTATAAAACACATACAATAGTCTAAGCCTTCAATATTGGCCCAATAACAATATATAAAGCCATAAATCAACTCTAGAAGCACACTAATATAAAATTTCACTTATCTTAACTAATTATAATATTTTCACATCATCACTTATCATTGAAAAACTTGGAACCACAAGAAAAAATAGCTGGGACACACCCAATAAGGAAAGAAAAAAGACAAAACAAGAAAATAAACCTAAACTAAATAACAAAAATAGAAAAGTAAAACAAGAAAGGAAGGGAAAACAAGGAATCAAAAGGAAATTATTTATAAGATCATCTCAATCTATTTAAAACTTGGAGGTAGGGGTTGAGGATATGTCTTTTGACAAACAACAAGACCTCATTATCATTTAAACACCTGAAATAGAACATAATTATGTTCATGATATTTAAAATGTTGGTAGAAATCATACCAAGGAAATACATGTATGTATGTCTATGTTTTCCTTTATGTTGAAAATAACTATCCCAAGGAACCTTGTTAATAATGTTTTCATGCAAATTAAAGAGACTTATGTTTAAAAACTCATCCATGTACTTATATTCCATTATCATGAAGCATTTTAGATAGAGTTTGAGATATACCTATACCCAAACATTAAATTGTGGTGGGAAATAGGGGTGGGCATCAACACATACTATTTTAAATTTAATACCCAACCTAGAATATATGTCTTCTTTATGGTAGCCAAGTTATGAATCCACTATTTGTTTCTCTTTATCTAACATGAGCACTTTGGTAGTGCCCATGTTATCAATTTTATCATTTAGAAGATGTAGAATTGGTTCTTCCCAATTTAAGGACCTTTTGGATTTATCATTAGTGGTTGTGGTGTGTAAATAGTTTCATTAGATTAGGTCATTATTAACTTTAACTATTATTGGCTTCATTTTTTCATTCAAGCCATTGTGCTCATGATTTCTCATTTTAGTCTTGACTATGTCTATTAATGAGGGGGTCTCATGGTTATCGTAGTCTCATAGTACATGCTACTTCAAAGAGTATAACTCTTTAGATATACTAATAATCATTTGGATTTATCCTAATTCTTCCATCTCTGATGAAGAAATGTGGGTCAATTTATTACCACTAAGTTATTGATATTTTTGAGTTATTTTTCCAAATATACAAGCAACAACATATGAAAATAATGTATTAGATACATAGAATACATCTTATTCATCTATCTTATCCAATTCTTCTCTCTCATCTCTAAGCTGACTATAAGTATTATTTGATTTTTCATATTATGCACACAACTCTTCACTACCAAGATATTCATATGGAAACTCACCTAAGATGGTTAGTTTTTCTTCATCATTAGACTCATCTTCATCACTACTCTCATGGACTAGCTCTAAACTTTTGAATGGGACATTATTACTCCATGTGACTGCTTTAGTACATATCCCATTTCTACATTCATAGACTCCAAGTTTTGAACCTAGGAATGTAGTCTTATAAGTCATACCCTACATTATTGGTTGCATACCTCCTAATACATCCTATATTAAAGGACACTTAATTAGTAAAATCAAAAAAATACATAAGGTGAAAGAACCAACTAATAATATATAGAATAATCATAATTATAAACATTAAAATCAACATCAATGTTCTCATTCATCACAAGGAGGTTGGATTGATTATAATTCTAAGTCAATGCTTGATTATAAGGGACAAATTGGTTTACAAGCTGACTTACAGGTAGGTAATTTGGAGAATTTTGGGTGTGAACACATAAATTTATAGATGATCAAAGTGTTTTAACACCATAATAATGTGGCATAACATGTTTTTTAATAATTAATACCTATTGATAAGTATATTCCAAAGATGTGAGTGGATATGGGGTCATCCAAATAATCATATTAGATAGGAAATCTAATTATCTAAGATAAAACCTCGATAACCACCACCTTTGTTTGAAGTAGTGGATCTTTCAACATTTAATATAACTAGTGAAAACGACTATTAAATGATCTCTTGAATTCATTAGGATCCCTATAGGCTTTATAAAAATAATATTACAAAGTAGTAGAGTCAATAGGAACATTAAAATGTTTGATAGCTAGATTTTCAAAGATAACCCATAAGGTAATGTATTTATTTGGAAAACTTAGGTACCAATGTTAAGAATATCCATCCAATGTATAGGGAAATAATTGGAAATCCACATCTTCATGTTAGATATAGGTTCATATGATGTCCTCTTTAATTTTTTGGATTTGTTCTTTAGTCATTTGAATCCCACCATGAGTATACTTTGAAAAACATTTATTAAAATTCCTAGGTAAGTCACGGAAAATCCATAAAATGTTCACATGGTAAAAACCTTCACCAAACGAGGATAAGGTTGTATGTTGGTTTAAAGGTAAGCAACAAGATCAAAATAAAACATGAATATCAAATATTATCCTATTCAAGTACTCATTCTTTTAAAAATTTGTTGGTTTGTTATTTAGACACACAACTGGGTATGGAAAACATAAAGGGAATGACACAAGACTAAAACTAATAAAAAAATATAGAGAAATATTCTAGATTAGACCCTTAGTCTAGTGCCAATCTATTGCTGGGTTGTTTATCACACTAACTTAGGTAGGGTGAGGATTCACCTAACCTCTCTTGAAAGGATATAAAATCTCACCAAGGTATATTACTACTAGGTCTTAGATTGAAAGGTAACCCAATGCTTGATGTGTACCTATTCCATTTCAAAGGGTATGTTTGGAATAAATTAATATAAATGATAGGTAATGGTGATATTATGGATTAATTATCTATAAAATCATCAGTTTATATTTATCATATAAATACGTATGATGTAAGTATTGTTAATTACATACATGAATTCAATAATGCATTAACAACAATGACAAGGTTTACAATCAAGATAAACATGTAAGCATAGATTGCAAATTTGAATCTAATCTACCTACTCTAACAAAATTATAGACAATAGTAAAATATAATTGAAAAGAAAAATATGTAAGCTTGTTTTGTAGTGAATATAAATATGATGTAATAAATTAAATGAAATCTATGAAATCAATTTATTGTCTAACTAGTATGCACACATCATTGATTAAAGATGATGCAAGAGTCTAAGACATTAAACTATGAATAAATATGGACAAAGTCACCATATACATGTGCATATAATGAACATTAGTCTTTAAAACATTTTAATTGATATATATTTTATTGAAAAATAGGTTTGCATCTAACATAATCAATGGAAGTACATAAAAATGCTTCACAACATTACTCATAAGAAAAACTAATGAAGAAAACAAGAAATTGTAGGAAATAAATGCCTCATCTTCTACTCTACTTTCTAATTATAATGAATTAGCCCTTGAATCAGTCTTATTGTTAGTTTTCTATATATTTTCATTCCAATATCACTCACCCACCAAGTGTTATAAACATTAAATAATAAGTACCGACCAAGGCACAAATTCAATGTGTGTTCATATTCAAGATAACAATGCCTCTTTTAGATGTACCTTTTTCCATTAAATGTTGTCAACATGGAAATATTGGAATAATTTATTATTCTAGTTTACATAGGTTTAAATTAAATATTAGTTCTTTTAATTGATTATTTTTGTAGTGAATTGTGCCATTTAAGTAGGTGTGGTGCTCAATCATGTGCACAACTCCAATTATCAAGAATTTCTAGGGTTAAAGGATTTAAGTGAAAAGGAATAAAGGTCTCACACAAAAATATTTAAACATAATGGTGTAATGGGATTAGTTTCACATAATACATGAACCTTATGCACTCACCTAAAGTACAATAGCAAAGGGATCAAGTCTGTGTTGGGCTAGTTGTTACATGGTGTAGTCGAGGGTTAGTTAGGGTGTAGTGGTTCAAGAGATTCACTGGGTATATGGAATAGAGGCTCAAAGGGATAGGTACATCAATGCATGATCAAATATAAGGGGCCAACATGGGGATGTCTATTCATCCTAAGGTCATCATTTAACACTGGGTCTAGCATAATGGCCTTTCATGATGGGTAAGAGGGCTAAGTGTCACAAGGGCATCACTTACTACTAGGGTTGAGTTCCAATTCATAAAAATTATTCATGGTGAGATAAATTAGTAACTCAATATTATATAACATAATAACATCTAATACTATAAATCAATATTCAACCATTAATATCTTGTATACATTATAATTACTAGTAGTATCCTTCACTATTCAATCCTAATTTTACTAATGCTAGAGGCTCACAAATGAGTATGGCTTACATTTGCTACTTAGCACTCAAGAATTAACCCCTATATCACTCTAAAATTTACTAAAGATTTGATATTAATGGTCTGCTCCCTCTCTTCTTAGAGTTCACCTACTTTATATAGGCATTGGCCATTCTTCTTACTGACTAGATAGGCATTTGCCAAATGATGGGTAGTTACAATCTTGTCAGCTCCACTACACCATATAGGATAACCAAAGAATGTGACAAGGGCTAGGATGTCAATCAGAGCTACACACCTACCTATTCAACTACTTATATCTTCATGCTCCTCAAGCCTCAAACTATCATGTGTACGACTAGGCAGGTATGCCTTGAGACTCATGACGATATACAACCATTGGCTAGCTAGCATGGGGACTTTGGGAGTTTAACTAGTCAGTACCAAGGTGTGTAAAAGGGGTCCTTCACTTCCTTCATGGGTCTCCATATGATAGGGTTGGTTTAGATAGAATGGGATCAGGTCTTCTTGAAAAGGGATCCCAACATCACCCCATATAATATTGTTAGTTTACCCCAAACTATCCTTGAAGTGCCTTAGGTGCACCCTACCATAGATACTCCTTAAAATTTTCAAATTCATGGATGGAACCCTTCAACTCCTTACTGGTGTCATTTATTTCTATGGATGCTACTTCTAGATCAAATCCATCAATTATTTCTAATTATTTTTTGAAGGATTCCATCATTTCCTTTTCCCTTCTTGCTCCTCCATTTAGGAGTTTGCATTACTCACTAGCCTTTGTCTAGAAGGCATGAAATAATACCTCTAAGTCTTGCTCTTGTGATTTTAGCTAGGGGATAAGGGAGTTTTCTATGTACCTAGGGATATGATATATTAGTGTATATGGGTTGATGGAGATGTTGACATGTTGCACACATCCCCTTAGTTAGTTATATGGGTATAATATATTAGGATAATGGAGAAACTTATGGAATTAGTACATTGGGTAATGGTTGGCCTACATTAGGATTAGGAGGTTACCCATCCATGGGTTATATATATATATATATATATATATATATATATATATATATATATATATATATATATATATATATATATATATATATATATATATATATATATATATAGGAGATGCTTATCATGGTAAAGATATCATGTAAACATTGAGTCTTCTATTGTAAGAGGATATTGGAGGTTGTCCCCTGGAAGAGACATTGTGGAGTTATTCCTTCCTAAAGGATTATTATATGGTGTTTCCCTACCTTAAGGGTATTTATGCATATATTGAATATTTTAATCATATCAAGCTCATATCAAGTGGTATCAGAGCTTTGATTTGGGAAATTTGTGTGGAGTGAAACCCTAGTTTTTTTAATAGTCAATATATTTTTATTGATTGTGAATTTTTCCACAATTTTTTTTAATGGATATGGATAATATTTTAAATAAGCCATAGTAAAAAAAATAGAGATTTTTTGATTAGTTTGGAGGGAGTTATTTCTATTTTAGGTTTTAAAATAATGTCTCTATATCTTCCTAAATATAGGGAAGTTTTATTCTAAATTTTTACTGGAGATGTAAGAAGATATAATAGAAGCACAGCCAAAATTTCAAAAATTTTGGATCAATTTTGTTTGAGTTATTAACATTTTAGGGTTTCATAAACCCTAAATTTTTTTTATGGATCATGAAGCTGCAAAAAGTTTTAGGGGAAGATGATGTTGATGCTAGAGAATGGTGGCTCCTTTTTAAGGAGAATAATACTAAAACAATTTGGTGGATAATATAATTATCTCTTTCTTTGTCTAGGCCTACACAACATTGGAGGTTTAATCAATTGAGCTTTGTGCAATAGTATTCTTCATGGGATGCAATGGAACAAATCTTCCTAGATAGATGGGATATATAAGAAAAAGAGGGTGTAGAAGAGGAAGAAAATAATGATGATAAATAAGAAGAAGAAGAAGAGAAGGGTTCAAATAATTTGTCTCCAAAGAAATCAGAGTCAATTTTTCAATTTCATGGATGCATTCAAAATAAGAAGGTGGTTATGTCCAAACCCTACCAGCAAGTATAACTACATTAACTTAAATTTGGCCAAGCATCTACATGTTCAAGAAAATAATATCAAGGAGGTTAATTTATATGGTAATAATATTTCAATTTTTGAAGATTTGAATCTCATTATGGAAAAATATGTTTTGCATTTAGATTTTCATGCTTTGGATATGGATGATGTGGATATAATTCTTAGATATCCATGGTTAGAGACTTTGGGAACGATGAATATTAATGTTCAGAAAAAGTTCATGAAGTTTTGGTATAGGAAAAAGAAGATAACTTTACAACATATCATAGTGAAAAAGGCACCAATAACAATCTAGGTAGATCATGAAGATGAGATTGAAATAGGTGATGAAGAGCATGATGAAGATTTAGATGATATAGATAAAGACACACTAAAAATAGAAATGAACACTTCATTTACTAAAGAGAAAAAGAAGGAAAAGGTGGAAGAGGTAGAAGTAAAGGTGGATAAGGTCAAAATATTGGAAAAAGTTGAGGTATATAAACACCCACATCATCATGAGAGGAAATAATCATGGAACTAGATGAGGAAGTGTCATAACAACAATCATTTTATCTATATAGGAAATAAAATTTCCAATCATTATGGATATGCATATAATCCAAATAAAAAATACTATGGCACATGGAATGAATGGGAAAATCACTGACTATGCATGAAAGAATACCTTCTATGGTCATGGTTGGAATCAGAGTAGTGCAGCAAGATATGGTACATGGAATAAAAAGAGGAATAATTATGCTTGGACACCAAAGTAGTATAATTATGATCATGAATGAAATTAGAGGAGCACAATGGAATTTTGAAATAATCTTGGAGAGATATCACCATCCAAGATCACATATAGATGGCTAGATGATCGAGATTGGAGACAAATGTGCACTGATATGAAGCACACTCATTATGTGGTTTCTTCCTATGTTTTAGGGATGAAAAATGTCAAAGAGGGAAGTAATGTTATGTACCTAGGGATTTGATATATTAATTTATATGGATTGATGGAGATGTCGACATGTGACACACATCCCATTAGTTAGTTATATGGGTATAATATATTAGGATAATGGAGTAACTTGTGAATTAGTACATTGGGTAATGATCAACCTACATTGGGATTAGGAGGTTACCCATTCATGGGTTAGATATATATATATATATATATATATATATATATATATATATATATATGTATATATAGAAGATGATTATCATGGTAAAGATATCAAGTAAGCATTGATCCTTCTATTATAAGAGGATATTGGAGGTTGTCCCCTCAAATAGACATTGTGGAGTTATTCCTTCCTAAAGGAGTATTATATGGTGTTCCCTACCGTAATGGTATTTATACATATATTGAATATCAAGATCATATCAAAGTTGAATTGCACCATCACATGCATGTGTTCAGTCCTTGAAATCATGAAGGAATTCTAGAGCAAAGCATCCTTCTCCTTTATTTGCTTGAGGGAAGTGGTGATGACCTCCACCTAGTCCATGAAGTTGTAGAAAATGTTGTTTGCTTCTTTAGAACCTTTTTTGATCTTGGTGAAGAGGTATCCAATGCCTTACATCCTCTTTATTAGATCACCCCTTATAGCCTCATAGGGGTCTTCCTTCTCCTCCAATGTTAGATTTAGCCTGGGATCATCTACTTAATGAGCATGTAGTCATAGTCAACCTCCTTTATGCTAGAGTTGTCGATGTTGTCTTAGAGGGAGGGCTCTACTTATTTGATGTGCTTGATCAATTTTTGAAACTTAAGTTTGGTTTCCTTAAGATCTTTCTCTATTTCTTTATTAATTTTCCTCTAACTACTGGCATAAACATCATTGATGATGTTCTTACATGCCATAGAGGTTTCCATCTTCATCAAATCATTATCCAAGTACACAACGTTCATATCATAGGGGTTCATTAGGTGGTAGTCATGGCCCTTAACTAGTTTCTTGGCATGTTAGATGGCCTTTGTAGGGACCTCAAACTCTAGCTTATTCATGTAGCAATCCATAGCCCATGAGACTTGGTGGCATGTAAGGGTTATGGTGGGTTTTAGAGGCATGCACTTCATCATGTAGAAGTCATCATCCTAATTCAACCCCATTTTCACTCTCTCATGGTTTTTGGGCTCAACCTCTTATTTTTCTCCAAGCTCTTCTTCTTTATTAGTGCTAGTGCCAATCCCTATTTCTTCAAATCTCTACTCTTATTCTTCCTCCCTTTCCTCTTTGGTGCTAAACTCACCATCTTATTCTTCTTGTGGGGGTTCTTCAGCAAAATTTTCCCCCTCATCCTTTTTCTAGTGTGGTACCTCTTCATCTACTTATTTTTCTAAGGCACTAGCATCACCTTCATGTTTCTTAGGCATCCCCTTAGAGCTAGGGCATGCCTTCTGTGTAGCTTCTTCTATTATTTTGGTTTTAGTGCTGAGTGTCATATCATATTTTTATTCTCTAGGATCCATGCTAGTAGAACCTTTCTTTATTTCGCATTCCTCTCGCATGCCTACCCTTTCCTCTTGGGTTACTTTTGTTTCATGTTCCTTCTTTTGGGCATGTTATATCTTTGCCTTCTCTATCTTTTCCTCTTTCTTGGTGTTTCCTTTTTTGGCCTTTCTTCATGCTACTTGTGAAACACACTTTTATTTTTTATTTTCAATTTCCTTGACTTTGAGCCAATCAATATTGGCCTAGGTTAGGCCTGAGGCCCTCAACTCCTTGTGCCTTCTGTGTAAGGTGAGTGTTACTTTGATGTGGCTTTGGTATATGCCCATTCCTCTCCATTTTGTTAGTATATATTCCTCTTCATTACCTATACTAGATGGATTTACTTCTTTAGGAGTTTCACTTGCTTTGCTCATCTCTTATTCCTTCACCCTATGTGCTAATTCTACTATTTGAACCCATTTGGGTTTGAGTTATACCTTTATGTATCTTGATGCTTTCTCATTTTTTGTCATTCTAAATCTACTAGAATTGAAGCACAAGAGTTATGGCTTATTTAAACCCATAATTTTGGTTTGGAATGAGTTGTCTATCTAAGCTTATCTGGCCATTAATGGTAGCCTAGCATCTATTTTGGTTCACCTTGTATGTTCTAATTTTACTGCACCACTTCACTCTTGATGCACTTTCTATTCTAGTTTATTGCACCAATTTCTCACTTGAATTCTCTCTCTTAGGTTCATTTATCTCTAGTTCTTAGTCAATTTCACATGAGTTTGTAATCTTATTCATTCACCATTCACCCTATTTATAGATTGATATGTTAACCACCATTATTAATTCTATCATCTGGACTTAATTGATGGATTTTTTTAGAGGTCACAAGATCTTCAAAAATTCCATGTCTTGTCTACATTAAATTCATATCTTTGTTCCTATATCACATTAAATAATTATAATGGCTTTTCATTGATGTTACATCCTTTTTTAAATTGTCACTTCCCACTTTTCTTAAGTAGATGCCATCTTTCCTTGATTATCTCTTTCTATGCATCTCCTTGGCATGGCCTTTGCCTCTCTTATGGCAATCTAGGTGCAGCAACACACATGAATGTAATTGGGCCTCCTCAGTTACACTTCTTCTAGATGCACTCCTCTTTTAGTTCACTCCTTTTTCTTGGTAAATTTCTCACATGTCATCTTTCCTTGGCCTATCCTACCATTCAAATTATTTGTACTATCCCTCTAGTGCTTGGTATCTTTTTCTACTTTGCAAACTTTATAGGAAGTACATCTTCTCACGTATATTTCACTCAACTAATTTGAGCATTTTCTCTTCTCATCTTACATCTAACCTAGTTGAATGTATTCTCATATAGTTTTATGCCCAACCCAGTTGAGTATATTCTCTTAAACCAGCCCTTCGATGGTTCATCATTTTCAAGGGCTCTTATTGCCATCTCACCATGCACATCTTGAACATATGTTTCTTTTTATGCTACTACTTAACTTGTAGGATTTATGTGCCCATAACTTAGGTGTCTAGATTCATGTGCTTGTGGTGTAAGTTCTTAACTCACATGATTGGATTTATGCATCGAGTGGTAAAACATAGGGATCTTTGTGGCCATATCACACTACCTACTATCTAACTATAAACCAAAAACCAAAAAAATTAAAGAATTACATGGTTTAGCTTTGGTGAAACCTTATTTTGGTTAGCTCAATTCAAACCAAATATTGAACAAAGAGTTGGAGTATCCTTAGAATGAGTGCGACCCTATTTCTAATATGAATTCAATTCATTTCCATTGAAATTCCCTTGAAGCATTTCACTAGACAATGCATGTAGTTTGCATGCACCAATTTCTAAAATGTGATGGATGACATAGGGACCCATCCATCAGATCTATAACTTACCTAGGTGTTGAAAATATTTAGAGTCATACTTTAAGACTAAGGCTCATTTGGTTAGCATCTTGTGCTTGATATACTTGTCATTCCACCTCTTTTGGTGTTCCTTCTCAACTTGATAACTGGACTTAGTTTAGGCACGCATCTCATCCAAGAATTTCAATTATTTTAAACTTGTGCTCAAATATTCTTGCTCATAAAGGTATCCAATTCATGTGATATGCAAGGAAGGTACTAAAAACTCCATGGGTAGAATCATTTCTATGTTAAACACTAGTTGAAATGGTGTAGCCTTGTTCAGGAACTTGTATGTCATGTGATAGGCCCATATTACTATAGAGACACAACCATCCCAATTCTTGTGACCTACATCACATATCTTTATGGCATGTTTCAAGGATCTTATTGAGGGATTCAACCATGATGTTGGCTTGGGGATGATATGGGGTGGTCTTTTGGTGCACCAACATGTATTCCATTAGAATGATGCACATCATCTCATTGATGAAATGAGTACCCCTACCTCTATTCAAACTTAATAAACACCCATATCAACTAATGATATTCTCTCAAATGAATCACATGGTTATTATATTTGTGTAGTTTTTGGTTAGTTTTGCCTTAGCTGACTTCATGAAATAGTTGATTGTTGCGAGGATATATCTAACTCCTATATACTATGTTATAGGGGTAATTAGCCATATAAAGTCAATGGCCCATTTATAAAATGGCACTTGAGATAGAATAAGGATGAGAGGCATCTCATCTTGATGGTTTATCATTCCAATGCATTGGCATACATCACATTCCCACACATATTCCTTAGTGTCGCTAAATAGGCTTGGCTACCATAACCCTAATAGTAAAATCTTACATGTCATTACATCTCTGGTGCAATATCCTCTAGCTATCACTTCATTCACTTCCTAAAGGAAGGATTCCTTCTTATGCTCTAAAAAAAATTAGTGTAAGACTTCATCCCTAGCCATCTTGTATAGCTCCCCTTTAATGAGCTAAGAGGGAGAGGTGTGGATAGCAAGCTGCTTCTTCTCTTTGGAGGATTATGTTCATGGTGCTAGTCCTGAGGTTAGGAAAGTAGTAATCTCTAACAAGTATTTAGGAACATGATGAACCTAGTATAACTATTTTTTTGGTATATCATCCTTAATTGGTGCCAATGTATCACTAGAGTTGATGCAAGATAAGTGGTCTAGCTCCAAATTCTACTTTCTAGGTTTAACCATGACTAAAAATTGAAATTCCTAGAAAAGGGAAACCCATCTATAAATGCACCCATGCAAAATAGGTTTATTTATGAGGTATTTTAGCACCTCATGATTAGTGAGTAAAGTGAATGGTTTTTCTAATAGATACTATCAAAAAATTTGTAGGGTGTAGACCATTGCCATTGCTTTGCACTCAGAGGTGGTATAGTTTTGCTCAACTTACATCAACTTTCTACTTGTAAAAGAAAGAGGGTGGTACATTTTGACTTCACTTGGTTGCAACAAAATGGTGTTGATGGTTAAGCTTAATACATTGAAATAGACATGAAAAATAATCATCTAGTTGAGATACTAAAGTATTAGTACACTCACCAACTTTAACTTCAAAGTGTCAAATGCCTCCTTTTACAACTTGCCCTAGTAGAATGGGCCATCCTTATGTAATAGCTCCTCTAGAGGCATGCATATTTTTTTGTATCCCCTTATGAAATTTTTATAATAGTTACAATGGCCTAAGAAGGCATAAAAATACTTCTATGTGGAAGGGGTCTGGAGCTAGATGATTATTGAAATCTTCATTAGATCAATGAGTAATCCATCCTTACAAATGATGTGCCTAAGTAATGTGCCAAATAAGATTGTGAACATGCATTTATTTAGATTTAATGATATCTAGAGCTGTCTAGATCTTTTGAACATAAGGCATAGGTTGTCATGGTGGTCCCTTACAAGACCATATATGGTCCAGTCATCTAGATATACTTGGAGGAACTTGTGGATGAAGTCTTTGAAAGTGGTGATCACTACTCTAGAGAATAAAAATAGTGTGTTCTTGAGAACCCATCAATGAAAGTGTATATTTCATAACCTACAACCCCATCTAGGACTTCATTAATGAATGGTGTTAGGAAAGGGTCATTAACAAAAGTAACATTCAACATCCTATCATCAATGTAGATTTGTATGCACCCATCATTCTTCATGCTAATGACCATTAAACTCACCTACTCTAATTCTTGCATTGGGTAGATGATACCAACATCCAACATTCCATCAATCTCTACTTTTACCTTGGTGTGGAGATCGGGGTTCATCCAATAAGGGCACTTCTTAACTAGTTTTATATCATCCACTAGTTTGATGTTCATATTTCCTAATGAATGGTGGGTGCCCCTCCTTTCCTTTTAATTTTATGGGAAGAGATATTGAAATTTCATTAGGATTTGAATGATCCACATGAGCTCCACATCATACTAGTATGCACCTATAATGGCCATCTTGGGCTCACCTTCCATGATGATGTTTACTTGGGTGGTCTTAAGGGGTGAAAAATAGGGTTCATTTCTCTTTTGGTGGGAGTCTTTGACCTACCCCATTTTCTCTATCATATCAACTCAAAGGTGCATCAAGTCTCCATAATTTGGATAGTTTTCATTAATGAGGTGCATGAGCTTTTGATTACCTACTAGGGTCCTCTAATTAAACTCCTAAGTATCATCATCTTCTTTACTAGAGTCATTATGGAGCACTATTTATTTGAAAAAATTTAGAAGTGCTAGTGTTTTCTCTCTAATCATCTCTTTTAAGCACTCTTATAAGATAGTTGTGTCCTCAAACACAACTCAATGGATGACTTACAATATCTCTAGTAATTTAAGGTTTTACAAAAAGAAAGATAAAGTGTGCAGAAAATTTTCCTTCAGTGCATCCTACTTTCTTATTTCTTGATGGGTGTCATTAATGATGTACCATGCTCATGCCCATGTATTCAAATTTATATATAATGCATACAACCATAGGCCTCATTGTGCATTTTCTCTGTAGATCACATAAGTCTCTTCACAAAGCTATATGTGTGCAATTGGGTCAGAGTTACCATCATAAGGGGGTATGTCTAGATCTTCATTACTCTTGACAAATATAATGGGCATGGATATTTTCACATCTCACCAAGTGGGTAAGCCAAGTTTCTACATGGCCCACCAATGCATTATAGTAATGTTTAGTGTATACACTAATGCACCCAATCGATCAATTTCCTTTGTGATGCAAGCCTTAATATATTGTACATACCTCTCAATAGGCTAGCTTCCTTTGTACTTAGGGAGTGATGTGAACTTCCCCTTGTTGAGTTAGAGAACCATCTTTCCTATCTTTTTAGTGTGATGAGTCAACTTCTTTAGGGTCACATAATTCTTACCAAGCCTATACCAAATAATCTAGATCTAGCTTTGCACACTACATACCATCTATGTCTAGTGAGCTCATATGCTTCTTTAACCCAATGTTCATAAGCTACATCCATTGTATTTGAGGTTGATTTTCCATATTCCCAAGTGAGGACCTCTTGTTCACTGGGATTGAGAGCCTTGATGCCTTGCATCATAATGTTATAAATATGGTTGACCTCATCCTCAAGGTTAACACTTTCAATATAAGGTGCCCTTTGGTTACTTGAAAGAGGTATCACTACCCTCTCCTTACCATTTTAAAATGTCATATAACACTTATTAAAGTACATATTAGCATTGTTTTCATAGCACCATGACCTTCCTAAGAGTGTTAGTTAGTTGTCCTCCTCTACTAGCTCTATGACCTTGAAGTCAACTTGGAACTCAGCACCCATGGTGTCCACTATGGTGCCCTTCAAGATCCCTATGGGCTGCACTTGGGTCTTATTTACCATGAACAAGATGTGTGGTGATGGTCTCAAGGGTGGACTCCCCATTTTATCCCAAGCATTCTTGGTCAATATATTTTCATAAATTGACCATTGATTGATGGTGGTATCCATTAGAAATTCTTGGTCATACTAAATGTTTTGAGTATGCCTCACTTCATGTGTCCACTCCATATGCATCATTACAATATCTATTGCATGGGGGCTAGCTTCCCATGTTAATGCTTGCTTTGCATGCCTTAAAATCAAGTCCTTTAGTAAGGGTATTACCCCTTCCATCTATAGGAGTTGTAGGATATTAGTAAACTCTTAGACTTTATCTTCTTATTGGTCTTGCTTTCTATGCATCATGATGCCCTATGCCTCCAAGTCTTTGGAAAACTAGAGTTTACCCTATAATTCTTGTATCATAGTCATTAATTACTATAGAACATCCTTTTGATGGAAAAGGTTAGGAAATGGTGTTATTTTTAGATTTGGCCACATCATGCACTAGGTGTATCTTGACTCACCATATTCTAAGTGCAGGTCTTAGTTTGGCATGGTAGGTGGCTGACTGGTAAGCCCACTTGACATCATGGCTTACACCTTTAAAGTCCCCTTAGGATTTTTTTGTAGCTTAAGGGCCCATATCCCCTCTTTAGACTCACACTACACCATATCATCTCCTCTATTTGTGTTAGGCTGACCTTACATTAGTTTGTTATAGAGATCTGGGTAATCTTTGAATATGTGTGGGCCTTACTATTACCCACATATTGGGAGTGTGGGGTATTCATGATGATAATACTTAGTTAACCCACACTTATAACAAGATCATGTTGGGGATCTCCCTCTACCACATGCACCTCCTTAGCCATGTTCTCATCTTTGGTTGCCATAACCCATGTTATTCTTGCCATATCCCTCATTCCCTTAGCCTACCTATCCGCCACTTGAAGTCATGGCTTTCCTTATGCCTCTCTCCATGTTTTGGCACATCTCATTGATAACTCTATATTTTTTCATAACTTGTGTGTAGGCATCACACATATTCTAGTAAACTATAGTATTTACTTGACTAGTGTACTACAATAGGGGACAATTTTGAGAGGCATGTTCTCCATGACAAACCTCACAATTGAGGAGTATTGCCCAAACATTATTACATGGTTAATTGTTATTCTTGTGCCCCTATATATCATATTTGGTAAACCATATCCCACTAGGAGAGTCATGTGCCTATTTAGTAGTAAGCTTCTATATCTAAGAATCCATCAATGTAATCTACGACTCCATGAAGGGACTAATCCTAGTGTCAGTGTTGCCTACTTCCTTGACCTAGAATGTAGCTTCAAATGTTATATGGGGTTTTATGAAGGTCTTCGTAGATAGGTTCATTTTGAATGGAACCAATAAGACTTCAATAAACCATTGTGCATGATGGGAGGGGTGGATTTCATAAGGAATCATGGAGAGGAGATTTTTAAATTATGCACCATACAAGTGCATGCTCTCAGATAACCCTTGACTGATTTCCTTGAGCACCATGATGCTCAATTATTTGAACTTAAGAATATCAACATCCTTCAATAAATATCCCTTCAACACATCACAGTCATCTATATCTTGGTTTGGATTAAACTTTTGATAGTAGATATGGGCATGATCTAGCAGGGTTATCCTAAACTATGTTACCTTGCACTCAAGCTGAGTAATGCCATAAGCATTCCACTATAACTCAAATTTTTGAACATACTCTCCAACATTTTCATCTCCATGATACTTAGGTAGACACATGGCCATCTCATAGTATATTTACTGAGATGGTGGTATAGGATTTTGTAGTGCTTGACCTCTTTATGTCTATGTAGGGGCTAGTCTTCTAATGCCTCCAATGGTAGCGTTGAGCATTGACCCTAATGGATTAGGGTGCATCATAGAGATTGACAACATGACTTTGCTCACTACTAGTACTGTACCTCTTCTTATGAGTTATTTTTTGATTGGTATGGATGACATTCCTTGAATGGGAATATTTTCACTTGTGTTCATGGTACTTAGACTAAAACTTGATCAGTATATCATATCATTACTTAGCTCCTCATATGGGATCACTTGTTCAATCACAAAACCTTGACCCAAAATCTTCGTCTAATTTTAGTCTATTAGTGTAACAAGTTTAGTTACCTTTCTTCTATTCTAAAAAGGGGAATCTATCACATGGGCTTGTAATTTAGGTGTAAAGGGGTAGGTTTCTTTAGTGTATCCTCAAGCATCTCATATTATAGGAACTCACTACATCCCACACCTATCTACAAAGTCTAACCACTTATTTCTTCCTCTATCTTAGTACATTGTGGTGTTTCAAAATATCCTTATCCATGCCCTTCTTACTTGTTATAGGTCCTCTCAACACTTCCAAGTTCTAACTCTTCCATAAACCTTAATTTATGCTTATTATAGTTCAACCTCTAGAGCTCTCAAGTGTTAAGTTATTGTTCCTCTTCCATGGCACCTTACACTTCCCTAATCTTCCCCTCATGATTGCCCATATGCACAAGGAATTTTAGCCTTCCATCGTCATGGTCTCTATCTCATAATTAACCATGAGCTTATTTAACCTAGTATAGATTCGTTTGATGAATGTACCCCTTTTTTATCAAAGAAACTCATGATTTGCTTCTTTTGGGCATGAAAAGGTTGACACTATAAAATCCAACATGTATCTATTCAAAGCATCATCCCACCACTTATCTATGACATGTGTCCACACTTCATCTAGGTTTTTTAGGCTCTTTATGCACTCTATAGTCTACTAAAGGTATTTCCCATAAATTCTTCATATAATATCAACATATGTAGCCAACCATTTATATATGTGCTTAGGTAGCTTATAGAATAACACTTCATATAATGGGCCATATAGATAAGTTTGCACCCATTTATATGGCTTCTCTCCTTCGCATGTGGGATGCTTCTATGTGAAGAAATATTCAACTTGATATAGCTAGTGCTCAACATTATTGAGCAATAGTCAAATCATCACTCTACTACAACATCTTAGAAATGAAATTCAACATGTCCCAGTAATGGAACCAAAATGTTGTAGTGAAGTGTGTCATTTAAGTAGGAATGATGCTCGGTCATGAAATCAACTTTGGTTATCAATAATCTATATGGATAAATGAGTTAGGTGCAAGGGGAGAAAGTTTTGGTGAAAAACATTTAAACATACTAGTGCATTAGTATTAGTTTCACATAATGTGTGAACATTATATGCTCACCTAAAGCATGATAGTGAAGGGACCAAGTTTTTGTTGGGATAGTTGTGTCATGGTGTAGTTGAGGAATATGTAAGGTGTAGTGGTTCAAAATATTTATTAGGTCTCTAGCATATAGGCTCAAAGGGATAGGTCCATCGACACATGCTTAAAATAGAGGGGGTTGACATGGGGATGTCTATTCATCCTAAGATCATCATTCGATGTTGGGTCTATCACAAGGGCCTTTCATGGTGGGTAAGAGGGATAAATGGTGTGAGGGTGCCATTTAATACCAAGGTTGAGTCCTAGTTCATCAACATTCTTTATTGGGAGAGAGCTTCACAACTCAATAGTCTATAACGTAATAACATATAACACTAGAAATCAATATTCATTCATTAATATTTTGTATATATTATAATAACTAATAATAACCTTCACTTCTCAATCCTAATTTTACTAATTCTAGAAGCTCATTTATGGATTACATCTACTACTTAGAAATAAATAATCAATCCATCTATCACTTTCAAATTTTGTAGATCTTCACTATTAATGGTCTCCTTCCTCTCCTCTTAGAGGTCACGTCATTTATATAGTTATTGGCCACTCTTATTGATGATTAGATAGGCATGTGACAAAGGATGGTTATTTTTGAGCTTGTCATCTTTGCTACACCATAGAATATAACTAGGGAACATATCAGGGGCCAAGCTATCAATCAGGGCTACACACCTACCTTCTCCACTACTCAGATCTATGTTCTCTTCGAGCTTTGAACTTATATGTGTAGGAATAGGTAGGTATGCCTTAAGACTCATGACACTATGAAACCATCAGTCAGCTAGTGTAGGGACTCTAGGATTCTATCTAGCCAGTGCCAAGGTGTGAAAAAGTGGTCCTTCACTTCCTTCTTGTTTCTTCTTATGTTGGGGTCGGTCTAGCTAGCATGGGATTAAGTCTTCTCAAAAATGGATCCCAATAATTACCATTATATTAAATGTTGGTACAAACTCTCTTGAGCACCTAAATATAGATGAAATCTCCTTAGGATAGTCCTTGGACCACGTTCTATGTAGAGGCACCAATGTTAGATTAAGGAATTATTTTATTTTCTTATCATCTTAAGATACCTGATCCTGATGTACATGCCATTATCTTACTCAACCCACTATCTAACTTACTTATGATTTGTATCACATGGTCCCTTTCACCATTAAAATATAATATCATCCATGACTAGATATATCTTATTAGACTCACAGTCCAATTTATACATATTGATGGCCTAGATGAGAAATATGTTTGTCAATTATGGACTCTAATATATTTCATGGAGGTCCATGTATTAGTTTTGGTAAGGTCACTCCATGTATCAATTACTTACCACTTTGAGAAAGTTAACATGTCCATGATATGCTAGGGTACTGCTACATGGTAACTTTCTATTAACTTGCATCTTGGCTAAAGGTCTTAGGGTCTTGAATTTTCTTTAGCTCTAGTACAATGAGATCTTGAAAAATTTTAAATCCTCATTAAATTTAGACCTATAGGAAATAAAAAAATCAATTAGCCATTATAATTTAAATAAATTATTTGTTATAATACAAATTTCTTTGAAAATGACTAAGGGAAAATCTTGAACTGAAGCATAGTTTGACCATTTAAAGACAAATGACTAAGTATGAATATTTCAAATGATTCAAAAAAATCTCATCCTATAAAAAGAGTGACTAATTACAATAGATCAAACAACAAAACTATTATCCATCTCAAATCATAAATAAAATAGAAATGGATCAAAATGAAGGAATAGACCCTTCTAAATTATCATATCTTAAATCTTGAGAAGTCTAATTTAATGAAGATGACTAAGTCTGAAGATCAAAAATTACAAAAATTTAGTCATATTAGTCCATAATAAATTGAAAATGGATCATAACTAGAGGATAAATCTATCAAAATATATAAAATACACAATTTAACTAGTCTAACTTAAAGATGACATGACTAATTATCAAGATAAAAGTGTATAAAGAAAATAAAACTAACTATACTTCTCAGACTGTTAATAGGTTAAGTATTTAAAGGTGAAGCAACTAAGGTTTGAAATTAGACAAATGATTCAAAGATGGATATTTTGTTAAAAATCAAATAAAGTATATCTTGAAGATAGTTAGGAGTCCTACAAAGATTTGAGTCAATGGTGCCAAAAGGGAAAGCTCTAAATTATCAATAATAGGGCTCAAAAATGATAAAATATTCAAAATATGCATGTAAATTTTAACACTTTAGCTCAAGGGGAATTCATGTTGATCATTGATATCCATAATAGGCTAGATGACCATCAAACATAAGCACATATAATGCTAATTTGGAAACCATGTCAAATCTAGTTGGTAGTTCATGCCATCTAGAATCTATTGGCTCATATGGAGCCTAATTTAGTGTCCACCTAAGCTGATGACCTCTATGATATTGGTGAAGAGATATTTTGACAATTGTCAAGATCTCACTTATTCAAGACCTCACTTAAGACCTATAAACATATAAACCATCTCAAGAAGATGGGAAATAGGATCATCCATGTGACACAATATCAGTTACTTGAGAGCTAAAAAATAGATTAAAAGTATAAGAACTATCCCTAGGGCCTAGAGAAATTATACTATTCCATGTAGCATGATCCCATGCATCTAAAAGGTATGTGGTTTGTTGAATAAACCAAGGAGACCTTGATAATTGGGGAAGCTATATTGAGCCATGCATCCTCATCTCGAGCACCCAAAAGATTTAGGAAAAAAAAGTCCTAAATATGCCTAGGGAAGTGAGTGAGCTACAAGTGAAATTTCCTCACTTTCCAAAGGACTTGTGAGAAATGAAAGTGATCGTTAGTCAAGGAAAAAAGAACAAGTAGCTATTAAATGTTCAAATTTAAACCTTGAGAAAAAATATCTGAGTATAAAATCAAAAAAAGACAATTAAAATGAGCATGTGAAAAACACAATATTTTGTCTAACCTAAATCCAAAGCCACTCCATAATTTATAAATTGACCAAGTTTTAAAATGAAACCATGAAAATCCATAGTCAATTTTACTCAAAATAGGGTACAAACAATCCTAACTTTTGAATTTAAAGCCAATTAAGTCCAAAGTTTATAAAATGACTCAATATAAAACCTTAGGCATTATAGTTTGGAAAGGAGAATCCATAGAGGTAACTTATAATTAAAATTTCATGAATATCTTGAAATAGTTAGACAACTTGCATATATATGAGGCAAAATAGCCTAGAAATATAAAATTTAATGCAATTCAAAACATAATCTAAAACATACCAAGACTTATCAACTTTTAGGGAAATTTATATAGTTGTATCAATGAATCCCCAAATTTAATCCTTTAATACAAATCACATAAGATAAAAAAAAATGTGTTTCAGACTTGGTAAGAATGGCAAAACAAGTTTAAACATGATGATTGTAGCCTACCCCATAGACTCTTTTAATTTAGATCAACAACTACTATATACCTAAGGCACAAACTTAAAAAAATTAAAATACCAATATATAGAAAAGAAAAGAGATTCCATGATTTCAATAATGAACTTAGGGTATGTTGTGTAAATAATAGCACAATGTATGGTAATTATTTTAAATTGGTACATATAAAGATGATGTTTTATGTGACATGATGCCAATGAATGTTTGTCATATTTTACTTATAAGGCCTTATAAATTTGATCTCAAGGTGTAATATAATGGTCATGATAATACATATAAATTATGGAAAGATGGAGTAACACACAATATGAATCCTTCAAATGATAAGGGTGAAGAAGTGGATAAAGGTAAAAAAGTGTTGATAATTCTAGGTATACAATTTTTTAAAGAAGTGAAGGAGAGTAAATGTTACATGTTAATTTCAAAACCAATGCAAGAATATTTTGTAAAATAAAAATAAAAAATTCCACATGAATTAAAGGAGATAATAATGTAGGATCATCCAAGGGTTCATGTAATCTTGCATCAACAAAAAATAGAGTGTAGTGTGTTTTATTGGTTTTTTTATTGTGGCCTTATTTATGTGAGTTTATTTACCTCTTATAATGATGTTGAAAAATTATTCCTTTGCCATGGAAAGCACATAGGGCCTTTAGATATTTATTTCATTCTATAGAGACTATTAAGTCACATAAACTTGTCAAAATGGTTCTTTAAGTATGGTAATAATTACCTAATGAAATTTTGTGGGGTCATATACTATGACACTTAAAACATCTATACCAAATTTTAGACCATTTAGAGTTACTATGGAAATGTACCAATTATTAAAATAACATGAGGTTTCCTTACTTATGGTAATGATGTGAAAGGAATTGGATGTTGAAACTTGGTGGGCTATATAATGTGACACTTATAACCTCTACATAAAATTTTAAATTATTTAGAGTCACCATAGAGGTGTACCAATTATTACATTACTAGGATGATTTATTAATTATAGTAATATTACATAAGTAATCATATTATTAATCATTTTGGGTTCATATAAAATGACAACTAAAATATATGTATACAAATTTATAACATTTGGAGTTACCGCATAAATGTTATGGTTATTTCTTTTGTGATATGCCTACATCACTAGGTAGAAGGTTCATGACCTTGTGATATAATCAATAAAATAATTGGATTACCAAATTATAATTTATATCATAAAATTTAGTCTAAAATTAATGTTTCTAATTTTATCTCAATTTGATAAGTGATGAAAAATTTATGATAGTTTTTGTAAATTATCATTATGCTAGACAATGCATTTATCTAGTCAATAGAAGGTTAATGAGATTGAATTAGAGATACATTAATAATTGGAATGAAAATTTTAGGTCACTAATATATAATGTTTTTTCCATTTTTATATAAATTTGATAATTCAAAAGAAAATTATGATAGTTTTTGTGAATGTCACTCAACCAAAAAATGCATCTTTGTAGCCTAATGGTTTATTACTTTATGGTAGATCTATGGTAATAATTAGGTTAAAAAATTTATTGGGTTGATATAAAATGTATTCATATTTATATTTTTCAAATTTCATATCATTTAAATGCATATAGTAAATTTTTTTATAAGTTCTAGTAACTTTCATTATAACTATAATTATCATATGTGTAGTCTGTGCCAATTAACAAGGTTATTCTTTACATATGATAACATGCATTAAAAGTTATATGATTAAATTTTAAAGGATGATTTAAAATTTATATTAGTATTTTTATTTAAAATTTCATTTCAATTTTATTAATGATATGGAATTATGGTGTTTTTTAAACTATCATCCTAAAAAGTCACTTGACAATTTATGATAATTAATGACAATTAGGTGTTGATCTTGAAAAAATAAGGCTATTTAACTATTGTACATTATCTTAAGGTAAGATAAGTTCTAGAGACATCCCATTAATTTAATGATATTAATATTAATATTAGAGGTAAAGGGAGTATTTAGAGAGAGAGGACAAGTTGGTGAAGGAGTAGAACTCTCCAGGAATAGAACATAGAGTTGTATCAATTCAAAAAATACTATATGAGTGTCTAGAAATCTTTCATGTATTGAAATAATATTGTATATATATATATGAGTTTGATCATGTATTTTATAGTATGATTTATATTATTTTATGTGAAATTTATTAATATATTATCTTTCTGTGACAATAAATTATTTGATGAAATGTGCATGTGTGTCCATGGATTTTGAAACCCTTGTAACTTAGGAAATAAGAATAGACCTTAATTGGTCCTCATACCTATTAATTATTGAAACAAGTGATATCATAATAAGGTAGTGTCCTTACAATTTTTATAAACTCCTTGATGTGGGTTGTAGGTGATAAGAGAGAAGTCTACATAAAAATTACAAGTTATTGAGAATCTTACATAGGTGGTTGTAGGTGTGTGAAGTCCTAAAAAAGTTTGAGGGAGTTTTTTAGAGGGTCAATTTAGATTCTATTCTAGGTTATGAAAGATGATCCTATTTATTTTTGGTAAGATACGACACACAATATAAGATCATGTGAGATGGGTAAGTTGATATAGATGTTAAAAGTGTTCCAATAAAAATTAGACACGATGGGAAAGACTACACATGGTGATAATGGTGAAACTAAATGTGATGGATATGAATAATAATTTATGCTAGGGTTGTCATTATTATAATCATGTATAGATGCTTTAGAAGGAGACCAAGAAATTAGATTAAAATATGCTAGTAGATGAAAGAAACTAGCCAAGGTTGTGGAGAAAAATGTTAATATTTTAGTGATATTTTTCTATTTTGTGGAAAAGAAAGTCCAAATCAACTCATGACTTAGATATTTTAGATTTTGTTATATTTTATGAATATGAATGTTTTGTGGATCTAAAACCATCTATTGGAAAGATCCCCAAGTTAGGAAATAAAGGAAAGGTAAGCATAAGGTTTGTGAGTGGGAAAATATGGTTTTCAAGATGTTGGGTTGATTTTTTAACCTAAAATTATAGATGGTATGGTTCAATAAGCTTCATGTGAAGAGACTTGATAGCTTTAGTGAGATTGATATTTCCAAAAGAGGCAATAATGATGGGTATTTTATTATGTGAACAATGAGAGACTACTTTGAGAAGTAGCATGAAGGTGAATAAGTGCACAAAAGAGAAGTTTGTTGTGGAAGGAAACATGGAAGTGAGTCTTCTATACGTAGAGCTTAATTTTAATTTTTAAACTAGTATTATGAATATCAGTTATGAGCATCCCATGGATGGATAAATACTTATGAAAAATGATGGATAAGTGATACTAGTTGAAGAAAAAAATGGAAACCCAATGTATTATGATGGGCAAGTGATTGTGGAGTCCCATGAGTGGAATTTTTTTGAATTAACCTTGGTTCATGATGAAAATGAGCTTGTCAATTTTATATTAGATGGTAGAAGGGTTGAGGACAACCAAGTAATGGTAGAGGTGAATTAAGATTTTAGCCATGTAGAGTTGCAGTTGATGAAATTTTCATCCATGTAAAGTTATAGGAGAGTGAAGAAGGAAACCATATTGAGTTTTATATTTCCATGGTGGAAACATTGGATGTAGAGATTGTGCACACAAGTTCACATAAAGAGATGATTGTGATGGATCATCCATGTTAAAGAGATAAAGTCAAGATGTTGAGGTGTAGAAAACATCCATGAGTGTTGTTGAGAATTGGCATATATAGTCCATTGTGAGAGTGAAAATCTATAGCAGCATGTTAACATTGAATAGGAGATGGATAACATGTCCTTCAAGCATGATAGAGTGGTGAATGATTTTTTTGAGGTATATTTTATTTCTCCCAATGTGTTTTTGCAATGTGAATGTTCAACTATGGAGATAGTATTTAAGAAGAGGACTAAGTGTGGTGAATTCCAACATGCTCATTTACATAAGAAGCAAACAGAAGAAGTTGACCAATAGATTAATATGGTGGAGGTGATTATAGAGATGGTTGGTGATGATATACTAGCCTTGGGTGAGTGTATTCAAGTTGATATGGATAAAATGGAGAGTGTTAGATTATGTTAAAATTATTTTTATCAAGGGTATATGTATGTGGAGGCTCATTTGTAGGTAATTGAAGAAGGAAAGCTATCCTAATAATAGTTAAATTTTAGTGATGGTTTTATTAAGCCTAATCTTGGTATGAAACAAGATTATATCATGATGATAAATTAATGAGTGCATATGAGTTTTAAATAAACCATAGTATGTATGGAAGAAGCTAATTTTTTTAGGTATAGAGATTGAGTTTATTGATCTCACCAATTGGAAGGATTTATTAATGTGTATGATAGTTTTATTATGTGAAGATGAATTTGAGGTTATATATGAGATGGAGAGATTGTTTTCCAAAAAAATATGTAAAATGAAGGATGTGAGGATAATATTTTTCATTGAGGTGATTCTAGATGTTATGGATTATCATTTGTATGCCTAAGTATATGTTGGCTTAATTGTGTCGAGATTGGGAGTGACAAATAAGATGGTAGCCATGAGTGAGAAGCTAAAAATTATAATATATGATGTTGTGAGTGATCCAAAAGTTGTTTGGATAAGGTGTGAATAAATAAAAGAGTGATTTAAGAGGATGTGGTTAGAATATGGTGGGTTTGAGCCCACATAGGAGAATGAGATGCATGAAATGACATCTTGGGGATGGTGGATAGATGAGATTGGGTTTCATGCCACATGTGAGTTGAATGATAGTTGGTTAAGAATTTGGTGGAGGAAGATAGATGATGGGGTTTAAATATCATAAATGAGAGATATTTTTGTGATTAAAATACCAAAAGGATAAGGAATGAGAGAATAAAGGTGAAGAGAAGAGAAGGAAAATTAGCATGTAGTAGCTAGAAATGGCACATGAAAAAGAATAATAAACAACTAATTTTTTGGGTATGTTGGAAGAGGATGCCATGATAACTTTGCCTCATGACCAAAAGAGTACCTTCTATACTTATCTCATTCATTTTAACACGATCTCACATTTTATAAATCTTAGTTGTCTGATCTAGAAACAACCAAGGGTTCATGCAATCTTGTACCAACCAAAAACAAAGTGTAGTGGTTTTTTTTTTAGATTTTTGGTTGTGGCCTTGTTTGTGTGAGATTTTTTACCTTTTATAATGATGTTTTAAAAGTGTTCATTTTCCATTTAAAATATGAATACAATTTGAATATTTATTCTAGTCTATGCGGAATATTATTTACAAAAAATTATCGTAAATGATTCTTCAACTATAGTAAGAATTAGTTAATGATTTTTTTTGAGGTTATAGAATAAGACAAAATTTGTACCATTTTTTATACCATTTGGATTTAATGTGAAAATGTCTAATTTTTAGACTATCAATAGTCTTTTGTACTTTCAATAATAATGTGGAATGAATTAGATACTAAAACTTTGTGAGATCATAAAACTTGACTCTTACAACCTCTGCACAAAATTTTAGACAATTTAGACTCACCATGGGGGCATACTAAATATTATATTGAAATGAGGTTTACTTAATTATAGTAATGATTCAGAAGGAAATATATTATTAAATTTTGTGGGTTCATATCATATGACACCTAAAATATCTATACCAAATTTTAGATCATTTGGAGTTACCTCTAAAAATTTGTAGCTATTTATTTTATGTTATGCCTACATCACTAGGAAAAAGGTTAATGATATTGTGTTTTATATTAGTTAATAATTGGATTAAATTTTTTTTCTCAGTGTCATAAAATTTATTCTAAAATTATTTTTTTCAAATTTCATATCAATTGGATAAATGAGGCAAAATTTATGATAGTTTTTAAAACTATCATTCTATTATACAATGCATCTATCTAGTCAGCATAAGCTTAATGACATTTTGGTAGATCAATAAGAAGTTTAATTATATATTTATAATCATGATATAAAATGTATATTATAAGCTTTATTCCAATTTTAAACTCAATTTCATAATTATAGGAATCATTATGATAGATTTTATGATTATCACTCAACCAAAAAATGCATCTATGTAGCCTAAAAGTTCATTATCTTTTGGTAGATCTACTATAATAATTAGGTTACCAAATTTAGTGGATAAGTATAAAATTTAGTAATATTTCCATGTTTAAAATTTAATTTAATTTTAATTCACATGGTTAAAGTTTTAGGGTTTTTAGTAAGGTCAATCTACCTAGAATTATCATTTGTGTAGTCTACGTCAATTGTCAAGGTTGTTCTTTACCTATGGTAAGCTATAGTAATTTTATTAATAGTTAGATTATTATAATTTAAGGGGTTAAATAAAATTTATTATATGATATGTGGTTAAAATTTAATATCAATTGTATTAATGGTGTGGAAGCTATGGTGTTTTTTCTAATTATCATTTAGCTTAAAATGTCACTTGATAGTTTCTAACAGGTACTGATAATTAGATGTCGATATTGAAAAATAAAGGTCATCCAAATATTTTAATTTATGTGAAGGCTATTGAAATATTTAAATTCAAAAAGGGACAAAAAGGGAGTTTTTGGGGAGAGATAACAAGTTGGTGAAGGAGCAGAACTCTCAAAGAGTAGAAAAAATAGTTGTACCAGTTCAAAAAAGACTATATGAAAGTCTCAAAATATTTAATGTATTGAAAAAATAATGTATATGAATGTGTGAGTGTGGTTTTTGTTTGAGATTATAATTTGTATTCTTCTGTGTGAAATAAAATAATATAGATTTTTTTATGTGATAGTTAATTGTTTGATAAAATATATGTGTCCATGGATGTTGAAATCTATACAACATAGGAGATAAAGGTAGACATTAATTGGTCTCCCCTTATTATTTTCACACTAGATACTAAATAATTTTGATTATATCATGTCTAATAATTTTATATATGGATTACCACTGATGAGAATCATAAGTCATTATATGGATTTGATACATGGTTCAAATTTACCAAACAAAGAAACACATACATTGAATATGAAAGATAATGCAAATGCCAAAATACAAGTTCAATAGATTTTGGATAAAGGTTTAATCATATAAAGTTTTATAAAATGGTTAATACCGATAATATTAGTGCCTAAGAAGAATGGAGAATGGATAATGTGCATTGATTCTAGAGCTATTAACAAGATTACTATAAAGTATATATTTCCATTGCCATGGATGGATGATTGGATGTATTGATTGAGTAGAGAGAGATACTTCATGAATATTAATTTTAAGAGTGGACATCACCATATTTTTTTAATAGAAGATGAAGAATGGAAAACAACCTTCAAGACACATGAATGATTATATGAGTGGTCAGTTATCCCATTTGGGTTAATTTATTCACTTATTACATACATGAGATTGATGAATGAAGCTATTAAATTATTTTTTAGTAAGTTTATCATTGTGTATCTTTATGACATTAATTTTCATTAGAACAAAGGAAGACAATTTGTGAAAAGTGATAGATAAGTTGTGATATGAAAAGTTGCTCATGAATTTTGAGAAATGTAATTTTATGTATAAAGTATTAGTGTACTTGGGTTTTTAATCTCTCAATAAGGTTTGAATATGGATGTAGAGAAGTTTTTAGATATGTTGGATTGACATCATCATAAATTACATTTGAATCATGTAGTTTCATAGACTAGCAAGTTTTTATAGGAATTTCATCATCAATTTATTTGGAACATGTGCAATGATCATTGATGTGATGCACAAAGATGAAATCTAGTTTGTATTTGTAGTAAAATAAAAATATAGTTTCCAATATTTTAATTAAAAAATAACATATCAACTATAACTAGCATTGAAATTTTTAAAATAAAATTGAGGCTAAAATTAAAACACCAAAGTGATTTACAAATCACACACAAATGAAAGCTTACTAATATTGGTACAAAAGAGATTCAATATCTTGAAAAAACCTTACATATGTATTAAAATATTTTTATGAATAAAAATTATTTATATATCTTTTTAAAAATAAAAAATGCACTAAAAATAAATATTATCTAACAAACTTCTAATGAACTTCTAACAAACTAAATAGTATCTAACTACAAGGCAACCAAATATGATTAAACAATAATAAAACTAAATCATATGCCCAATGGGAATTATCTCTTTAATTATCCCCCATAATTACCATTGGGAAGAAATTAAATATATTATCTAATCTTTAGGAACATTTAATGAGCTAAGGGCTTCATGAAACTATTTGCTAATTATTCCTTTATACTGTAATACACCACCTCAATTTGTCCTTGTTAAACTATCTATTTGATGTAATAATGTTGAATCTTAATATGATTATTCATTCTATGAAAAATATATTATTTTTCATCTTAATAGTTCTCAATGTTTTATAATATAACAAGGTAGGTCCAGTTTGCAAATGATGCATATATTCTAAGAATCACCTCAGCCATATTGTTTGAAAAACTACTAATGTTGCACTTTTGTACTTTGTAATTAATGTAGAAAGATATGTAGTTTGGTTTTTCTTGGTATTATAAGACTATACTCTAGGAAACAAAGATTAAACGCATAACAGTAATTTGAATTTATATTAACTATATAATTAGCCTAATTTTAATTTGTATATCCTATCAATCTATTGTCCTTTGAATATTAAAATGTGAGTCAATAATTAAATGTTGATTTGATATATATGATAATCTTATTTTCTCAATCCAATGTGTTTCTTTATGTTAAGACATGAACTTACATACCAAAATCACTACAAATGTGATATTTGGTCGAGTAGAAGTCAAATAGATCAATCTACCAATCAACTACTTATATGCAGTGGCATCCACTCAATCTTATTCATATGTATTAGATAATTTAAGCCCAAATTTAATAGGTTTTGTAACTAATTTAAAATAATTCATCTAATTTTTTTGAAAGATATCTAAAGCATATTTTTTTGAGACATGAATATTCCATCTTCACTTTTTCATACTTCTATACCAAGAAAGTAATGCATTTGTCCCAAATCTATCATCTCAAATTATACAACCATAACTACTATAAAATTTTCAAAAAAATTAATATTTTTACCATTGTAGATAATATCATCCACATAGAGAACCAAAGTAAAAATTGTAGACACCTAAAATTGGCCACTGATGACCATCGATTAGGGTTTTGACCAATTTCCACCAAAATCCACAATTTGGCATTAAAACACTAAAACACATTAAAGCCTTGAAAATGACATATTCAAGTGCTTATTTTGACCAAATTATCCCTAAATGGGGTAATTCATTTTATGGTCCAGCTAACTTTGATCAGATCATTTCAAGTCAAAATGAAAATTTTGCATGTGGGTGCCCTATGTTGCTCTTCTCTATAAAATATCTTGCATGAGACATCCACCTTTATTATTTGGTGTTGAAAACATCATAAATTGGATAACATATCCAATACATCTAACATAAATTTCCAATTATAATCTAGTCAAATTTTGGGTCAATAACAAGACATTTTGACCAATTTGAGTAATTTGTGCACAAAGAACAATGTTTACATCAAAGTGCTTAATCATGCTTAAGAGATAAATAAACCAAATCCTAAGCCTAATTAATAATTCCATGGAAATTTTTGAATAATTTATTTTTGGAAATGAATATTGAATATTTGCATCATCAAGTGACATCATTTCTTGGGAAGACATCCCTAGGCCATAAATGCATAAAATATCAAGGTTGACCCCTCCCATGCCTATTAATTGCCCTTATATCCAAACTATTGATGAGCCTATTTATAAATTTTAATTACATAATTTAATTAATCCTTATCCACACATCTTCATCTTGATATGAATGGTTTGAATTAATTATGACCATTTTGCAAAATCTATAAATAGGAGGCCTTGACTATTGAACTGAAAGTTCTTTTAAGCTGAAGTTATCATACATAAATGAGTCTAAAAATATTTTATAATTAAAATTTATAATGCCTAAATGCATTCAAAATCATTATTTTTTAATTTTATAATGACTAAATATTAATCCAAGCCAAGCCAAGCCAAAGCCAAACATGGTGCCAAGGAGAGATGGAGGTAGCCACACTTCATTGATGTAAACTTCATGAGCGCAAAAATGAGTAAGCCAATGAATAAATATATTGGATCATCCAAGGAAGGTAATAAATTTTGTGTTCTTAATTTTTAGTCATGTTTTGTCAATTATTTTTCTTCACTAAGCTCCCCCTATAACTAAGCCTAGAGATGTGCTAGTTAGTGTGTTTATTTCAATTTGTTTTCATTTTGGAACTAACATGATACTAACCATCCTCTCTTGAGTCAAGTTCCTAGTTCACATAATTCCATGATTAGTGGAACCCTAGCCACACAAATTTGGTCACAAAGCTCATTCAAGCAACTCACTAATCTTTTCCATGCAAGATCTTGGAGTGAGAGGGCCAAAAGAGTGAAATTTTAAGTCAAAACTTTGTTTTTATAATAACATTTTTGTTCCTGAAAGCCTCAGTTTTTCTCTCTATTACAATATTGCTATTTTCATAGTAGTGATTTTATAAATAAAATCATTGTTTACTAAAATGTGATTTCATAGACCTAGGTAGTGATATCATTCATTGAAATAATGATTTTGCCAAAATAATGATTTGTTGTGAAATAATGATATCATCATTCTGGGAAATGATATTGTTAATTTGGGTAGTGATTTTTCCAACATAGTGATTTTGTCATGAAATAGTGATATCATTATTTTGGGCAATGATATTGTTAATTTAGGTAGTGTTTTTTTTAACAAAACAATGATTTTATGTTTTCTATGTTCTCTATCTGGGAATAGCGATTTGTATGAGCAACGACATTTTCAACCAAAATAGTGATATTTATTTTTGGGAAGCTATATTATTGATGTGGCCAGTGATTTCATTTAAAATAATGATTTTTTTTTATAAAAATGATTTCATAAGTAGGCCTCGATATTGTGTTTTCTATTTGTTCTAACCCAAAACAATGATATTATTGTTTGAAATTGTGATTTTATAGGGAAATAGTGATATTAATTGTGTAACAGTGATTTTGAAATAGAGATCTTGTTTTGAGAAGTTGCTTCACTCATTTGAAAATTAACTTCAAAGCTAAAGTACATTCTTACAGGGCCAACTTGTAATTTGTTAATACATGCTTTTTAGTCCTTCTTTGAAAGTTTAAAATGAATTAAGAACTTTGTTTTGGTGCTTAATGGAAAATTTAGATGATTAAGTAAATGTTTTAAAAAAAATTGTGATTTAAAAGTTACAAATTAAGACCAAGGGGTTAAAATAACACCAACCAAATTTTAATTTGGTGTTTAAAATCAAACTTATTTGTCAAAGTTTTTGTCTTCAGTATTTGTTTAACTTAGTTTTTTTAATTGAAAAAAAGAGGGATGTTGCATGGATGCTCTTCCATCCATCCCCTTTAGGGAAATTTTAGATTCAAAAGTGTCATCCTTATTGTAAACATGCCTAGTCTAAGGCATAGAACTAATGTCATCTAAGTCACTCCCTAAAAACTCAAAATATTTTGGGTGATATTGAAATGACCCTAAAGTATTTCTATTCATCTTTTATTTTATTGCATCTTGGCTTATGAGGGGGACTTCATTACTTCCCATAATTTATTTAGGGAATCTTTGACCTAGGGTTTCATCTCTAGATATTGAATTTAAAATAATTCCCAATAGGATCAAAGGTTTGAGTAGTTAAACCACCTTATAGTGTTGGAGTTGCACATGGGATGTATCTGCACTTTGGACATCACACTACACTAAGCAAGAAATGGATGTAGTGGTTGAAAAAAAGACTAGACCTTTTTGTAACAAGCCAAGTACCATAGATAACCAATTTAAGTGTGTTTCTTTTACAATTTGGTGTGAAAGTCATTGGGAAATTGATATATATAGACATTTTAAAACTTATAGATATTATAAAAATCCCCACTTGTCATGGACATGTTGTTGGTGCAAGGTCCACCTCAAGGTCTATGCCACAGTACTATCATTTGAGAGAAGAGGGGGTGTAAAAACCCTATTATATAATGTGCATTTTACTTTCTAGATAAACATTAAAAAATCCTCTCAAATGATGTATATTGATGGATTCCAACAATACCAACCATACCTTATTAGTTTAGGACCTAAGAGAGATTAATTGGTTGCTTTTGTCCTAGATTAAAGTCTTGTTTGGAGTCAAAAGTTGGTGTGAACAAACAATACCAACCAAAACACATAGTCCTCATTTTCCTTTGAATAAAGAGCATTATGATGCCCATAAGAATCATAAATTTGCCTTGTTTAAAGTGCATCAAAATTTGGAGTTATATCATCCACTTTGGCATAGTTTTAATTTCTAATTGAGTTTAGACCTTTTACCAAATTTTGTTTAATTCCTTCATTTATAATTCACATTTAAATTTGAACCTTTATAAGTTCTAAGGGTTGATGTGTCATGTGGGTTCACCATTTACACATTAAATTTTTTTTTAACTTAGGTTAAAATTTCCATTTGAATTGAAGGTTGTTTAAAACTCATAATCATTATCACCACTTGATAGACTTAAGTCATTTTGTGTTAAACACTTGAACTTTGAGTCTATGTGCCAGACATTTTTGTGTTACCATCTTATTTTCATAAAGATAATTTGAATACATAATTTTTTGATATTCTCAAAACTTTGAAGGAATGTATGTCAATTAAGTTAAGAAAGGTAGTGTTACGCTACCAAATTTGTGATAAACCATATTTTCCCTAGAGAGTTTTTGAAACAAACATTTTGTCACATATTTTAAGTAGTCGAGCACTGTTATTCTATCTAAAACATTTCAAACATTGTTTCATAGACCTTTTAGAATAGAGTTTATGTTTGTACACATTTTTCAAGCCAATCTAAGTATACCTTTGTGAATCTTTGTCTAGAACAGTTATGCCATTCACATTTTTCTAGCCTATTTGTCAAAATAACCAAGTTTTGTATCATTATTTGCAAGAAAAAAAACTATCTCTAAAGTGCCATTTGTTTCATACCTTATACCTATTTGATCAAGCTCATGTCTAAGAGTAAAATGCCTAGTTTTTATTAGAAGTGTTTTCAAATCCATTAGATTAAAATCTCATCTATTTCAAAGTCTAGATTTTGACATTGTTTGGCCAAGAGTCCTAGCACATGCCTTGTTTGATCCTATCTTTTGATGCTACATTTGGCCAAAAGACTTAGCAATGGTTTATTTCCTAGATTGGACTAATTTAAATAAATTTCACCTTAGAGTTTAGAATTTTGATTTTTGGTCCATTTACTTAATCTTTATTGTATAAGATGTGTCATGTTAGATACTTAACATTAGTTTATTTTATCAAAAATAATTGCATAAACCTTTCTATCCTATTGATGAATCTAGACTAAGTTTGAACATCATATTTTAGACATTATATTTTTAGAGTTTGTATAAATCTCTTCTCTTTATATCACAAAACATTCACTATGGATTCTAACATGTATTCTTACACTCATAGTGGACTCATGTACAATCTAGGGATTAGTAATGTGGTTACGTAAGAAGAGATAGTGTAAGACCCCTACACAGATAATTTTTATTATGATATGGATCCTTATACCTCTTATAACACTAAAATAGGGGTATAAAACCAAGATCTATTGGCTAATTATTTGGTTAATACACCACCATATTCAGAACAAGATCAAGAACAAACCACACAATACCTAGCTATAATACCTACAGTTTAGGAACCTTTTACCCAATAACCATACTCTATTAATACACCTTCTATGTATGATCCTTATTTTTTTTAGTTTAATTTATTAGAGAACATGTATGAGGTTTTGTTTAGGGCCATAGAAGTAGGGGATAAGTTTTAAGTAGAATTCCCTCATGAGAGTTTTTTAAGCCTAATAAAAATGCCTCACAACATGTTGTATAATAAATAGGTTTCTTTTAAAAATAATTTAGCTCTAGTCCAAAAAACATATCAGGACCTTAGTATGCTTTTCAAAGGCAAGGACCCCATGGAGGATCACTTTGTATAGATGTAGATAACATACCAAACATATTTGAACCTAACACATAATTTTAACCAGATGACCATGTCAAGTAGGCCACTCATATATTTAGTTCCCTCAATTGGAGTGTTAATAGATTTGATTGGTCAAGACAATATGGGTACAAACCCATTAATTAATAATACTTTGATTGAAAATTTATTTCATACACCAAATTGAATAAGTTTCTTCTTCTTCTACATAGAATAATGGCCAACACATAGTGGACAATGTGCAAGCAACATCCCATCCAAACCAAAGTGGTGTTAATATGAAAATAACTATCCAAAAAACATACCTTTACTTAAAACCATAAGTGGTTCTCAAAATTATGGAGTAAGAGTTTCTATCCCAATCTCAACTAGCTACTTTTATTCCTTAATTAGTTACTTCATCAAGTGCATAACCAACAAGATTAGGTAGATATCCAACAACCAATATCATGCCTCAACAATAAAATGTGATGAATCCTACTCCTCCTCTAGAAGTGATAGGTGGTATTCTAAAATATAAGGCACAATCTATTATACCAATGCAATAGAGGCTAAATATGTTTCCACATCAGTAGGGGGAAACTAATGTTACACAACATCAGGTAGTAGCAAACATACCTCTTTAGTCACAGGGTAGTGTGCCAATTCAAAAACAAATGATGTCTAACTAATAACATATGACTAATGGTCAGTAACAAGTGCTAAATCTCTAATGATCATCAACTTATACATAAATATTTATGCAACAAGGAGGTTCTAATGTTTTTTAAGTACCTACTCACTAACAATTGTCTTTTGTTCAAATTATGCCACTTATTCAGAAATAGGGTCTTGGTTCACAAGTTATCACTCAATGTCAAGGTTAAATTAGTCAAAAACATGTCAATTTTCAACCATAAAAGGCACATTATGGTTATATCCCTCCATCCCAACCACAAAATCCTCAACATCAAACCTTCATAACCAATCCTAACTAGAATATTGCATCACAACATGTGTAATACCAATAATTATATTCTAATCCATGTATTTGTATTCCTGGTCCATTTCCCAACCAAACCAATATAACCCAACAAATACCTTCATCATAGCCCAATCTAAGTTATCCACTTGTGACCACTCAACCATCTACATAGGCCAATATTCCCACTAGCTTCTTATCCTAAGACTTACAGTAGATGAAGGATGAGATTTCTACCATCCAAGCTGGGAAATAGACTAAAAATTTTAATTTATATGATGTGTGTTCTTATCCATTAAACATGGAGTCTTTGTAGCTACCATTTCCTCTAGGATATGAGCCCCCAAAATTTGACAAATATAAGGGGAAAGGTGACCCCAAAGCCCATTTAATGAAATTCTTTGTCATATGCCATCCAGTGGCATATAATGACATATACCTTTTATTGTTTTTTCCAAGGAGATTAGATATACAATCCTTGGAATGGTTTTTAAATTTTCCCAAGAATTCAATAATATATTTTTATGACCTTTCAAAAACATTTATGCAACACTTTTCCTACAATCTTGAACATGAGATTCCATTGGTTTACTTGACACAAGAAAAGAAAAATGATGGTGAAAGTTTTATAAGTTATCTACAATGTTGGAGAGCCCTTACAAGCTAATTCACTCATAGTTTACCAAATAAATAATTAGCTACTATGTTTATTAAAAAATTGCATAGTGAGAAAGCTTATCATCTAAAGCTAAAATGTACACATACTTTCAAAGAGATCATTGATAAAGGTTTGTTGATTGAGTGATCCCTTACTAATAAGGGAATCATAAAGCTCACTTCAAATAATTAGAGTCAAGGTAATAATAAGGGAAATGGCCAAAATCAAAATCAATTCCAAACACAAGCATCACAACCAGTATAGGCCAATAATCAAGATAGGCCAAAGCAATTCAACCATTATTTGAATGTTGTAATAAATAGAGTAAATAAGTCACACCATGTCTAAATGGTGAAAACACCATCCAATCATCTTATTCCACCTTTTCAACTTACTCCTACCTAATAACCTCTTTAGTTAATACACCAAGCACAACAGCCTAGGCCTACATAATAAATGCAACAACCTTTGCCATTATAAACCCCTCCTATAAGAAGAGTTATGCGTACTGATCATGTCTTTAGTGACATTGGAGAGCTTATTGATTTTACATTTAAAAAACTCACCACTGATAATTTGATTAGTTGGCCTATACCAAATCATTATCTACAAGGCATTCCTTATTCTAATTGGTACAATGAAAATGAATTTTGTGAATATCATCAAGTTAATGGGAACAATTTATGAATATGTGTGTCAATCAATCATTTTATTAAGAATAGGTTAGATAATGGGGATATCACATTAGATGGTGGTGCTTCTACCTATAACCATACTCTTTGGATTTAGAAAACCCCTTTTCCCCAACATAACAACCAACAATAACAATGACTAGTGCAACAAAAAAATCAATAGTATCAAAATCAAAGGCCAAACCAATAAAACCAACCAAATGAACAATAGAATTAACAACACTATAATAATGGATAGAATCAAGGTCAGAATGGTAACAACCAACCAACCTACCATGTAGTTTCACACGATTACAATATATTTGTAGGCCATATTATAGGAGGTATCCTTAATACCATCTCCATTAATCCTAGACCATATTATAATCAGATGAGATCATTACTGACCATACCAAACTAATACAATCACTTCAAAAATCCTTTCTTGACCTAGGACCACACACAAGAAAACCAACAAATAGGGATTCCCACTTTTAGACCTTATACTGATAACTCAACCTTGTCTTGTGACCACACATAAGTGCAATAGTAGTTGAGACTTATTTTATTTGGTCCCACACCATCACCATCATTTTTCATCAATCATAGTCCTATATTCAATCCAGATTATGCAATCACAACTTAGAGGTCAAAGATTAACATCCCAAGCCCACAACCATCTACCACTTCACCCATTATCCAATAAGTTATTGAACT
Organism: Torreya grandis; assembly: GCA_037957365.1. NCBI lineage: Eukaryota > Viridiplantae > Streptophyta > Pinopsida > Cupressales > Taxaceae > Torreya > Torreya grandis. The sequence goes on from JARHVA010010247.1 coordinate 85,434, forward strand.
TTAGAATAATCTATTTTCCACTAACCAAGAGAAGAAATTTGACATTGTGGAATAATTACAAAATATGCCCACACAAATCTCCAATTTAGATTTATTTCATATGTCAATAATCCACAAATTTTTTTTGAATGATTTACTAAGACAATCCACTATTTCAAGTGACATATCCCTGATAAATTCTAAGATTTGGTTGGACACCTAACTCCAGCCCAACAAGTCACTTTTAACCAAAATGATATGTCATCTCGTGGTCCACTACATAATAACCCATTATACATTGAAATTTGCATAAAGTGGTACAAAGTGAAATGTGTCCTTATATACAATGGATCTAATCTCAACATAGTGTCTCTTAAGCTCATCAAGATTCTCAAGTACATAATGGTGGATCTTCAAGTAGAGATAATAACCATCTAATATTTTGACAATGAGGAAAGAGAATCATAGGGAACCATCTATTTGTTAGTTATCCTTGGGCCCTTAGCCCATGATACAATTTTTCATGTGCTCAATCTTGATTTGTCATACAATATGATTTTTGGAAGACCTTGGTTACATGAAATTTATGTAGTCCCATTAATGTTGAACCAATGTATCAAGTTTTCCCATTTAGGGATAGAATTTTGTATACCAAGAGATTTGAATCCATATGAGCACTACACACATCTAGAGGCTGAGTTCAAGAGTTATAACTATCACTTTTCATGAATCTAGTGGTCAAACAAGATAAGGGAAAATCAATACTCCTTGATCCATCAGAGGACAACTACATTTATCATAATACCCTTTATTCCTTTTCCCACATGCCACCTTCTAAAGTATCCAATCATTTTAGTATCTCACCTAATGGCCCAAAAGAGTATGTGACCCATGATACTTTTCATATTAAGAACCTTGCATAGAAGCCAAAGTCCTTTAGAAGACCTAAATCTAAACCACTTTATCCAAAATGGCAACAAAAGAGTAAAGGCAAATGACTTGTCACATCTTTACTAACATCTAGTCTAGAATTAGACCCTCTCAAAAGAGATGAATCATGGTTATATAATGACAACTGAGCTAATTATTATAAGAGTACAAAATGTCCTTTTCCCAATAGGATCATGGAGAATCAAGAATATGAAGGAGGAGGCCTTACACCTAAACAATAAGGAACACTTGATCCAATTTCCATGACAAAATATAAAAGACCCTATTAACTTGGATTTAAACCACCTAGGGGTGACTCCATATACCTTACTCATGTTCCATCACAAAAAACTAGTGATGAAGATGTTGATAGTGATGTAGAGTCCAATCATGGCCTCTTTGATGACCTAATTAAAACCAACCTATTTAACCCTCATTCTATTTGTACCCTTACCCTAGTCATTCATCACAACCCACTACCATTTCACTCTCCCCAATTGATAGATTAGAACCAAGAAGTGTCCAACATACTAATTGATAAATTTCAAAATGATGAGGCTTTCTATGATTTTTTAGGCCTTAGATACAATGTTCCATTGGTGGACCATAAATCAGGGTTCTCAATCAAGTTAGATCCTGTAGCGTATTTTAGACAATAGATGAACACCCTTAGCCAAAAGCAAATAATTAAACCATTGAGGTCCAAAATTGAAAACCTCTTTGAGGTGCTTTTTTACTGGGGTAAAAGTAAAGAAAAATGCCTATCTAGTGGTGATAACCTATTTCAAGCACCATTGGATGGGGGTGTTCAACTTTCTTCAATCATAGCTTAGGAGACCACTGCTGATGAACTTGTCTGTGAGTCTGAGTTCAATTTTGAAGAATAACAATCTTTTGATCAAATCATACAGGAGTTTCTAATAGATTTTGTTACATGGCTAAATCTTCCATTAGAGGACTATGATTCATCATGCCTAGGAGAACTTGAAGAGCTAGTCCTAGTAGAGAACTCTACTATTTCCAACTTGTTCAAATCTTTGCCCACTATCCTTGAAGATGGTTCAACCCTTCTAGTGGAATATATGATAGAGGTTAACATTGGGTCCCTAGATGACCCAAATTTGATCAAGATAGGTGCTTCCCTTACTAATCAAGAGCATGAAGTCCTTATGGTCCTTTTGAGGGTGTTTATATATATTTTTTCATGGGCATATTTTGACATGCTAGATTTTGACCCTACCTTGGTTTTACACCACCTTCTGGTCAATCCTATTGCCAAACTATTAAAACAAAAGATACGTAAGATGCATCTTCACATTATTGTATTTTTAAAGAAAGAAATGGAAAAAATCTTAGAAGCATGATATAGTCATCCATTGACTACTTAGAGTGGATATCCAATGTTTTACCTATTAGTAAAAATCATGAAGGAATCAAAATTTGTATAGATTTTAAAGACATAAACAAAGCTTTCCCTAAGGATGACTTTCCATTGCCTAATATTGACATGATTTTTGACTCCATGGTGGGTTATGAAATGATTTCATTAATGGATGATTTTTCAAGATACAACCAAATTGGAATAGCACCAAAATACCAACATAAAATAATGTTCACCACTCCATGGGGAACATTCTATTATCAAGTTATGTCATTTGGTCTTAAGAATGTAGGTATCACCTACCAAAGAGCCATGACCATCATATTTCATGATATGATAATGATATTGTTGAAGATTATGTCAACAACATTATTGGAAAATCAAAGACCAAGGTTGATCACCCAATGGTGCTACATATAATATTTACAAGATTACATGAATACAAAGTTAGACTTAATCCTAATAAATGTGTCTTTAGAGTTACTTCAAGAAAATTGTTAGGCTTCATTACATCTCATCAAGGTATTGAAGTTCATCTGGCCAAAGTTTAAGCTACAACAGAGATGAAATCACCAATTACTTTGAAGTAACTCTATAGTTTGGAGGGCAAGATCCAATCTATCTTACACCTTATATCTTAATTAGCTGACAAATACCATCCTTTTATACATCTTTTGAATAAATGAGTCACATTTCACTAGGATAATCATTTCCAAATAGATTTTCAACAACTAAAGGACTATCTAGTGAATTTGCCTATTTTGTTGCCTCTTATGTTAGGAAATCCATTCTTGTTGTATCTATGAGCTACTAATAATGCCCTAGGGGCACTTTTGGTTTAGCATGATGACAATGAAAAAGAGCATGCATTATACCACTTAAGTTTTGCATTGGTCACATATGAACACAATTATATTCCCATAGAAAAATCCTATTTAGCCATGGTCTTCATAGCTTAGAAGTTACACCATTACTTGTTAATTAATATGACCATGATTATTTAAAAATTACATCTACTAAAGTATCTACTATCTAAAACAACTTTACAAGGTTACATGGCCAAATAAATCATGATTTTAAGTGAGTTTGACATCAAATACATCAATCAAAAATCAATTAAGGGGTAAGTTCTTGTAGATCAACTTGTCGAAGCACCCCTTGCTGATATAGAGCCACTCACATTCTAATTTCTTGATGAATCAATAATAACCATCATGGACACACCTCTTGAAGAACAATACTGGAAGTTATATTTTGATGGATCATTTACTACACATGGATTGGGGGTAGGCCTTTTATTTATTACACCATAAGAGGATTTAATCTATAAATCATTCAAGATCATTTTTCCTTATACCAATAACATGTCTAAATATGAATCACTTAATATAGGGATTCCCCAAGTGGTACAATGGAACATATCTCATCTCAAGGTTTTTGGTTATTCTTAGTTAATCATCAATTAGGTTACATATGATTTTTAGAAAAAATATGATAAGTTATTTCCATATAAGGCCATGGTTGACACTCTCAAATAATAGATTATCAACATGTATTTTGAGCATATACCAAGGGTAAGTAATAGAACCATATATTATATGGTCACTATTGAATCTCTGATTTGACAAATAGACATAGCTAAAGAGTATCATTTCCTTGTTGAGAACTTACTATCACTAGCTCATGAACCATCAACTATCATGATGATTTATGATATTGTTGGTCCTAGTTCTATCTGGTACTTAGACCTTTAAAACTACATTCATGACCAATTTTTACCACCCAACCTATCATAAAAATAAACCAAAGCCTGCATCCATCAAACTACTCATTATAATTTACTTGGAACAACCCTTTTCCACTTTAGTTTTGATGGAACTCTACTTCATTATTTAACTTTAGTAGAATCTACACTAGTGTTATAGGAAATTCATGAAGGCATATGTAGATCCCACACTAATGGGGTCATCCTACCCAAAAAACTCTTGTGTACTAGTTATTATTCACCCACAATGGATTTAGATGTAACTACATATGTAAAGAAGTGTGACAAATGTCAATGGCATGCCAGTTTGACTCATGCCCTAGAAAAAACTTAGAAACCAATGTTGACACCATGGGCATTTACTATATGGGGCCTTGACCTCATTGGGAATATCAATCCCACCTCATCTGATAGTCATAAACATATCCTTACTACCACTGAATATTTCACTAAGTGGGTTGAAGATATACCCCACACTTAATGACTAGAAAGCAAATTTCCAAGTTCATCTTCAAGAAACTCATTTACCACTATGTTATCCTCTTTGAAATTATATCTGATAATGGAGAATCATTCAAGAAAAAGGATGTTGACAAGCTATTTTCCAAATACAACATCACACAATAATTTTCTACGGCATATTACCCTCGAGGTAATGGCTAGGCTGAAGCATCAAATAAAACTATTATTAACATTCTCAAAAATATTATCAATGATGTCAATCATGACTAACACTTTTAGATATGTTGTGCCCTTTAGACATACCATACCAATCACTATACACCCATATGAACCACTCTATATTTCCTTATTTATGTTATGTAATCCATCCTTCCCATTGAGGTTGAGTTTCCATCTCTATGCATCTCTTTTAATCATGTCCTAGATGATCATGACTATCGAGTAGCTCACCTGCAAGAGCTAGACCTATTTGATGAAAAATGCATAGCTACATTCAATAATCTTTAGGCATATCAGAACTGACTCAGAAACCACTACAATCAGCACATCAAACATATAACATTTAAACTTAGTGATCTTGTTCTTAAAGAATACCAAAAGAAAACCACAACCAAGAAAAAGCATAAAGGTAAATTCAAACCAAACATGATAGGGCCTTTCATCATTACTATATATTATGGATTAGGAGTATATAGGCTCACTATACTAGATAGACATAAACTTGATGAGTTGATGAACATTATCCACCTAAAATGGTCACACGCTTGAGTGACTTGGTGTATTATCTATAAGGAGCATTTCAAGTTGTATCATTTTGTTAATATTATTTGTATAAAACCTTTTTTACCGACCTATCATCCTACTAACCTATCACTTTTCATATCACATGTCTATTTTACCATACCTTCCCCATCAACTGAGTTCATTTATCCTTCCCTCCCCAACCCTATGACCTTGGTTCCATTCTATTTGGTTTCATAAATGCTTTCAAAAAGAGAATTCAAATTCATATTCCATAGTTGTTTCACACATTCTAGATAGAGGTAATATTTTTGAGTAGTAAGACAAACATTTGGCAGTTGCATCCTTCATTCCTTATTTCATTCTCTCTCATTATCTTGATCCTAATTATAACCACCTATGGACAAATTAGTCTTAGTGATCTATGTCATTGTATCCTAGTTATAACCACCTATGGGAAAACTAGGGGCAACACTTATTTATCATTCCTTGATGTACCAACTCACCATTCTCTATGTCATACTATGCCTTTATACCAATTGTGCCTATTTTATTTGAATTAACTAGTATACTAGTCATATTCCTCCACTATAAGGTTGAACTATAGTGACTTGCAGTCCTAACTCTGGGACTATGTAGGTAGCACTTGATACTTATTGAGGTTAGCTCAGTCACCCTTTCCAACCACACTCTCATAATTTTGTGAACAACCTAAGCCGTGCTCTCATCATTTTGTGATCATCTTAAGCAATGCTCTCACCATTTTGTAATCCTAAACCATTTATTTTATTTTCATTTTTGATGAAGTTGAGATACTCCAAAATTTCTAAAACCCTTTGTAAATTCATTAGAAAAAACCAAAAACATTGACCATTTTTTTGCCTTAAGGATTCTGGGAACCCTTACTAGGTTATAATTAAATCACTTGTCACTTAGTTTCCCCATCCTTTTTGGACTTTTATCCCATGCACTTTCTATTTTTTAAGACCATTTCTACTCTTTTGTTACATCCATTCTATTTGTTTTCATCAGTTATCATTTTCTTCCCATTTCTTGGGAGAACTACATTTGGCCTGAAGTTTTTTTTGGATATTACATCCATGGAACTATGTAGGTAGCTTCCACTTGCCTAGTACATATGGAGATAGCTTGACCACCCCTTCTATTTCTTCTATTCCCCCATTCTATTAGTTTGTTAAGTTGTCACCTATTTTCTAAGGGAAATGTTTGTATGGCTTAAATTTAAATTGTTTATTTCTTTATTGTTTTGTTTATGTTCTTGTTTGTTTGCTTTCAGCACTGTTGTCTTGATTTGGTATATGCATGTTCATTGGGTGATTCCTTGTGAATTTATACCTGAATCCATCCATATTCATATGTTTAAAATGAAATCATGGTTTCTATCATTGGTGCATTATTTTCCCTTAAATATTAGATTTTAGGAATTAGTCCCTATGCATATTTTGGCCTAATCCTCATGGTATTTTATCATGATGCTTACTAACATGTTATAATTTATCTTCAATAATTCTATTTAACAATGGCAACATTGACATCTCTTTACCTTTGATATCTTGATTTTATTCCAATTATATCATATACAACATAATTAAAAAAAAGATAATTTAACCTCTATTTAGTTCGGATGAGAATCTCACTCCTAGAAAGTTGTTCTAATTCATCCTCACCCTCTATGTTAAGTTTTCATCATCATTAGCCAAATTAGTCATGTTTCTCATAATCGAGGTCCAATGATTATAACCACATATGGATAAATCATTATACACCATCCTACCTATATTTCTCAATGATTATAACCACCTTTGAGTAAATCATTATGTTCTCACCAAATATACTTCCTTTTTCCCAAATAGGGGCATGTTGTTATATTGTTTACCTATTCTAACTGGGGCAGCTCCATCTTCTCAATTATTATAGCCACCTTTGGTCAAATCATATTGTTATCATACCATGTTGCCACTATCAAGGTACAATGTTTATAACCACCTTTGGGCTAACCATTGTACACCATCCCACTTTCATTCTCAATGATTTTGACTAATTTTTCAAACTCATTATGTTTTCACCCCATCATTTTTCCTTTCTTTGGTCCCTTCATTTTGCTTCTTTCATTTTGAGGGATCATTTTTTGACCTACTTGTGCCAACCATTCCCTTAAGAGGGAATCATATAGTTAGTTCATCATCATTATATTTATAGGCATACATGACCTTTTCATTATTTTATAATACATTACTATTCTTATATCTTACAACACCTTCCTAAACAAGGGTAAACTATAGACACCTAAAACTAGCCACCAATGACCATCAATCAGGTTTTTGACTAATTTTCACCAAAATGCACAATTTGGGCTAAAAAAACTAAAACATATTAAAATATTTGAAATTTACATATTCAAGTGCTGATTTTGTCCAACTTATCCCTAAATGGGGTAATGCATTTTATGGGCTAGATAACTTTGATTAGATCATTTTGAGTCAAAATACTAATTTTGCACCTAGGTTTCCTAGATTTCTCTTTTCTATCAAATCTCTTACATGAGACATGTACCTTCATTATTTGGTGTTGATAACATCCTAAATGGTATAATGGATCCAATACATCTAAAATCAACTTATAATTCTAATCCAGTCAAATTTTGTGCCAATAATAAGACATTTTGACCAATTTGAGTAATTTATGCACAAAGAGCCAAGGTTTGCATCAAAGTGTTTAAACATACTTAAGAGGTAATTAAACCAAATCATGATCCTAATTAATAATCCATGTAACTTGTTTAATAATTTATTTTTGGAAATGAATATTGAATATCTACATCATCGGGTGACATCATTTCTTAGGAAGACATCCCTAGGCCATAAATGCATAAAATATTAAGGTTAACCCCTCCCATGTCTCATTAATACCCTCCATGCTTATTAATTACCACTCTATCTCAAATATTGATGATCATAATTATGAATTTTAATTACATAATTAAATTAATCCTTGGCCACACATCTTCATATTGATATGGATGGTACAAGTTCATTAAAACTATTTTGCAAAATATATAAATAGAAGGCCTTGCCTATTGAATTGAAATATATTTTAAGCCAAAGTTATCATGCACAAATGAGTCCAAAAGGATTGGATAAAAAATTTATAATGCCTAAATGCATTCAAAATCATTATTTTTTAGTGTTATAATGCCCAAATATTGAGCCAAGCTAAGCCAAGCAAGGCCAAAGCCAAACATGGTGCCAAGGAGATATGGACGTAGCCACACTTCATTTAAACAAAATTCATGAGAAAAAAACCAATAAATCTAATGGATAAATCTATTGGATCATCTAAGGAAGGTAATAAAGTTTGTATTCTTTATTTTTAGTTATGTTTTGTCAATTATTTTTCTTCACTAGGCTCCCCCTAGTAACTAGGCCTAGAGATGTTATGCTAGTTACTGTGTTTGTTTCAATTTGTTTTCATTTTGGCACTAACACAATACTAACCATCCTCTCTTTAGTCAAATTCCTAGTTTATAAAAATATCATTAAATTTACTCTTGATATATAGATTGGGATCTGATTGACTCTTGATCAAACCCTTCTTATATAGATATGAATATATCCTTGAATGCCATGCTCTAGATTCTTACTTAAGACCATACGAGGCCTTATTCAACTTATAAACATAGTCTTACTTAGAATATTTTTAAATCATTTACATTATAAAACATATACTTCCTTATCAATGTATGCATTCATAAATGCACTCTTTACATCCATCTAATAAATAGGTCAACCCTGTGGAGATGCAATAGCCAATACCATTCTAATGGTGTCCATTCTTATTATAGGTACAAATGTCTTTTCATATTCAATAATTTAATATTAAGTTCACCCTATATCAACCAATATAGATTTATACGTATCAATATGTCTATCTAATTTGTAATTAGTCTTATATTGCCATTTTGTACCAACTTCTTTACTAGGAGGTAATTTGTCCAATTTTAATACATTATTTATCTCAATTGTTTCTATTTCATTGTTTATGGCTTCAACCCAATATTTTTTTCTTGATATTCCTCAAAACACTATGGCTCATCATTTTTCATAGCTTGTGACATTAATGCATAGTTCACTTTACTTATGACCTTTTTGTTCTTCATTCGAAATTTGTATCTTAAATTTGAATTAGGGGATGATCCTTTTCTATCTTGATTTGATATTTTATTTCTCCCATACTATAATATTCATGTTCCTCTATAACTCCATCAATCACAACTTGTTTTTCCTTTGTTTTTAATTAATGAGTATATCCTTCCTCTTCTTTGAAGATCACATCTATGCTAATTATTAATTTATTACTTACTAGATCATATATCCTATATGGATTATTTTATGAACCATATGCAATGAAAATACAATTTAGGCCTTTTTCATCTAATTTAGACCTTTTTTCATTTGGTATGGGTGCATAATAAACATATCCAAATACTCTCAAGTGATCAATACTTGTAATTTTTCTATACCATGCTTGTATTTTTACTACTTTTATATGACTTCTATTCATAATATATAATTTTTTTATTTTACTTCTTCATCCCAACAAAATTTATCCAATTTTTTCTCTTTCATCATACTCCCTTCCATTTCAAAAATGGTATGGTTATTCCTTTCATTTATTATGCTTTATTGTGGATTATAGGAAGTAGTGAATTACCACTTGATTCAATTATTTATGTAGAAATACTAAAATAAATTTAAATTATAGTCACCTCCATTATCTAACCCAATCACTTTGATGCACTTTTCAATTTATTTTTCAACCAACTTATTGAACTGTACTTTTTTTCAAATGCCTCTGATTTTGTAGTCAAGAAATATATCTAGCTTTTCCTTGTGTAATCATCAATGAAGATTAGAAATTACTTTGATTTATTCAAGGTGAAATTTTTCATAGGACCATACAAGTCTGTATTAATTATCTGAAGTGATTGTCTACTCTTCTATATTTTCTTATTGGAAAGTTTTATTTATGTTATTTTTCCATAACATCTACTTCTTTATGTTTTGAATGTAGGTAAGTCCTTCAACCATTTTCCATTTATTAAGAAAAATTAAACCAATAAAATTAATATGTCCATATATTTTGTGCTAGATTATATTGGAATTCATCTCACTTACCTTTAATGCTTGATTTTATTCCAAAAATAGAGGAAAGATTCTATCACTAGTCATCTTAGATCTAGGCACAACCACATTATTTTTCAATTTATCTAAATATGCATTAATTTTTATCAAATGTCACCTAATAATTTTGTTCCAAAATCTTTATCATAGATAACATATTTTTCTGAGTGCAGGAAACCAATAGAGTTCCATTGATGTGTTTCATCTCACCTTCATCTATTGTCACTACAATAGTTCATTTTCCCTTTGTTCTATGAGATTGATTATCTCCTAATACAACCATATTGTTTTGCTTCTCATCCAAATTGATGAAGATATCCTCATTATATGTCATATGAGAATAACATTTAAAATCAATATATTAAGTATTATTTTTACATGGATTTTTATTAAAGTAAGAAAGAAAAAAAATCCTATCTGCAATAGTATTGTGAGCATTATTTTTATCCATTTTTGATTTATCATCCCAACAATCAGATTCATAATGTCCAATCCTATTGTAATTAAATCATCAAACATTCATTTTATTTACCCCTTTGAAATTACCACTCCTTCCTTTAAAGTTACCATTTCTTCCTATGAAATTATGACTACTTATTCTAAAATTATTGCATCTTCCTCTACCTCTAAAACTACTAGATTATCCTCTTGATTCATTTTTATTACAGTGTTTTGAAAATTTAGTTGCTTTAACTTTTATTTTTGTCTTACAGGGAAATTATTGTTAAATACTATCCTCACTACTCTTTAGTCTTTTTTTTAATTAATAATATCCCACATATCTCATCTATCTTCATACTTGTGAGATCTTTATAAATCTCAACTTATCATCCTTATATTATCCTAATACCTTCATTTGAATGATTATACCTGATATCTTTTTCAAAAATTCATTAACATATTCATTGTTTGGAATTTCAATATTTTCAATATTCTTCCAAAAACAATTTAACTTTGTAGTTTGTGCACCTTGATAAGCAAGCACAAGTAGATCCCATGCATATTTATAGTGACCAACTCCACTTATTATAGGAAATATGGTCTTATTTATTTTATTCATTATATAAACTAAATCCTTCATGTCATTTTTACATTTTATCTATATTCTCTTCTTTGTGCCTCATTTAGAGCATTCACATGTACATGTTGTGTATAATCATTTTGAATAATTTCCCACAAATCTTTAGATTTTATTAGTCTTCATCTTATTACAGCAATAACTAAAATTTTCACCTTACAATATAGGAATTAGGTTATTGGGTATACCATCTACACCAATATTTACATATGAAATCAAACACAAATACACAAGGCAACACTAGAGAGGTCTCTGAATTGAGATACTCCCCCATTATCCCATAAAAATGGGACCAAATACTAAAAATTCTCTTTTTATTATTTTTCAATTAAAATTATTGATAAAACATTATTATGTAGACATAACATATGAATTATATAGCACCTCAGTCTTGTACACTTAGAAAATACATATCATGGATGTGTAGATGATATTTATCGATTATAAATCACCTTAGTTTTATACACTTGGAAGACTCAAACCTTTGTTTTTCCTCTGAATTATAGAGATTTTCCCACATTTGAAAGTCTCACATCTATTCTATATTTTTCCCCTTAGCTTATCTCTTGGTCTTACTAATTTTATGTTGATGACCCAAACCTTCTATATTTCCCAAAATACTTAAAACCTTCTTAACTTCCACCTCTAAAAGTTTTGAGTTGATATTAATCTAATTTTTATTAGACACAAACACCCCAAAGATATGCCTACATCAATTTAGGTGTCCTAATTTGATGCAAATGTTAAGTTCCCTAAATTCATATAATTTTAAAATGAAACATATCCTAATGGTCAACCTAAGTGATTTAATGTGAGTTACTTATCCAAATGGATTGATATAAATACAAGATCAATACTAATTAATTCCTTGCCTAAAAAACCTAGAAAACACATAAGGTAACTTATCAAAGCATTCAATCAAGCACTTGATAAAATAAAGCTTCCCTATTTTCTCCTATTTTTATCTTATAAATAAACAAAGAAAACCACTCACATTATGAATAGCTCACATAAACCACAAACACCAAAATAAAAATGTGGGTACCAAAGAAAAATTCATAGAAAAAAATGGTTTCAAATATCAAACTTGGAGCAAGAAAAGGTTTAAAAAGAAAAATCAGATCAAGAAAGGATAAAACATTACCTCTCAATAATGATACTCAATACTCCAATTAGTATGGTTTTAGATTCAAATATTTAAAAAACTTTGGTTATCAAGGTTAAGTATTGGTAAAACATTCCCAAGGCATCACTCATCCTATTTCCACATATGACTAGAATGGCCATCAAGGCTTGGGGTATATTGGTATTTGGTAATACTAATGCAAATCATTCAAAGATATATTTGGATAATGAAAAATAATAAGATCATGAAAATTAAATAAAAACCAACATAAATTAAAAAATAGAACAATATATATTGTCTAAACGCCAAAAAGATCAAAACATGATACAAAAGGAACAAGTACAGAAAATATAAAAAGTAACTTAAAAGGGTAATGTCAAATATGTCCCTTCATTTGAATAAATTTTCTAATCATACCTTAAAGCATGAAATCATTACACCTTGATACATATAAAAAGGTTAAAATATCACACTTGATCCATCTTGTGAATTCAATATATGTACATGTAAATTCTCTACATCTCTGGGATATGGTATGGAACATGTGAATAAAGCTACTACACTCAATCTTTGTGTTGGATCTATTAAATGTAATATCACACTTGGATCCAAATCATGCTCTATTTTATTTCATATTAGTCCATCTTGAATAAATATAATGCAAAAATTTTCAAAACATGGTTAGTATAAATAAAGGAAAACATCTCTAAAGTGAGGATTCTAAATAAAAAATTACCAAAAGACCAAGATACAATTCATACTTATAATATACACACATATAACACATCTTATTTATGACAATCTATACATCCATTAAATGAGCTAATAGGATGATATTTCCTCTTCACAATATTCAAATAATACCCAAAAAATCAAAAACATTCAAAAATCCAAAAACATTTTTGGTACCTGCATAAATATATTGGGTCCTTGACATGTATGTGTTAGTTCCATGTTTATAGATGACATATCAGTCACTCATACATACACATGTGTATCATTATTATACTTGAATGTGATATAGGAATACATAGATACATGATATATTCCTATTTCATATGCTCACCCTTCCCTCCCCTCATGTCATCTTCTATTAGGGGCATCTATTTTTTTGATCACAATACTCATAGGTTGTAGCATTCTATATTCACTTTACATTATCATGTTTTGAGCTCATATATGTACTTAAACATGAATTTATCCTTTATTTTATGAATTTTAATTATTTTATAAAATATTTGATCCATGAGATACTATGATATGTTTATGCTGGTTGATTATGGTTTTTTTGATGCACTTCTTTGAGTATGTTGCCTTTTTATTATCTTTTTTTTTAGCATTTGAATATTATCCTTTATTTTTAGCCCTTATACATAAGTTTTATTTACTTGAAATTTGAATATGTCATTGCTTATTTTATGAACATTTGAATACGCCATCCTTACTTTTATGGGCATTACAATAAGTTGTGTCCCTTAAATTGTGCAGTATTCAAACATGCCCGTATTTTCAATCTCCTAAGACCATTTTATGTTGAGTTGCTTTTGAGTGCTGTTATGTGCATGCTTGATTTTATTGTTGAGATTGTATTATTATTATCTAAACATTGCCATGATATTTATCATTTATCTTAGGCATTCATTTCATCACATTATTCTATGTGATTCAGTGTTACATATACCTAGACATGTTCTTTTATATGCTACATGGTTACATTCACATATTACTTAGTTGTATTATCCTTTTGAGGTGGTGTAACTACTAGTTTATATTATTCCCTCATCTCAAAAGGTTGGGGGGTATAAATACCAGTTTATATTATTTCATCACCTTAAAAGGGGGGATATTAGAGGGAGATTGATTTGGAAGCATGTGATTCACATTTATTCAGTATTTGACTCAACCAAATTTAGTGGTGGCATGTTCTGGAAACATGTCATACACATTGGAAATTATTTTAGTTTTTGTATTTATCCATATATATTGGTGGCATGCTTTGGAAATATGTTATCTACACTTACACATTTTGTAAATTGGATAAAGCACATAGTTACATGATTCATATTCATAGTGGTGACATAATTGTATATATTGGTACTATTATTATATATATTTTTAACATGAGACATATATAAGGTGCATATTCTATGTATTGTGTTCCTAATATTACAAAATCCAAATTAGTTTCAGATTTTAAAACACTCTTAGAGACTATCATCACCCACTAGGATGGATTTTATGAACTGTATTGAGCCAATATAATGTAGTAGTTGGTTCTCTTTTACTATGATTGAGGTGATTAAATCAAATGATCTTTCCAAGTTTTTAGGTTAGACTTGATTTTATCATCCAACCTTACTAATTTGATAGTATGAGTTGAATTTTTTCACTCATGTTCACTAGGTTATAAGTATCATTGGTTGCATGGTTGAGCTAATATCAACTATTAGGTGGAAACTCACCCTTTTTCCAAGGTTGGGTTCATGTACCTTCAAATTTCTCTCTATCTCCTTAAATATATGCACTTTCAATATATATATATATATATATATATATATATATATATATATATATATATATATATATATATATATATATATATATATATATATATATATGTATATATATATGTATATATATATATGTATATATATATATATATATATATGTATATGTGTGTGTGTGTGTGTGTGTGTGTGTGTGTGTGTGTGTGTGTGTGTATGTCATAATCTCAATTCAAGAGCCTTAGAGTGATACATATTTCAAATCATGTTGCTAATATGCAAGGAATTTTCATCTATTAGGAATAGATTAATGTTAGTGCTCACATTTATATATTTGTGTAAATTTTATTTTTAATGAGTTTTAAATACAACTCATTATTAATATAGGTTGTGTGTGAATGAGTTGTTCTCACAACTCATGAAGATAGGCCTAAGTGAGAAAATAAAGGGATTATAGGAGAATATTATGGGATTATATGGTGATCCTTGACTCCTTGATAATAAGAGATCATTGAGATATATACATATAATATCTATCCCTACTATAATCATTATAGAATAATATAAAGTCATGAATAAATTATCAAATAGAAGATTATTATTTAATTTATGAGAAATATTGTTGAATGCTTATTTTATGAAATTGAATTGGATTTATTAGCATTGATACATGGTTTAATATATTAATGGTACTTGTAATCACATCCATATTATATGCATTGATTATGTATTGTAACATGTTCTTGGCTAATGGCCAGCCACCAATAAAGCACTCAAGTTGGAATCAAGCAAAGGCAAGTTGTGTTATACACACCCAAGTATGAATTTATTCTCTTTTAAACCAATAATTTAATTACTAGGTTAAATTGGTGGAATTTATACACTATTTATCAATTATATAGCACCTTAGTCTTGTACACTTGGAAAACTTAGACCTTGGTTATTCTTCTCAGTTCTAGACCTTTTCCCACTTTTAGAAGTCTCACATCTACTCTATATTGTGCCCTTGGCATATATCTTGGTCTAAATATTCTTATGTTGATGATATAGACCTTTTATCTTGACAATAATGCTTGTTTTCTCTTCAAGTCACCTTGATCTCTTTTGTAAAAGGTAGAGCTCTCTACACCAAATCAATTTACGTAGTGCTTTTCAAGAGCAATTCCATAGGGTCAAATCACGCTCATTTCTCTCCAAAATTTTCACAATGGTATACATACATAGGAAGAGTGAAAATATGAAGATATTCGTAATAAATTCACTCCAATGTGAAAAATTCATAAGATCAAAAATTAGCTTCTGAGCTAATTTTTACTTGCTCAATTTTTCACATTTCTAGTTTTTATATTTAGCCAATGTGCACATTTCAATCTCATTTTTATAGGGGTAAATGAGGTAAAATATTGTTCAAATTTCTCATGGTGATAATAAAATTTCATTTTATTTTATATTTTTTTATTTTCCAATTAAAATCAATGATGGTGCAAAGTGACCCTCCAAGGAAGATTTATCACTTAGCCAACTTTTTACAAGAAAACACTCAAAGGGTAATTCATAGGGGTTAATTTGATCATTTAAAATAACTAAAAATACCATTTTTATAATAGTTTTAATATATTTATGTAAATATAATATATGATTGGTTTTTATCATATCTTGCTCTACAATTTTCTATTTTTTCATGCTCTAAGCGTGATAATGTGACTGTGCATGACATCATGTTAGTTTTTTAACCATATCATTTGATCTACAATTCCATTTTTGATGTCTCTTGTTGTGTTTTAAATATTATTTTATCTTGTTTGAAATTATGTTAATTTAAAATTTTAAAAATTTAGGATTGAAAATTAGTCACCGTTGCATCTAGAACAGTGTATTGATTTGAGCCTAGATATATGGACTTCAATACAAATATGGCTAATGACATCAGATGTCACTTATTGAATATAGATTATGGGAACACATTAAATTCTAAAAATATCTCAACCACTCTTCTAATAATCATTTAATATTTTAACTACCCCAATAGTGGGTGAGGTTGAGTAATGACCATGAGTTCTCCAATTATGTATATAAGTAGGCAAATTTATCATTGTACAAGAAAGATTTTTTAGAAAAAAAATGTTGTGAAATTTTACCCTCCATGATCCCTTTACCTATTAATCAATAAAAATAATGAGAATTAAGTTTTCCTTTCTTCATGATTATTTCATTCTATGTGCATTTTTATGGTTATTGATCTTTGCCTGTAGATGTATTTTCCCTCTTATTGTTGTCCATTCCTCAAAACATATATAGAAAAATTGGGATTCATTTGTAGGTAAATTTTTTTTCACTCTTACATTTATGTAGGATTTTCATTTGGATAATCTCCATCCCTTTCAATGATATGTTTTATTCCTTCACCTCTATATAAAACACTTATGCATTTAAAGTGTCCATTTTGGATATTGTGTAATAGTTTCTCAAATTCCATAGTTGTAGTGAGTTATTCAAGTCCCATATATGTGTTGGGTCTAATCTTGGTGCATCACAATTTTAATTTTAGTATTCCTTATCCATTTTCCCCTCAAAATATTTTTAGATTTAAGATTAGTTGTAGATTTCCTTTCAACCCTTTTAGGCCTGCATGTTGGTCTTAAATTAGATGTACTTACATTAGAAAGAAGTTGGCCTTATCTATAAGTTAATCCTAAGGAGTGAAATGGTCCCACACATTATTGTATGTTCACATTATTCCACTAAAATAATGTATAGCACGCTCAATGGGGACATGGATCGATGATCCTTATATTATCTGTTATAGAATTTTGGTGTCCTCTTTAGTGCATCTTGCTTTAAAGGAAATTTATTCCAATACCATGGTAACTCCAAGGATAAAATATACTATTTTAAGTATTCAAAGCACTAAAATATTATCAAATATTAAGATTTAGGTGATAATTTTTGCCTTTTCCATGATTTTGAAGTAACCTAATCATGTGGTGACTCTAATAGTATGTGTTTATTATTTAAAAGGAAGACCTGATTAATTCTTATTTTAATTCTCTAAGATGTCAATATATTATGAAAAATATGTATTTTCCCCTCATCCTTGTCAAAATTCATTTTTTATGCCCTCCTACCATCCATATCAGACTAAAAATGTTGTTAGTTTTATCCCAAATAACGTTGCCATAGCAGGATATCTTCATTTTCATAACAAGTGACTCCTTCCCATCCCTATTCATCCTTTTAGAAACCTAATCATGCTTATAAATATCCCTTTAAATTCCATTTTTTTATAAATCGGTATCATGGTTATCCTCTTAATCAGCCCTAAAAAAGTATAAATGATATACAACTTGATTTCCAAAGACAATTGATGGAAATTGAAAGAGAGAAAGAGTATGGTAGGTAACAATAAGATCTTGATTATCAATTTTACATTAATAATAAAGATTTAGGTGGGAATAAAATGTATGATGAGAAGTTCTTGTCTAGGTAAATTACATAAAAAGAGGAGTAGATACATCAAGTGCTTGCCCAAGTGTAAGAAATTAGACCTTAGTTAACTTCCTCTATTCCTAATTTTAGACAATCTTATCCTGACATAACTTAGGTTGAACCCAATAAAAATGAGGATCACACATTCAATATCCTAAGATTAAATCAAGGGAAATATAATTGACCTCCAAGTAAGCCTCTTGGTTTTAAACTTATAAGTTGTAAAAGTCTCCCTCATTTAAAAGAACCTATTCTTATGCAAACCTAGCTTACTATCCCTTTAAAATATCTTTATAAAAATAATATTCTTCCCCAAGAGCCTCAAAATCAAGAATGGTAACTTTATTGAACTAATCATTCTAATTTTATTATGCCTAACATTATTAAGGCCTCTTACTTTAGCATGTGAAACCTCTTGCCTTCCCACCATCTCCCTTTTCAAAGGAGGATCCATTGTATGGAGAGAAAGTAAAGATCATTTATATGATGAAGAGGATGTTTTAAGTGAATATGAAGAGGAAATAACTATTTTCATCCCTCTTTGTGCCACCAAACTAGAAAATTTAGATCTATTGTAGGAAAAAGACAAGTATGATTAGCTAGAACAGCATGACAGTGAACAAATAGGAAACGATGGAGAGGAAGAAGATAATCTTGATGATGATGTGACATTTTAATCTATTCAATTTAAATTTATGGGAAATATGATGATGTAATATCTTGGATAAATGAGCTTCCATTTAGCATGGAAGAAGAGGAAGTCATTCACGAAGCTTTAATGAGGCATGTCATGTAGAAGAGTGAAGAACAACTGGAAGAAGACTTCTTTTGGGATGATATAGATGACTTTTGTTCAAGAATTTAAATTAAACCATCATAAATTAAAGGGTAAAAACATGAATAATATGAAAAATATGAGGAATTGGATGTGTTTCTAATTCAATTACTTAGGCCAAAGCATCTCAAGCAGTAGAATGATGGAGAAATTGAACACAAGTTTAAGGGCAAACCTAATTGTTCAAACCTTGTCTTGTCAAGAGGAAGCCCTATTAAGTATTTGGATCAATTTGAATCCATCAAGGAAAATTGACCACATGTTTTTCTTAATCTAGAACACAAAATTGAGCATCAATAAGGTTAGAAGTAACCTACCTATCTACTCTGATGTAGTTGCATTTTTATTCAAATTTTGTGGGTAGGTGAGTTTGTTTTTGTATTTGGAGAATTATATCACCATCTCATCAAGAACCCAAACCTTATCCACTATCATTTGGATAACCTAAAACATGAAAAAATTTCTAAGTTGATAGTAAAGGGAAGCTATTTTTAAAAACTAGTCAATGGCTTTGTTTAGATACCTTTCTAATTGGTTAGTTTAGAGTCAGTTAGATCTTTTCTTTTCCCTAAGTGACTGTGTACACATTATAATTGGTTTTTGTTTTTTATCTTTCTATAATTACCTAAGGCATAGTTTTTTTTCTCATTTTTTTGAAGATGTTTTCAATTTAAAAGATTGGCTCAGCCAAAAATCCAAGCAGGTTACAATTATCTTGCATTTTTAGAGTGTGAGATGGATGCTTCTAAGAATCCATACCTGATAAATAAATTATAATGATATTATATCCTTAAATAATATGAAATTTTCCTATATAGGTCACCATAATGTTGAATCTTTAATTCACCTTGATCTCTTGTGGAAAAAAGAAGAGCTCTCTACATTAAATCATCTTGTGGAGTGTTTTTTCAAGAGCAATTATGCAGAGCCAAATCATGCTCATTTGTCTCCAAAATTTTCATGATAGTATCCATATGTTGGAAGAGTGAAAATATGAATAAAATTGTGTTAAATTATCTTCCATTTGTAAAATGTGCATGATAAAAAAATAGCTTCTGATCTAGTTTTTACTTGCTCAATTTCATGTATTTATAGTTTTTAGATGTGGTGAGTGTACATATTTGAATCTCATTTTTGTAGGGGTAAATGAGGTCAAATATTGTTCAAATTCCTCATGTTAATATAAAAATATCATTATAGTGTAATGGGAGAGATACTACATATATATTCAATATCTTGTATGAAACTCACATCGATCAAAATTGGCTTCTATGCTAATTTTTACTTTATCATTTTTCGCATCTTCTACTTGTTAAATTTTCCTAGTAGGTGCTTTTGTAACCCATTTGTGTAGGAATAAATGAAAATAAATTTATTAAATTTTTTTATTATATTACCCCAAAGGCATGATAAGGTAATGCATTTAGTTTTGTAATTGGAGTTTCTAGTGAAAATTAATGATAGTACGAAGTGACCCTCCGAGGAAGATTTATCACTTAGCCAATGTTTTGATAGAAACCACTTAGGGGTAAATTAAAAATGGTTAATTTGATCATTTAAAAAAAAAAACTAAATATAATATTTTTAGATTATCTTCAAGATATTTTTAAAAATATAAGATATGATGTGTTTTACTCATATCTTGATTTATGATTTTCTATTTTTTCATGTTTTGAAGGTGTTGATGTGACTGTGCATGACTGCATGTTGGTTCTTTATCCATATCTTTAGATTTTAATATCCATGTTTTATTTCATTTATTGTGTTGAAAATATTATTTCTACCTCTTTACAATGTTATTAATTTAAATTTGGAGAACTTTAGGATTGAGAATTGGTCAACGTTGTAGCTGGAATAATGTATTAATTTGACTCTAGAATGGACTTCAATACAAATGTGGATAATTAAATCAAGCATTACTTATAAAATATTGATTATGGTAACACTTTCACTTCTAAAAATAACTCAACCACTCTTCCAATCACCACTAAATATTTTAACTTCCCTAATAGTGGGTGAGGTTGAGTAACAACCATGAGCTCTCCAATTGCCTATATAAGTAGGAAGATTTATCATTATAAGGGAAGATTTTTTTTAACACAAAAATGCTTCAAAAATTTACCCTCCATGATCCCTTTACTTCTTGACCCTTACAACTAATGATAATTTAATTTTCCTTTCTTCATGATTATTGTATTTTGTGTGAATTTCTATGGTTGTTGATCTTTGCCTATGGATGTATTTTTCCTCTCATTGTTGTTCATTCCTTAGCACCTTTGTGTAGAAATATGAACTCATTTTTAGGTCATATTTTATGTAAAATAGGGTCTACGTAGGCCTTGAGGGTGGATAATATTCATCCCTCTTAGTGCTACATTATGTTCTTTCACCTCTATATGAAATACTTATGCATTTAAAGTGTCCATTTTGGAGATTATATAGTATTTTCTCCTTCTTTATAGTTATAGTGTGTTCTTCAAAACACTTAGATGTGATATATCTAATATTATGTAATACTTCTCCATTTTCCCCTCAAAATATTTTTAGACTTAGGAATATATGTAAATTTACTTTTAGCTCTTTTAGGCTTGCATCTTGGTCTTAAAATAGAGGCACTTAGGTTAGAAGGAAACCAACCTTCTCTATAGGTTCATCCCAAATAGTGAAATGTTCCCACACCTTAGGTAATGTTCTAATTATTCCACTAAACTAGTTCTTCCAATTCAGTAGGTACAAGGTTTAAGTGACAATAGTTTTTAGCATGCCTAGTGGGACACAGTATGATGATCCTTATATCATCCATTATAGATTTTTGGTGTGATATTCAATGCATCTTGCCATTCAAGGCATATTATTCCAACACCATGACAACTCTAAGGATCAAATTTATTGGTTTAACCAATCCAAGTGCTTAAATATTATCAAAGGTTGGGATTCATTCTTTTTAATTAATCTAATCACCTAGTGACTCTGATGGTGTGTACTTATTATTTAAAAGGTATACTTGATTATTCATTATTTGAATGCTCTAAGATGTCAAGATATCATGAAAAATATGTATTTTCCCTTCATCCTTGTCAAAATGCATTTTTTATGCCCTCCTACCATCCATATCAAACTAAAATTATTATTGATATTATCCTAAATAGCTTTGTCATAATAAGATATCTATAACAATATTGTAAATATTTGTTATTAATCTTAGGTGTCTATCATTTTATCTTATTCAATAAGATTTCCATTCTTATAGGAATATAAAGAGTCATTGGGAATGGAAAATGAATAGTCTTTCTTAGTCTATTAAATGTAATGTTTTCTCTCATTTACTTTGAATTATGCAATATAAATTTCATTTCCATTTTGCATATAATCTAGCTTATCATTGGTATCAGAGCCTAGAATTTCAATTGGTTTTTCCTCATTATTTCTCCTCCTTTCAATTTTTAGGGTTTGTATAGTATTTTAATTTCACTATATTTGGTACTATAGCCTATCATTAACATTCCTTTATATTTTGGTTCTATGGCCTATCATTGTTATGGTTTATAGATTATTAATTTTATTGTCTTCTATGGTTTATTTTTGTGTGCCTCCATGTAGGACCATGACTTATCATTATCTTATATAGTATATATAATTATCATGGTTTATCATTGTCCATACAGGATGAAATTTTATGTTAACTTGGTTCCTCCATGCACTTTTTCTAAATACTGGACCCATAGTTTTCTAATCTCTAGCAGAGTCAATAGACTTCTGACTTGCATCAAATTGGAATTTATCTTAACTGATGTATAGAAACTCACTACTACACTTATTTTTAGAAGGTGTTCTGAATACTATGATCTACATACAATGTATTTGATAGTTTGGACACTTGTGATCTTCTCTTGAGTTGTGTATCATTCTAAAAGTTGTGTAGATTTTTTATATTCCAAGTGGTGTTATCTCTTTGCTAAGTTTGAGGGATGTACATTTATTTCATTCCAATATTATAATTTTATATTTAAATATCCAATAAAATCTACCAAATAAAACAAAAGGAGAGAGGTATAAATTTTTTCATTCTTTTTCATTAGAAAAAGCAAATTTCCATTTTTAAAATACTGAATTTCATATTTTGAAATTTTTTTAATTTGAAAAGCATTTAATTGATATTTAAGGTAAGCTACTCTAATTTTTTTTGGTAAAACAAGAACCAATTTATGAAATTCAAGGATAAATAAGGAGAGATACTCTTTTACCCATTCATGTATGTCGAAAAACGTAAATCCAAAAATTAAGAAAAAATGAGTATATTGATGTATGAGGTTTTTTTTAAGTTGGGTTTAATGAGAAAGTGAATCCTTTTTATTACCTTTGAATATATATAAAAGAAGACCATTTTCAATTGATAAGGAACCAATTAGGGTTTAAAAAAAACTCAAAACCTCCAAAATCTCAAATAAAAACTCAAACCCATGCATTCCATCAAATTTATTATTGGCACTACCTTGACTGAGAAAGATAATTAGCTAGAATGGTCTTGGAAAGTGGATAACATAATCATACTAAACAATATATGGTTTGATATTTATGATGGGATAGAACAACTAGTTGAACCAATAGGGAATGCAAAGGAAACTCAAACATGAAAGCAAAAAACCCAAAAGGATTGGCCTTAATGGGGGAATTAGTGGATGGAGATGTTTTTCATCCTATACAAGTGTGAAATACACCATGAGATGTGTTTCATCATATACAAAATGAAGCAAAAACTTG
Organism: Torreya grandis; assembly: GCA_037957365.1. Classification (NCBI taxonomy): domain Eukaryota; kingdom Viridiplantae; phylum Streptophyta; class Pinopsida; order Cupressales; family Taxaceae; genus Torreya; species Torreya grandis. The sequence goes on from JARHVA010010247.1 coordinate 109,683, forward strand.
CATCAAAACACTTAGGATAGATAATGGTGGTGAATTCACATTAAATAAGTTTGAATTCTATCTTTAAAAAAATGAGATCAAACACCATCTCAAAATTCCTCACACTCCATAATAAAATAGAGTAGTTAAAAGAATGAATAGAAATCTGATGAATATGGTTTGTGACATGTTTTATTTCAAAGGGTAAATCTACACTTTTGGGCCAAATTAGCTAAAAAAAACAATATACCTTCATAATAGATCACCATCAACAACTCTTAAATCAAAGACTTTGTATGAGATGTGATGTGGTCACCTTCCTTTAGTGCGACATCTTTAGATTTTTGGAACCACTTGTTATACATTGATTCAAAAGGAGAAGAGAAATAAATTGGACCACATGAGCAAAAAATACATCCACTTTGGATATTTTTATTCCTCCAAGGCATTCATGATATATGATTAGAAAGAGAATAAGTTTCTTGTTGCAAGAGAAGTTGTCTTTTGTGAGACTGTAAAGGACAAATATCATATTTATCAATAGTTGAGTCAACTAGATAAATATACAAATTTTGATGTCTATAAAGAGAGTTATTTGAATGTTCTAAATAATGAGTGGGGGACACAAAGTTCAGAATCTATTGATTTTCTATTGTCTCCTATACATGAGCTTGAAACTCCTCTTGAAGGAGAGAGTAAAACTTCATTAAATACTGAATAAGAGATAGAAAAACATAGGGTAGATAGTGAAGGAACTTTAGAGGATGAACTTGAATCACTTATAGCAAAAAACAAGATGCATAAATGGGCCACTCAAACACTAACATATAATAGGCTTGATAAAGTTGGAAAAAGAGGCACTCAATGTGCACATGTAACCTCCTCTCAACCAAATAAGTCTATTGATGAAATTTATGACATGATTGGAAAACTCACATTATATGATATTCAAGAGGAAATCAGTGTTTTATTTTATTTAGAACCAATAACTTTTAAATAAATTGAAAATCTTGACTCTTGGAGAACAGCAATGAAAGATTAGTATAATTCATTGGTGAAAATGGGACTTTAAATCTGGTTGATCCACCATATGGTAATAAACTCTTTGTCTATAATTAGGTCTATCATAAAAAATACAAGCTAGATAGCTCACTTGATAAACAAAAATAAAGGCTTATCACAAAAGGGTGTTCTCAAAAGGAAGGAATTGACTACAATGAAACCTTTGCACCTATAGAAAAATGGACTACCATTTAGACCATGTTAGCTCTGGCAACTCACAGTGGATGTAAAATTCACCAAATAGATGTCAAGAGTACATTTATTAATGGAGACCTCACTTAAACTATGTACATGACACAACCTAATGGTTTTGAAATAAAGGGACAAGATCACAATATATTCAAATTATAAAAAATCATTGTATGGTTTGAAACAATCTTCTGGAGAATGGTATGAAAAACCAGTTGAGTACCTCATGAACATGTAATTCAGACATTTTGAGTTTGAAGATGCAAATCTTTTCATCAAAATAATTGACAAAATATTTGTATTTATGTTGGTGTATGTTAAGGATTTACTCATCATAGGGAAAAATGAATGATACACTACAAAATTCAAATCAGAGTTAATGAAAAGCTTTTAAATGACTGATTTAGGCTATCTTAATAACTATTTAGGTGTTTAATTAATTAAAAAACCAAAGTATTACTTCATCACTCAAAAAATGTATGTTGGTGACATTTTGAGCAAGTTCAGAATGGAAGATTGTAAGCCTGTCAACAAGCCCATGGAATAAAATCTCAAATTGACATATGAAGATTCAACAAATTTGGTTGATGCCACTAAATATAGACAACTCATTAGAAGTCTAATTTATGTGACCACCACTCAACCAAATATATCATATGCAGTTGGTGTCCTCTCAAGATTCATGTAACAACCTAGGGAGAGTCATTGGGTAACAATAAAAAGGGTCCTTAGATATCTCAACGGCACACAACATTTTATTCTCAAATACTCCAAGGTAGGAGACTTCAAACTAGTTAGGTATTTATATTCTGACCATGCTAGTGATCATAAAGATAGAAAGTCCACTTCAAGTTTTCTAATGACTTTGGGAATAACAGTTGTTAGTTAGAAATCTAAGAAGTAATCAGTGCTAGCAATTTCTTCAATAGAATTAAATTATGTTTATGATTCATAGGAAACTAGAGAGATATTTTGGCTCACAAGGGTTCTTTCATATTTTTAGGAGAAACAATTTTTGTCAATACCTATCATGGTTGACAACACTTGTGCAATCTATATGGAAAAAAATCTAGTTTTTTATGACTGAACCAAACAGATTAATACCAAATTTCATTTGATTCATCTCTATGTGAAAGATAACAATGTCAAGTTGTAACATTGGCTGATAGAAGAGCAACCAACAGACATCTTAACAAAATTTCTTGGATGAGAAAATTTGAAAAATTCAGAGGAATGATTGGTTTAATCCTAGGTGTCTAGCTTAATGGGAAGATGTAACAATATTGGTTATTAATCCTAGGTGTCTAGTATTTTGTCTTATTAAATAATCTTTCCATTCTTTTAGGAATAGGAAGAGTCATTGGGAATGTGAAATGAATAGTCTTTCTTAGACTATTAAATGTAATGTTTTCTCTCATTTTCATTTGAATCATGAAATAGAAATTTCATTGTCATTCCAAATATAATTTGGCCTATCAATATCTTAATTTTTATAATAATTTCCTCCCTCTCACACCTATTCAACATTCTTGGAAACCTACTCATGCTTATAATCATCCCCTTGAAGACCATGTTGCTCTAAATCAATATAATGGTTATCCTCCTAATCAATCCTTAAAATGTATAAATGATATACAACTTGATTTATAAAGACAGTTGATGGATATTGAAAGAGATAAAGACTATGGTGTCAATAGGAAGATCTTTATTATCAATATTACATCCATCATTAGGATGTAAGTGAGCATAAAAGGTATGATGAGGAGTGCTTGGCTAGGAAAATTATAGCCAAAGAGGAGTAGCTACATCAAGTGCTTACCCAAGTAAAATAAATTAGACCTCAATTAACCTCCTCTACCCACAATTTCAAACAATATTTTTCTACCATAACTCAAGTTAAGCCCACTTAAAAGGAGGATCCCACATTCAAGATCCCAAGATTCAAACAAGGGAATATGATGGACCTCTAAGTAAGTTACCTGGTTTTAAAATTCCATGTTTTAAAAGTCTCTATCCTTTGAAAGAGCTTGTTCTTATGTAAAACCAACCTACTATGTCTTAGTAACAAATATCTCAAAATATTATTCTTCCCTAGGAGCCTCAAAATCAACCCTACCAACCTTATTATAGCAAACATTATGATTTCAATTTGCCTAACCTTGTTAAGGCTAGTCCTACTTCACTAGTTGAAACCTCTTGTCATCCCACCATCTCCCTTTTCAAAGGAAGACCCATTATATGGAGAATAAATGAAGATAATTTAAATGAGGAGGAGGATTATTCAAGTGAATATGATGGGTAAATAACTATTATAAATCCACTTTTGGCCAGAAAAACATAAAATTCAAGTATGATCAGCTAAAGTAATAGGGGAGTAAGCAAATGGGCAAAGATGGAGAGGAAGAAGATATTATTGATGATGAGAGGCCATTTTTATCTATTAAATATTAGATTCAAGGGAAATATGATGAGGTAATCTCTGGGTGAAATTATCTTCCATTCAACATGAAAGAAGAGGAATTTGGTCATGAAGATATAATAAGGCCTCTCATGTAGAAGAGTAAAGAACAACTGGAAGAAGACTTCTTTTGGGATGAGATAGAATAATTTTATTCAAGACTTGACATTAAACCATCATATTTTAAAGTGGAAAACCATGATAAATTGGGAAAATAGGGGAAGTGGATGTGTTTCTAATTCAATTACTTATGCAAGACCATCCTAACCAATAGAATGATCCAGTAATTGAACACAAGTTTGAGGGAAAATATAATTACTCAAACTTTGTCTTGTCAATAAGATGCCTTATCAAGTACCTCACTCAATTATAAGATAGTAAGGAAAATTCACCATATGTTCTAAATTTAGAACACAAAACTAAGCATCAAGAAAGTCATAATCAACCTACCTATCTACTGAGGTAGTATTTCCAGTCAACTTACATGGGTAGCTAAGATTTTTTAATCTTTGGAGAAGAATATCACCAGCTCATCAAGAACCCAACTATTCTCCAAATTGTTTTGTCTTCCCTCAAACATAATAAACTTTATAGGTTTATAGTAAATGGTAGGTATTTTATAAAATCAGTCAATGACTTTATTTATATAGCTTTTTAATTAGTTAGTTTGGGGTAGGTTAGATGTTTTATTTTTCATAAGTGTTTGTGTGTACATTGTAATTATTTTTAGTTATTTTATCTTCCTATAATTTACTATGAAATAGTTTGTGTTGTTTCATTTTTTTAAGGCACTTTTAGTTTTAAATATTGGCTCAGGTGGAAGGCCAAGCAGGTTGTATTTGTCTTGCATTTTTAGGGTGTGAGATTGATGCTTCTATGATTACATACTCAATGGATTGATTCTAAGGATAATGGATCCCTTATTAGTATAAAATTAGACCAAAAAGTTTTTAATAATGTTGAATTATAAATTCACATTGATATCTTATGGAAAAAGTAGATCTCCCTACACTAAATGAGCTTGTGCAGTGTTATTTTAGAGCAATTCCATAGGGCCAAATCATGCTCATTTCTCTCCAAAATTTTCATGTTGGTATCCATATGTGGGAAGAGTGAAAATAAGAATATATTCATAAGAAATTATCTCCCATATGAAAATTGTGTAGGACCAAAAATTAGCTTTTGAGCTAATTTTTACTTGCTCAATTTTCTATATTTCTAGTTTTTAGATCTGGTCAGTGCATACATTTCAATCTCATTTTTTATGGGTAAATGAGATAAAATATTTTTTAAATTAATCATGGTGATATCCAAATCTAATTAGAGTTAAAATTTAAATATAGTTCACATATATTTGATATCATGTGTGAAATAGGTAGCCATCAAAATTGCCTTATGTGCTAATATTTACTTATTTTTTACATCCTCCAGTTGATAAATTTTTTGGGTAGGCACTTTTAAAACCCATTTGCATAGGATGAAATTAATTACAAATTTATTAAAACTTTTTTATGATGGTACCCTAATGGCATGAGAAGGTAATGCATTTGGCTTCAGAAAATCAATGATGGTACAATGTAACCCTCTTGGGCAATTTGTAGGGGTTAATTTGATCATTTTGAAAAAATAAAAATACCCTTTTGATTGTATTTTTAATATATTTATTAAAATATAATATATTATGGTTTTTTTTGATATCTTACTCTTCAATTTTATATTTTTCATTTTCTGAAGGTGTTGATGTGACTGTGCACAATTGTGTGTTGGTTTTTTAGCCATAACTTTTGATCCACAAATCCATTTTTTATTCCACTTATTACAATAGAAATTTAATTTATCTATCTTTGATATGATGTTAATTTAAAATTGGATAAATTTAAGATTACAAATCAATCAATGTTGCAGATGGAATAATGTATTAATTTAAACCATGATCTATAGAGTTCAATACAAATGTGGATAATGACATCATGCATCACTTCTCGAATACAAATCATATTAACACTTTCAATTTTAAAAATATCTCAACCACTATTCCAATCATCATTGAATATTTTAACTACCCCAATAGGAGGTGAGGTTGAGTAATGATCATGATCTATGCAATTGCCTATATAAGTAGATAGATTTTTTCATTATAAAGGAATGCATTTTTTAGCATAGAAATGCTACAAAAAGTTTCCCTCCATGAGTCCTTTTCCACTTGATCCTTATAACTAATGATATTTTAGATTACCTTTATTCATGATTATTTCATTTTGTGTGCATTTTTGTGCTTTTCCTTTGCCTATGCATGTATTTTCCCTCTCATTATTCTCCATTCTTTAGCACCTATGTGCAGAACTTAGAACGAATTTTCAGTTTGTATTATGTGTGCACTCTGGTTTACATAGAAATTACCTATGGATAATGTTTTATTGGAAGCATAATAACTGAGAAGAGGGGTTTAATTAATGTCTTTAAAACATTCATTCAATTCTACTTAAGCATACATGAACCATTCATACAAACATGACCATCTAATTAATCATATGTAACCATACAAGATCATGAAACACATTACATATGTGGGAAACCCTCAATAGGAATAAAACCCATTGATATATTCAAAGTTACTAGAGTCTTATAAGATAAAAACCAAGTTTAGTGAAGCAAAAACTTCACATGGAACACCAACTCCAACTAGCCAAGCACCCACTTACAAGAAGGCACTATTGTAGGCTAGAATTGCACCGTTGTGGTAGAGTTTTTTAGGCTCTCTCAGTCCTAGATATAATATTAGAACAACCTCAAGCTATGGATATCCTGTAGTGAGGTTGAACCTCTAAGATTTTTAATGAAGCTAGCTCCTCAAATGCTTCACTTTGGCTTATTTCCCACACTAGAATCTACTACTGATGAAGGAAAAGGGAGAGAAAGATAACATGAAAGGGGAACCTAAACTAAGGATGGTGATGCACCAAAGATGAAATTATCCACTTTCAGCCTAGAATCCTTAATGACTACTAATGGATTTAACTAAGACACAAACTAATATGATCCTATCTCAAGGCCACAAGCATAAGTATTTTGTGTGGAGGTCAAAGGAAAACCCTATAATTTAAGGTATAGAGAAAAATAGGTCTATATGAGACACTATAAACTTGTAACACTTCAAGAAGGCAACAATGTTTAACACTTCACACAACCTACAAGGAACCAATATAATTAAAGAAAGGTGTGTTGAGGATTCATAGATGATGAAAAGAGACATACATTTTACAAGTTAAAACCCCAATAATGCACACTTGACTTCAAACTAGAATCAAAAAATTCATCTTATTTCTTCAAGAGAGTATTACAAGGTGATTTTGATAGAGTAACTCTATCACCAGTTGAGGGATCTCTTTTTAGGCTCAAAATCCTATATATATAGAAGAAGGGATGAGAGAAAAGGGGGAGAGAGAAAGGAAGATGTGATCTTATTTGAGACATGACAAATAAGTTGCTTCCTGACAATAATGAATGTTCCACCATCTTTTTGACCAATTAGGTCACTATTTTTCTTTATACAAATGAAACATTGTTTTTCCTAATAACCTCAAGATTTATCATTGATAAATAAACATGCTAGAAGATAATAACTTATCCAAGAATGTCTTTAATACCTGAGCTACCTTTTCTAATCACCTGATTTTAATTTATCATCCCCACACCATCTTTCACTTATCTTGCACATATAAAGACAAAATCCCCATAACTTTGAATCTGGTCCAAGCCATGTTATTTTTGTGTTGAGCATTTACTTGTTAGAGATGATGGCCATGTCAAAGGATGAGTACCTATCCATTAATGGAATATATTGGATCCTACCTTGAAACCTATACCATATCTTTCCTATAAATGGAAAACAAATCTAAGGACATTGGTTTTCATGTACCTATTTATGTCGATGTAAGTCCATATAAATCCAAATGACTAATTATAGGGGTTAAGATTTTGACATTTGTGGGCCCGTCATGGGATATTTAAATCTCAATGGCTATTTATTGAGCTTGAACATTAACACTAGTGTAAACATCATGTTTCCTTTAGACACTTTCCTTCAGACCTTTTTATTTTGGAAAATTTGCTTGATAAATTTTTTTGGACTTTTTTCCAAAAGGAAATAAAATTTAGATTTTTTGAGAATGACCTTTTGTATTTTGAAAAGTCCTTTGGAGAAGTGCCCTTTCTTAAGGATAAGTATCTTTCAGCCACTTTGAAAATCCCCTTTCCAAAGGGAAAGTAGCCTTTGTAACTTTTGTAAATGTCCTTTGGTTATTTGAAATAAACTATTAACTTTTTTAGAAAAGACCCTTTGGACAAATTCGCTTCAACCACTTTCCTAAAATAAAAATTCTTTGGGACTTTTGCAAAGGTCCACTTCCTCAAAAGATACCCTTTGAAATTACTATATAATACACTTTGGCATGGAAATTACTCTTTAAAAAAGTGTTTTAGCCTTTTTAAACATGAAAAGGTTCCTTTTGTTGAAAAAAGTGCCCTTTGACATTTTGGAAACGGTCCCTTGAGTTTTTTGTTTTGGCACTTCTTCCTGAAGGAATTCCTGTTGAAGGAATTCCTTTAGTTTTTTGTCCTTGGGCACTTTTCCAAAAAAAATTACCTTAGAATTTATTTCTAAGTTCCTTTCATAAAAATGTAAGTGATCCTTTGGCTTCTTAAAATTTCCCTTCAAAAGAATTGAAAATGCCCTTCAAAACTTTTGTATCAGACCATTTTCCTAAGAAAATCCTTTCAAGAAGATTGTGTTGGCCACTTTACTTTGAAAAAGATATCTTTCAAAACTTTTTTCTTGGTACACTTTCTAAAATAAAAATAATTTAGGCCTTTTTTTTTAGACAAAATACCTAAAATAATTCCTGATACTTAGCCCAAAAGACCCAAAACAAATCACCTAAAAGAAATAGGTCTTCAGGGAAATTGTTGTAGAATAATTTCCTTGAAAGAATTTAGTCTGTCTTTTTCTTCAGATATTTTGTCTGAAAGAATTATCACTTTGAAAACTTTGTCTCAAAAAACTTGTCTAAAATAATTCAACACTTAGCCAAAAAAGGGTCTTGAAAGAAACTATCTTAGCAATGAAAAGGCCAAAAGAATTCCAAAGTAAATACTTAGCCCAAAAGGCTTTATACTTAGATTTTCCAAGGTTTGAAAGCCCTTCCATACTTGTTCATGAAACTATTGTTTCAAATTCAAGATTTAAAATTATACACATCTTATTCATCTAGGAAAAGGCTTGGTATGTGGGTCAATGGCTAAAATCTTTGGCAACTCTCAAGGAAGCATGCTTATTTTGTTTGATAAATCAAACCACTTGCCTTGTCTAGTCCATTAGGCATGAAGTCATTATCCTCTATAATTGATCTAGTCTCAAACTAGATACAAGGCTAACCCTTTCTATAACTTCCTCTTGAAGTAAAAATGACAAAAAGAACAAAATAAACATTATTCCCAAGGCACTTAAGGAAGGGAAATACACAACTAAAAAAATATGCATAAGGCACTTAGGAGAAAACATGAAAAACTATAGAAAATGTATAATATATATAATGGTTTCAAACTCTTCTAATAACAAGGATTTATATGAATCCCATTAATTAGGATTGGTATTATCTCTCCATCTAGATAGGCTAGCTAAAAAGCATTATGTTATTTTCATTTATGGATCAAATAAGGACCACTCCATAAGCTATCAAATTTGGTATGGTTACCTATATTAGCCTTATTTGAATCCCACTTAAGGACTAGATCCCCTTATTTAAATTCCCTTGTTATGGATCTCTTGTAAAAGGATTTCTTGACTTGATCTTGATTTGAATTTAATGTTTCCATTTGAAGGTCTCTCATTTCTTCAAGCTCCATGAGTTCTTCCAGTCTCATATGCATGGGCTCATCTTCCATCAACTCTAGCTGATGGGCTAGTTCTAATGTCAGAAACTAAAGAGAAATGGTCAAATTAGCCTACCTTCCATATATTAAGACATATGGAGAATTTCCAATGGTAGCTTTAGGAGTCACCCTATCATCCCATAAGGTTGTCTTTATTTTAGTGTGCCATGTCCTCTGATTCTATTTCATAGTTCTCCTAATTATTCTTAGCTAATTTTTATTTTTGTACTTACCTAGTCCATTTCCTTGAGGATAATAGTTGGAAGAATTTCTAAGGTAGATTCCCATCTTGAGAGCCCATTCACTCATTTTCAAAATAAGGATTGCTAATGCATTATCAAAAATGATAGTGGATGGAATACCAAATTTGATGACAATGCCATCATAGAATTCTAGGATACACCTTCATTAGCTTCTTTTAATGCAATGGCTTCCACCCATATGGTGAAGTATTCAATTGTACTAAGAGCCCATTTATGCCCTACACTTGATGGAGGGTTGATAATTCCTATGAAATTTATCCCCCATTACATGATAGGTTGTTCTACCTAAATTGGATTGAGAGTAAGGGCTGCCAATCGTTGCTTACTCACAAAGAAAGCACACTTTTGACACTTTATTACCCATGCATCTACATTTTTGAAGAGGTTGGGCTAATAATTACTAGTTCTCATCACTTTTTTTACTATAGTCTTTGGAATAAAATGGCCTCCTACAAGCCCATCATGGAATTGCTCCAAGAGATTTGTCACTTGGTCATCATATACGCACCTTAGGATCATTCCATTGAGGTCATTTCTAAATAAAACCCCACCAAACAATGAATAAGGTATGGACTAAATTCTAAAATACCTTCTCTTTTCCCTATCCATAACTTGTGAATATTTACATATTATCAAGAAATGTGCCATATCCTAGAGGTAACTAGTGTGAGGTGGAGGTACATTTGTCTATGAGTTATCTTGTGTTACCAAGATAACCACTTTGTCTTAATGAAGGTAATTAACCATATGTTCACACAAGCCTTTGCCTCTCACTCGTTTTGTGACCTTGATCTCCACATCATAGTCTATGACCTTGGTAATCCAACCAAGTCTCTATTAATTTAAGTCTTTGTTAAGAAGTCTCTCACTCCAAAATGAGACACCATAAGATATATTTTACTGTTGGAGAGAATTGTCCTAAAAATTTTAAGGTTTCTTTCTACTTCAAGGAATTGTTTTTCTACAAAAAGTATACCTCACCTCATACCCCTCAAGCCCCTAACTAGAATATGTTATTTGTTTTTCAAGTCCTTCACCATTATTTTTCATCATCATAGTTGATATATTATCAAAATTAGAAAAGACATACAATATGAAATCTCTTGAGAAATCAAGATTCATGAGTGTAGGTGCTTGGGTAATGGCTTACTTGATAGCCTCAAATGTTGATTTACCTTTATTTGACCAAGTGAACACTTGGTTCTTCTTCAGCATAGTAGTGATGAGTTTGACCAAGTTTGAAAAACTAGGTATAAACCTTCTCACAAAGTTTATTTTCCTAAGGAAACTTTGGACACCCTTTTTATGCTTGGGTAAGGATAAAGACAAGATGGCACTTATTCTATCAAGATCAGTAAATAGAACTTATTTTGAAATAATGTGACTCAAAAAATTACATTCATGCATGATAAACACACACGTATTTGGATTTAAAGAGATCCCATACTCTCTACATCTCTCAAAGATCAATTTTAGGTGGTCCATGTGTTTTTGTTCATCCTTAGAGAAAACTATGATGTCATCCAAGTAGACTAGCACCATTTGATTTAGTATCCCTTAAGAATCTGTCCATGGATCTTTGGAAATTTTCCCCAACATTGGATAAGACAAAAGGCATCTTTTGGTATGCATACATGCCCCACTTTATGGTGAAGGTAGTCTTGTATTGATCTTCTTCTCTTACCAGCACCTGGTTGTATCCTAAGTACCCATTTGAAAGAGAGAAGCATTCTAAACCAGCAACCATTTGAAGGAGTTTCTCCATGGATGATAAGGGGTAGTGATCTTTCAAAGAGACCCTATTCAGATCTCTAAAATCAACATGCATCCTAATCTCCCCACTCTTTTTCCTTATAGGCACCAAATTGGATACCCATGATGAGTGCTTGATGGGAAAGATGATCTTGAATTCAATTAACTTAGTCATCTCTCTCCTCATAAGCTCTTCTATTTTGGGGTTAATGGGCCTTTATTGTTGCCTCACATGCTTAACATCATCCTCTAGTTCTATAGTATGTTGGGCTTACTTTTGATTGAAACCTTTTAGGACACTATATTCCCAAGTAAAGAAGTATGAATATTACTTACAAAGTTTAATGAGTGCATGTCTTTTTACCTCATTGCTTACCTTCCAAAGATTGAGGAGCTTGTCATTGAAAATAAAGACTCTTTCATAGTTATCCTCATCAATTGACATCAGTACCTTATCCTTTCTCATATGGTTTGCTTCAATTAAGATAATCTCAAGTGTAACCAGTCCCTTAAGAATCTTGTTGGATTTTAATTAGACAATTTTATCCCTATACTTTCATTGAAACTTCTCCTAGTTGGCAAAGGATAACTATGCTTCTTATTGTAAGAACAAGTAATTTGTTTATCATTTTCAAATACTTGCCAATGGGCTTCATTATCTAGTATGGATGGCCTCACCACTACCTTGACATGTGGCTAAAACTTGGCCTCTTTTATCTTACTTAGAATATCAAGCTAGGCTCCCATAGTTGCGAACCTAATAGCATGCTGATTATGGTTCCTTGGCATAGCTTGAATTTTAAAGGCTTCAAAATCTTCAATTAGGTCCCATACTCTATTTTTGTAGGACTTCAATAAATGATTCTTCATAATTTTTAGGCCCCTTACATGGTTCACTATAAGCTCATTGTCTCCATATGCTTGCAACCACTTAATTCCCCTCTTACTGGCCCATTGGAGGCCATGGATTAGGCCTTCATATTTTACTACATTGGAGGAGCAACTAAAATGGAACCTATAAGAAGAGAAATACTTATCATCTGAAGGGAAAACCAATATTGTCCCTGCACCTACTCCATTTTTACTCCTTGAGCCATCAAAGAATAATGTCCACATACCATTGAGGTCTTCTTTAAGTCTAATAAGGGAAGGCATGAGTTGATTTTCTTCATGTAGAAAATGGACACCCATGTATCTTTCTTCAACACCTACCAAAGGGTTAAGAAATTTATTATCCCCCCATAGCTCATCCAAGAATAAGTCTGGAATCTCTTTAGGATAAGTATTCAGTTCTTGACCAATTGTAAATCCATCCTCATCAAGGCTAATATAATTTAGGTTTATGTTATTGATATGATGAGGCTCAATGTGAAATTATGACATGGGATTAACCTTGATTGATACCTTAGTCCCATACATTATTTTGAATTCCATGCATGACCAATCTATTATGAGATAGCCTCCTATATTTATTGTCTGTTCTCTAGATAATCATAAAGCAAAACATGGAGACACCTCTAGAATCAACACATCTTGAGCCACTAAAATACTAGGACAAGAATGCAGGGTCAAGTTGAGACCTCTAATAATACCAGCTAGTTTAGTGAAAGATCCATCAAGCTATAAAATTCCCTCAGATTAAGGTTCATACTTTAAACCAATTTGGTCTGTTATTGACTTTGGCATCACCAAAGTACTATCTCCACTATCTACCAAGAAATTATTCACCATATAATCACCAATGATTAATGAAATTTAGAATGGATGAGGTTTGACCACCTTTCTTGATCCTTCTCCCATAGGAGCTTGGGTTACATTAGTGAGGACCTTAGTTTCTTTGCTTGGTTGTTTGCCTATAATTATTATAAAACCTATCTTGTACAAACCTTCTTGAAGGATATCCACTTGACTAGGCATGGAATGCATGCCCCACATTAGTACACTCACACTATACTTCTTCATTTTATCAATAATGTTGATGGGTGGACCAGTAACCTTCACCTATGCTTTGGGGGCCATTACTATTATCTATTAAATTTACAAGTTTTATGGATCAAAATGGGTCCCTTAATTTTGATTTTTAGGAGCTATTGAAACCTTTGGAGAAGTAGAGGTCCACTTGGATTTGATAATAATGGAGTAATATTAGGGGGATCTTTGACTACCTCTTGATTACAATCCATATTCCTTCTTTTGAAATTTGTATTAGCCTCCACTAAAATGTATGCTTGGTGAGAACTAGCCTATTGATTGAGTGCATAGAAATCTTCTTACTCACTGATGACCATTTTCAAAATTAATTAGTTTGTTCTTCATTAGACCCCTATCCTTGTTGAGCCTCTTCTAGTTTTATCATCATAGGTATTTTTGTGTTTTGAGCCATTAAGGCTTGATTGTATCCATAAGCAATAATTTGCTACCAATGGTCATTGAATGCCTAGTTGAAACCATTATTTGGGATAATGGATTGCCTAAAATATTGATCCCAAGGTATAGTCCCTTCAACATCTTGAGCCATATTATTTTGAATAGGAACCAAGGAGCTAGAAGAGGCTGCAACATTTGCATTATAGTTATTTTGTCTATCATAGTTAGGTTGTCCTTGCCCTTGCTCATAGTTCGAGTTTTGGAAATTTTCCTTGAAGGGTGGTCTATTCCCTTGATAAGATTGTTGTTTTTGAGTCTGATATGGAGCTTAATAAGGTTTATTGATCTGAGCTTTCTTGATTTTAACATTTACCACATCATTTCCCAAGGATTGGAACATGCTCTTAAGTTCTAGGTAGTTTTTTTCTCTTAAGAATCACTTCATCCACTAGTGGAGGCCTTTTATTACTTAGGTGAAGGTATAGTAGTAATTTTTGGAGTTGGAAGGATAAAATAAATTGGGGTAATAAGCATAGGGAGTGGTCTAATTTTAGTGAAAAGAGGCATTAGGGGTCTAGTAGTAAGCTTTCCCTCTTGAACTAGGTAATTTTCTACTTTAATATCCATCTCATAAGCATCCAACAATATGTCCCCTCCCATGGATTGGATCATGAAAAATATATCATTATTTATAGACTTTAATTATTAGAGGAACACAAAGCTAGGGGATGGTCTAATAGAGGCTAGAATTCTATCCCAAGTTTTTTGGAATCTTGTGTTGATGTCTTGCATGACTTCATGGGGGGCTCTCTAGATTATGGTAAGCTATTTTTCTAGTGAAAAATGGTCACTCTTGTCCATAAATAATGAAACATGCATAAATAACTAACCAACCAAGCCTATCCATTCCTATGGGAATTACAGAGGATAGCAAGAAACAAATGAAATAAATCAACACAATACTACCTTCCCAAATGGATTCACCATACCCATGTGGCTCAAAAACATGTTCTCCCTTGATCAAGCATCCTTGCTTTTGTCAAAATTCATGGTAAGATCCTCCAATGCCTCAAGAACACTCCAAAAAACCTAGGCTCATGATTCCAAATCACTAAATTAGCTTATCAATGAAGCTTGCAAATAAAATCTATGATCAAATGCAAAGCCTTGTGGAAACAATTTAACATTATAAATTTTCAATATTCAAGCTTAAAATTCATGTCCATGGCCTCTCTATTTATATATTTTTGAGATTGGTTAGGATCAACCATGACCCTCCATATCAAGATTGAGATGTGTGGCCATGGATAGTCCTAATATTTAGAATTAAACTCATAAATATCCTCAAGATAAATAAGAATTAAAGAGGCATGGGTGACCCATAATCCTAATATTTTATGCAATTATGGCTTAATGGATGCCACCCCATAGATGATGTCATTAGGTGATGCATATATTCAAAATCAATTTCCAATAATGAGATATTCAAAAAGATATATGGAATTCTTACTTAATATCTTAAATTGGATTAATTAGTTTAAGTAAGTTTAATCAAGTTTAGTGCAATTGTTTGGAAATTGGTGCACAATTAATCAAAATCATTAGAAAGTCATATTATTATATCATAGTTTGACTAAAGAGGAACTGGAAGGCAATGTTAGATGCATTGGAGCTGTATTCCCATTTAGGATGTTGCCAACACCAAATAAAAAGTTACGTGATGTGTACCAATGAATTAGCAGAAAAGAGTGATCCAAAGCACTAAATTGCAAATTTATCATTTGTACTCGAAATGATCTGATCAAAATTAGCTAGCCCATAAAATTAATTATCCTATTTAGGGAACTTTGACCTAAATTGAGACTTGTAAGTGACAAGTTTGAACCATTTATGGTGTTTTATGGATTTTGACCTAAAATGTGCATTTGAGTGTAATTCGAGTAAGATTGACAATTTCAACACAAATGGTGTTAGCAATTGGACATCTAAATTTTGTCCCTATTTGAGAAGGCATAGCGAGACATTCAAGTGAATAAACATATTTTCAAATAAAAGAGTTCTCAAGAAGAAATTATAATATACCCATGATTCCCCCTTGAGAAGACATACTAGGATGGAAGAAAAGGATGGACTCTCAAAAATAGAGAGAAAGTGAGAGGTTAACCCATGGAATAGATCACATCCAGATGAGTTAATTCTTGCACATGTGATTACCATAAATGATCAAAATATAATTAGAATTATAATAGGCCCTAGAGATATGGGGAATGGGAAAGATACAATCCATAAATATAATGGACACACTGTAAACGTACCCAATTTGAGAGTATAAGCTATGTGCTTATGGCATTAATCAATCTTGAGACAAGTTACACACTAAAATATTTCCATCATTAGATTTAATGTAGATAACTTTGAATTAGAGGAAAAGAGAGATCGTTCTGCTTCAAGAAGGAAAGCACCACTAGAATGGGGTCTCTAAAGATAATATAATAAGAAGTAATTCATTTGAGTAGATTAAATCATGATAAAATAGTTTTACCCCAGTAGGGTGAGTCTTGATCATTGATAAGTAATAAATAATGATTTACCACTATAGAGCTGATTTGATTTGGATGTGGTTCAGATTTTGTGCCCCAACATGGGCAATTAGCAAGCAAAATAGCTCACGGATATAACCGAAAAGATAGGTTAAAGTGAGCAAGCACAAACATGAATGTGATGGTGTAATAGTTATAAATCCATATAAAACCTATCATATGATAATGCATAAATTGATGAGAGAGATGAAAAGAAGAATGGAGACAACTAAGCTAACCTTAATGAAAATTGAGAATTGCCTACCTAGTTCCATGGACTCATGTTCTAATATGAACTTCAGGCCAATGTAGTCACCCAAGTTTGGGAGAGAATGGAATGAGGAATGATGAAAAATGACCAAGAATTGATTAGAATTAAAATTTATGAAAAGAGATACACATCTAAGCATAGAGAAAGAAGCCTAAAATGTATGTTACCTAGAAGCCTAATTCTATATCATGAGCCTAGGTGTTGTAAAGTATTCTTGAGAATCATTCATCAGAGCTAATGTTGATGTTAAGACTTTGATACTTGAGCACAAAGTTATTTATATATTAAAATAAAGTAGGCATCATAAGTATGAATAACTTAGAATGGCATAAGATTCTAATTTCATTGAGCTAGTTTAAATCTGAATACCTATAACTAAAGATAATGGTAAAATAATGATCAAAACTAAAGTTACAACAATTTGCATTTAAATAAAAAATAAAAAACAAAGAAAAGGAAAAACATAAATGAACCTAACTTGAAATCAAGATATGATCTTAAGTAGGAAAAAAATGTTTAAAATCAAAAGTAAAAAATGTCTTAATGACATAAGACCAAGATATGAACAATCAAGATCCATGTGGACCATCAAGGCAGTAGTGAACATAAAAGAGAAAAGTAAAAAATAAAATAGAAAAATAAGACACCAACAACAATCAAATAAATAAAATGGTCCAAGAACAAGGTAATAACATAGGATCAAGATATAAATAATCAAGATCCATGTGAATCATCAAGATGTTCTAAAACACAAAAGAGATAAGTAAAAAACAAACAAGGAAACAAAAGACCAAGAAAGGAACAAGAAGTAATTAAAAGAGAAAATGAGAGGTGTGAAAGCACAACAAAACACCAAGAAAACTCACATAAACACACACAAACAAAAACTAATTTAGTGTTGTTTAAAGACAAATGTTCATGTATGTGTGGTAGAGGCATTACTTTCCAACACATCATAACAAAGAAAAATGACATGATAATTGTTATCTAATTAAAGAGTAATAATGATATAAGAAATGGGGGAAGAGAAGAGAAAGGGGTTGGCTGAGCTAACTCCAGATGTATAAGACAAGTGGATGCTACCTACATAGTTCTATGGATGCATGTTCCAACATGAACTTCAGGCTAAATGTAATTCTCCTAGGAAATGGGATAGAATAAAAATGATGATCAAACTAGCATGATTAATGTTATAAAATGAAAATGGAAGATATGACAAACAAATGGGGATGTTCTAGTAAATAAAAAGTTGATTAGATGAGAAATAATGATCTTGAAAAATGGAAAATGTATGGGGCAAGATGAAATGAACTATCATTTTTGTGCTTACAAAATGGCAAGATAATTCAAACTTAATACTTGCTCACAAAATGGAAAGAACATGGGATGGTGGAATGAGAATGTACAAATGTATAAAATCATGAGATAATTTTTTTGTTCTTTTGTGATCATGTTCTATTATTTTTGGCATTTTCAAAGTATTTTTAATATTTTTGTGTTTTTGGGATAAAATATGCACAAGGAGGGACTATCTAGTTGAGGAGATGCATGTCCTGAGAGTAGAGGTTCTAATAAGATAGATAATCTAGCTACAATGGTCCATGATCACAAATCAATGAGATCAAGCTTCTTGATAAAACAACAAAGAGTAGCAAATACTTGAACTAAGAATATGCGGCCATTCACTTGTCTTAAACTACACAAGATTGTCTTGGTTGAACTCTTTATAGAACTACTTTTGAAGATGTTCATAATGTTCATGAGACATAATCAAGATCATAATTGGTCAAGAGAAAAAAAATGTTCAAGCTTATAACATGTCCTAGAAATAATAAAGAATATGCTTCTTGAAGAGAGCAATCCATAATGGGATGAAAAATGTTTTCAGAGTGCTAAGGGTTAAAATCCTTTACTATCAAGATCCACGAAAAGTGGATGAGGGTAGTATAAAATGTGTTCAAGGGAAGATAAAAGGGTGGGATAAAATTACAACAACACAATTTTCCCCCAAGTCAGGGGTCTTATAGATAATGGTTCAAATCTATTCATGCGTAGAACCTCTTAAGGTGTATGACATTCATGGGATTTGGAATTTCTTCACCATTAGGTTTAGCTAATAGATATGCTTTTGATCTATAGTTTGTTGTGATAATATATGGTCCTAACCAATTAGGCTAAAACTTGCCTTTCTTTTTGGGTTCAGCATTCATGTTCTTTTGGTTCTCTTTCAAAACTATGTCACTAATATCAAATTATCAAGGGAGAATGTGTTTGTTATAGCTTCTCTACAATCAAATCTGATAGGCTTGCAAGTTTTCTGGGGTAGCTAAGTGCTTACCATCAATAAGTTATAGTTCTTATAGCCATGAGGCTCTATAGTCTTCATCATCTTCAATGTGCTCCAGTGATATTATTAATGATGGGATCTCAATATTGACTGGGATGATAGCTTCAATGTAAAAAGTAAGGGAGTATGGAGTAGCTATAGTTGGGGTGCAATGATTAGTTTTATAAGCCTAGAGGGTAGGAAAGAGTTACAAATGCCAATTATGGCCAACATCATTCACAGTATTTTTTAAGATGGATATAATGGTTTTATTTGATGCCTCATCTTATCCATTGCCTTATAGATTATATAGAGTGGATTTCATCTTCTTGATCTTGAATTTTGTACAAAGAGATTTCACATCTTGGTTCACAAAGGATCTGCCATTATTAGATATAATATGGGTTGGGATGCTATATCGATAGATGATATGGTAATGAATGAATTTGGATATTTGTTTCTTGGTAATATAAGTGAGAGAAATGGCCTCAATCCACTTGGTAAAGTACATAGTTTTAGTCAAAATGTGTTTATGTCCATCTGAAGATGTTGGGTTAATTTTCCTAATGAGATTGAGACACCATGTTGAAATGGCCATGGTGTTATAATCGGTTGCAATGGTAAGGAAGGTGCATGTATCAAGTTTCCATGATGTTGACAAGGAACACACTTATTTACATAATTACAAGCATATATCTCCATTTTGGTCCAATAATAGCCTATTCTAAGAAGTTTATTTTCTAGGACTACACCATTGGTATGGGTCCCACACATTCCTTCATGAACCTCCTTTAGTGCTAGCTTGAATTCTCCCAAAGATAAATAATGAAGAAGCATTCCATCATAGCCTTTTCAATAAAATGTGTTTCTAAGGAGGATATAATGTGTTAAGAGATGGAGTAGTTTTTTTTGGTTGTTGGAAAGGTTAGTGGGAAATACATGACTATGGAAATTGTTATAAAAAATTTGGTCCCATGGTAGCTCAGGTGAGGGATTAGGATTAGAAATGGTGTATATCCTCTCTAAATCTAATACAATATGTGTTAGCTAAAGAATATTTTCAATAAAAATTTGATACTCTTTATCACTATCATGCATTTGAATCATAGAGCCAATTGTTTCCATGGCATCGATAGATCTGTTGTTGACTTGCAAAACTTGATGAAACTATAGAGATTTAAAATGTGTTTTGAGGTCATCAACAATTTGCTTGTAAGGAACAATCTTATCATTTCTTATTTTATAATGATCAATTTTATAATTTATGATTATCTATAAATCTCCATAGACCTTTAATCTTTGAATGTCCTATTGTATGGCAAGATAGAGCCCTGTAACTAATGCCTCATATTTAGCCATACTTTTTGTACACTAAAATTGTATATGGAATGCTTTGGGGATCAAATCCCCTTGTGACTTGATCAACAATATGCCTGCTCTAGACCCTTGAAATGTGAATTAGCCATTAAAATAGAGAATCCACTATTTAGGTTCTTGTGATGCTTGCTCTATCATCATGATAGAATCATCTAAAAGGTCAAAACTAATAGGTTGAGTGGTTGTCATAGGAGCTTCTACAAACTGGTTTGAAATAACCTTCCCTTTGATTGATTTTTGATTCTAGTTCTCAATATCAAACTCAATGGGGAGCATAATCCATTTATCCATACATCCTTGAAGATTTTCTTTAGATAAGATGAACTTAAAAGGATCTACCTTGGTGATAATAATAGTTTTGTTATCTAATGTATAATGTCACAATTTCTAAGTGGTAAACACCATAACTAAACATTCCTTCTCAATATGCATATAATTATGTTCATAGGCTACCAATGTGTGACTTAAATAATAAACTATTTGTTCCATACCATGATCATCATGCTAAGCCAAAAGTGTCTGCAGTACATGTTCTATGGCTGTTATATAAAGAAGTAGTGGCCTTCCTTATGTTGGAGGTCATAAGCCTAGTGGATTAGCCAAGTATGTTTTAAGATTTGAAAATGCTATCTAACAATATTAATCCCATTGAAATATTACCCCTTTCTTTAATATATGGGTAAATGGGTGGCACTTATCTACCAGTTGAGAAATGAAGCTACGTATAGACTAGATCTTACCTTGTAGACCTTGAAACTATTTAAGATTGTTTAGTGGAGGAATTTCCATAATAGTAGTGACATTTTCAAGGTTGACTTCAATATTTCATTATGATACAATGAACCCTATCAATTTTCTTGATGTGACTCTAAAGACACATATCTTAGGGTTCAAACTAACTTTACATACATGAAGACTATATATTCTTCATAAAATGTTAGGGTGTCTAGCTCTTGCTCTTGATTTTTCTAGTATATCATCAACATATTCTTTGACAATGTCATGCATCATGTCATGAAATATGATAGTAATTACATACTAATATGTGGCTCCAACATTCTTCAAACCAAATGGCATGACTTGGTAACAGGATATCCTCGATAGAGTGGTGAATGT
The DNA here is from genome assembly GCA_037957365.1 of Torreya grandis. NCBI lineage: Eukaryota > Viridiplantae > Streptophyta > Pinopsida > Cupressales > Taxaceae > Torreya > Torreya grandis. The sequence continues at coordinate 131,353 of JARHVA010010247.1, forward strand.
GGTCTTATGCTGATCTTTAGGGGCTATATTGATCTAATTATAAATGGAAAATTCATCCATTAAAGATAGCATCTCTTACCCAAAAGTTGAGTTGGAAATCATGTCAATGTTAGGCAGAGGAAAATCATCTTTGGGACATGCTTTATTGATATCATAAAAATCAGTACAAGCATGTATGCCTAGGGTCTTTCTAGTTACTAGCAATATGTTAGAAATCTATTTAGAGTAGTCTAGTGGTCTGATAAAATTGGATCCTAAAAATTTTTATAACTTGGCCTTAACTAAAAGGGTGAATCATGGATGCATCTTTCTAAACTTTTGCTTGACTAGTTTAACATCAAGGTAAACAAAAAAATGATGCACAACTAAATGTGTGTCCAAGCCTGGCATGTCAAAGTATGCCCATGCAAAGATGTCTATATAATCCTTAAGAATGGATATAATATGTTCACATTCTATGTCAGTAAGGTAATCTCTAAGATAAACAATTTTATGATCCTCATGGGTTCCCAGATTCACTTTTGTTGTGCTCTCCATAAGGAGTGTGGATCCATCTTCTAGATTTGTAGGCAATGTATGATCATTTTCCTCTACTACATCTTCTTGTTTTTCTTCCCAAATATCTGGATAATATGAAGAATCAGAATCTACCTTCTCAAGTAAAGGCCAATTGGCAAAAACCTCTATACAATCAAGAGTAAGATGCTCAAATATTTGATGTTATTCTAAATTAATGCTTGTACTAGCTATGGAACTTGGGCTAGATGGAATTTTTATGTCTTGAGGGGATGAGTAAAATTTCCCACCTAGGAGCACCTATAATAAGTTTTCACTCAAAGGCTTTTCTTTTTCTTTACCTTTTCCTTGATCAACAAGTGCCTCAAAGAGGTCTTCACCTAAAGATCTTGAAGTTTATTCTTTATAATGACCAAGAAAGTTTATCTACTCTCCAAATTAGGTATAATAATTTAATGAAAAATGAAAACCTTGCTTATGATCACCAATGGAGAATACATCTCATAGGCCCATGTATTCTGTAATTGATTCTTCATTTTGAAACTCATCGAGGCATGTGACCACATTTTGTTGATCCCAATCTATGAGTTTAGGATGGCAAAGGCATAGGTTATAGTGAGGGTTTTCTTTAGGATGTGAAGCTCCAATGGTAAAGATATAATGTCCTACTTTAGGAACGGAAGCACCACTAGGATGGGTTTTTGCTTCAAGATGGGAAGCTCTAATAGGATAGATTTTTATTTTAGGATGAGGAGATCCAATATTAAAGATATAATGTCCTACTTCAATATGGGAAGAAATACTAGAATGGATTTTTTCTTTAGGATGGGAAGCTCCAATAGGTGTTATGGTTGATATGGCACTTGAATCAAATAAATCTAAATCAGCAAGCTCATTGAAAAGTCTATAATGGGATGTTGTGTCACTTCTAGGAGTCTTGTTACTAGTTACTTCAAAAGAGTCACTAACAAATATTATTAGGTCATCCTCTAATTGTTTAAATCTGAAACCATGATTACAATTGACAACTATAGCTGATAAGGGATCTAAAATTCCTTGTAACTATGGGCCAAGGCCTTTCCCTATATAGTCAAGATGATGTATTATCTTGTTATGGATAGGATACTTTGGATTATGAGAACAATCAGCAAGGCCTTTAGAATATAACAAATCTCCCTTGGTAAAATCCTCTTGATCTTTCTTTGATAAAATTATAGGTACAAAATCTAAAGGAGGTTTTGCTTGCTTCTTCTTTGGTTGCCAAATATGATCAGGTCTGTTAGGAGTCTAGGAAGTTTTAGGCCTACCAAATGTTTTATTGGATTTTCATTAATTTTCAATATGGAATATATCCTTTAGATGGTATGTGGAAATGCTTACATCTTTAATAATAACTTTTTTGGCTAGAGCTATAAGAAATAGATCAGTCAAAGTGGAGGCTAGATCACTAGGGTCTATATAATTAGATGGAGATGGATGAGAAATGATGGATTTGTTCTTGTTTGTAATGAATTTAGAACCTAGGCTATATTTATAATTATGAACTTTTATTCAATATGTTTTTAGTATTGGTATGGCTACAAATCAGTGGGAATAGTAACCTTGATCCTATCATGGGGAAACTTAAGGCATTGGTGAAGACTAGATGGAACTACCTGTACTTCATGGATCCAAGGATGACTAAGAAGTATGTTATAAGGAAGCTCGATATCCATAATATGGAATAATGTGTGATGAGAAATAGACCCAACCATGAGTGGAAACCAAATTATACTAGATGACTCCCTTTTGGTATTGTTATAAGCCTTTATTGTAATAGTTTCTAGTTAAATGTCTTTATCCATGTAACCCAATCATTGCACAAATTTAAGAGATATGATGTTTAACTGTGAACCATTATCTATAAGAACCCACTTGATCTTGTGATCTACAATGATTATATCAATGTATAGTGCGTTATTGTGGTCTGGGTCAAGGGCGGACATGTCCTTTTGATCAAATGTGATTTGCAAAAATTAAGACAAATGCCCAACTAGGTTCTATAACTAATCAAGTTTTATATCATTAGGCATAATAAAATCTTGTAAAAGTTTGTTGGAAATGGTTCTATGAACATTGGATGTCCACAATAGTTCTAATATGGAAATTTGTGCAATAGTTTTATCTAATTGATTTGTTATACTATAAGGCCTTTGAACTATGGATTGAACTAGTTTAGTCTTTTTGGGATAGTATTTGTCTTTGGAATAAATGGCATAATGTTCTCATTGGGTTTATGGAAAGAAGTGGGTGAAGGACCCATAATGGTAACTCATGGGTGTCTAGTTGTGACTACACAACCTAGAGGTGGCAATGAGTTATTATAATTAGAAGAGGGATGCAAAGGGCCTTAGATGGTGACTCATGGGTGATTAATTGTACTGTGAAAATTTAGTGTCAATGAGGATCATTTATAAGAAAGGTACTATTGTTCAAGATTAGTAACCCATGCAAATGGAGTAACAATATGATGATGCAAAACTGACATGGTATTACTGGGAGAGGGTGCTAACCCTATAATGATGGGTCTTATGTTATAAAAAACACAATATTGGCCACATGGCTTCATAGTAACAATGAAAATGTGGGTTAAAGAAATGTGTCTCATGATGTTATTGTAGTCATAATATACATTATTATAAGCCACATTATTAGTGTGGGAATTATGATCTTGATTATGCTCATTATGATTCTGACCTTGTTGTTGGTTCTAATTTTGCTTTTATCCTTAATTGTGACCATTTTGATTGTTTCTTGGTAGTGGTGGATCATGTTAAGGAAAGGGGTCTTTGTAGATTCCCATATCCTGATTTGTGTCCTAATTAGGGGCCAAATTAATTTCTAGTTCACCACTTTTAATAAAGTCCTCAATAATATGTCACAATTGAATGCAATGATATGCACCTTGATCAGTAACATGATGAAAGTTACACCATTCATTATTTTTGTACCAGTCTAGTTTTGGCTAATCTTGAGGAAATGGCCTTGATACTAGACATATAATTAGATTATTTGTAATGAGATTTTGTAACACTATTTCAACCAATTCTCCTATCTTGCTAAAGACTCTAAATTTTTTATGAAATGTCCTTCATGGAGGTTGTCTCTGCAAAGTAGGTAGTGGTTTTGAGGGAGTTAATTGTACATTTGGAGGAGGCATAGCCTGTACCATTTGTACATGTCTTGTTTTTGTCACGCCATTTACAACCATGTTCTTATTTTTGCTAAAGCCCTTAGGCTTGTCTTACATAGCTATAGGAGCTGGTGATTTAGTCTAATTAGACACTTGACCTTGTGAAAAAATCTTAACAAGGCCTTTAACAATAAGATCCTTTTCAATCTGCACTCCTTTGTCAATAATTTATTCAAATGAATTAGCACAAGATAATCATAGATTATGCACAACTTTAGGATGAAAATTCGATGTAAAGATATCATCCAACTATTTGTATAGTAAATTGTGTTGAAATAAACTTGTCAATGCTCTCCACCTTTGCAAATATGCAATGAAACATTCACCATCACACTGCTTGGCTTTGCATAAGTCATAAATGGTCAATTCATGTTTTATGTTATATGAAAAATGGTTAACAAAATTTTATGATAAGTCATTACAATCTACAACTGATCTCTTGGGTAGTTTAAGTATCTAATCAAGATCTTGTCTCATTAGACTTTTGAGAAAATAATCATAGTAAGTACTCTCTATCATAAGCAACTTCTTGACATAAGATGAAGAATGCTTGTACGTGTTCATGTGGATCTCCTTTCCCTTTATATTTTCAAATTTGGGTGCCTCAAAATGAGATGGATAAGGGTTTAAGAGAATAGATAAGTCAAATGGATATGGGCATATCTCATCAAATTTGTAATTTTTGACTCTATTATTCATCTCTAATCTTTAGATAATTTCCTTCATAAAATTCCATTCTTTCATGTTTTGTGCATTTATGGATTGGATAATATGTTTTTGGGGTGGAATTTTCCCTTGGCTTTGTTGTTGTTAGGGTGGAATGTGCCCTTGGTTTTGTGTGGGTCTATAGGGAGTGTACACATTTCGATACATGATTTTGTTCTGATTTACTACTTTAGTTGAGAACATATGCCATTGATTCTTGGATTGTAAAACATTCCCTAAATTTGGCTATTTTGCACTTTATTGATTTTGAAAATTTCTATGTCTATTTACCAATCTTTGGGTTGGTTGAAAAGAACTATCCAAATTATCTTGAGGTATTTCCTCAATTCAAATTTAATGTTTGGGTTTTTGAGTTTATAAAGTAACAAGAAGATCTTAATGATTGAAGAAAGTATGTTCTATATCAAATGGAATACTTTGCAAAGTCTCTTGTGACTTTAAATATTCATTTAGATTGCCTTGATCTAATATGGTAATGTCCTCATCTAATATTTGTTGCATACTTTCAACCACATTTCCTTATTTTTTTGAAGAATTATTGTGAATTGAAGTGGCAATTAGGGATTCAGTTAAGTCTACAACAAGTTGATCTACATATCATTAACTTATTATCTTGATCTTAGCTAGAAGATCTAGATTTGTGGGTTTTGAATCTATTTGTATTTCCTTACATTTATTAGAAGAAAAAGGTATGTCCATTTGTCCAAAATCTTACTCTTGATATCATTTCTTCCTTCTCTAAGGTATGCAATTGTTCTATATGAAAATTAGAAGGTGGTCTAGCACCTGATTCTATCAATCTAAGAAGGACTTCATCTTGCTCTTCTTGGGGTTGATATCCATTATAATCATCTTTAGATCCTATTATTGTGGGTTTATTATAAAAAACAATGGGGTTATCTTGACCATCAAAAAATTGTTCATCTTCATAACTAAGTCCATAAGAGGCCCCACTATGAGTGAACCTTTGATTCATGTCGAAAAAGAGATGCCCTATGTGTTTAAATAATCTTTATACCAATGCTTGGAAACCAGAAAATGTATGCTTTGGCTCTCTCTTCAACAAATAACCAAGGTACCAATGAGACTATAAGGTAGGGTGGTTTGAAACCATGCACAATTTAGAAGATTTTATTTATGAGTTTACTCAACCTTTGGTAAAGTTGAAATCATATAGATTAGAATAGAGTAAGGTAACTTAAAGACTCAAGGTGAAAACTAGTACACCAAAGCCTATATCTTTGTGATACATCCACACTATAAAAGCTAGCTTCAACTTTGAAGAGTTGACCCTAGAAGTTTAGAAGAAAGCTCTCTAGATTATGAAAAAGACAAAATAAACTAAGCAACTCAAGATGTAAAAGAATATGTGAATCACTAAGTATAAAACTAGGACCAAATAGGTGGCACAACGTCACCATATGATTCTAGTATGATAAAATATGTTCTCGGACTCAAATCATGAGAAATATGCAAGATGACTTGAGTCCACCAAGATTATAATGTTATTTTGAGTCTTAATAAATGACCTTCAATCCAAATGGAAAATTAAACCCAAGTTAAAAAAAGCTTAGTGCACAAATGGTGAACCAAGCTTGACACACCAACCCTTATAACTCAAAAAGATTAAATTTCAAATGTGGATTATAAATGAAAGATTTAAACAAATTGGGTAAAATATCTAGACTGAATTGGGCATCATGACTAAGCTTAAGTGGATGACATGACATGAAACTTTTGATAAAAATTTGAACAAGGAAAATATGAATTTTCCATTTGGATAGAGTAATGCCTCCCTTGCTCAAGAAGATTGAGTAAAATGTGCTTTGGTTAAGTTTATTGAGTTAACAAGCAAGTTTAGACAAAAATCAAGACCAAGTAAGCTAATGACAAAAAAAAAACATCTTAAGTCTAAACTGATAAGGTATGGTAAAGTGAGGTCTACTAAACTAGTAAAGTTTTGATCATTCTAGGGGAATCAATTAAATAATGACTTTCATGTCAAATGAAAGCACCAAAACTGGGTAACCACAGTATTGGCTAGTTGTAAAAAGGTCTAGTCTTTTTTACAACCACTACATCCTATTGTTCGCTCAATGTATTGCAATGTCTAAATGCAGATATGTCCCATGTGTAACTCCAAAGGAGTCAAATGAAGTTAATACTAGGAGGTGAAACCCTAGGTCAAACCTTGCCTAAATAACTCATAGGAGGTAATGACATCCCCCTTCCAAGCCAAGTAATGATGTCCTCCTTCCAAATGAGTTTTTGGGGAGTGCTTTAGGTGACATTATTTCTAAGCCTTGGAATAGGTTATTTGCAATAGGAATGGCACTTTTGATTCCAAGGGTTCCCTAAAGGGGAAAAATGGAATATCATACATGAAACATTCCTCTTTTTTTCAAACAAAACCTAAGTAAATAACTATTTCAAATAAGAATTGACAATTGTGTTCAATTTTAAGCCCAAAAAAAATATTTGCTGGTGTTCATTTGACACCTTGGTCTTAGTTTTAAACTTTGAAAACATTCACCAAAACATCTAAATTTTTTATTAAACACCAAAACAAAGTTTCTAATTGATTTTGAAGCATGCAAAAGGTGATCTAAACATGTTTTTATCAAATTTCAAGCTTGGTCCTACACCAGAAATATTAGCATGTCCTTTAGCTTTGAAGATCTTTTTAGCTTGAAATAATGAACTTTATAAAAATAACTCTCAAGTCTCTGTTTTAAGAAAAAAAGTGATCGACATCAATTATTACAATTGACAATTGTTACTTTGGCTAACTAAGATCTAACCGATGTCAATTTTACTAACTAATGTTAGTTAAGCTAGGTAACCAATATTGGTATTACTTATCGATGTCAGTTACTATGTAAAACCATGGCAAACAAAAATGTCAAAATAAAGTTAGAAAATCAATTTTCATGCATTTTAAGGGTCTAAATGGATATTTTAGATTTTAAAAATGATCTTTCTTAAGTGTGAGATGTGTCTTGTCCCACTGGGCATGCTAAGATGTAGAGAGGATTACAAATCAAGTTAGTCAAGAATTAGTCTATAAATAATGAAACATGCATAAATAACTAACTAACCAAGCTTGTCTATTCTTATGGTAATTACAAAGGATAGTAAGAAACAAATGAAATAAAACAACACCATATTACCTTCCCAAATGGATTCACCATACCCATGTGGCTCAAAAACATGTTCTCCCTTGATCAATCATCCTTATCTTTATCAACAATGGTGGTAAGCTCCTGCAATGCCTCAAGAACACTCCTCAAGACTTAGGATTATGATTCCAAATCAATAAACTATCCTATTAATTAAGCTTATAAACAAAATCTATGATCAAATGCAAATCCTTATGGAAACAATTTAACATTATAACTTTTCAATATTCAAGCTTAGAATTCATGTCCATGGCCTCTCTATTTATAGATTTTTGAGATTGGTCAGGATCAACCATAAACATCCATCTCAAGATTGAGATGTGTGGCCATGGATAATCCTAATATTTGGAATTAAAATCATAAATATACTCAAGATAAATAAGCATTAAAGAGGCATGGGAGGCATTAACTAGGCATGGGTGACCCATAATCCTGATATTTTATGCACTTATGGCTGAATGGATGCCACCCCATAGATGATGTCGTTAGGTGATACAGATATTCATAATCAACTTTCAATAATGAGATATTTAAAATTATCAATGGAACTCTTACTTAAGATCTTAAATTGGATTAATTAGCTTAAGTAAGTTTAATCAAGTTTAGTGTAATTCTTTGGAAATTGGTGCACAATTAATCAAAATGGTCAGAAAGACATATTACTAGATCATTATTTGACTGGAGATGAACTAGAAGGTGATGTTAGATGCATTGGAGCTATATTTCAATTTAAGATGTTTCCAACACAAAATAACAAAGGTATGTGATGTGTACCAATGAATTATAAAAAAAGAGTGATTCAGAGCACTAATGATGAATTTATAATTTTGACTCGAAATGATCTAATAAAAGTTAGTTGGACCATAAAATGCATTTTCCTATTTAGGGATACTTATACCTAAACTGTCACTTGTAAGTGAGAAGTTTGAAACATTTAGGGTGTTTTATGGATTTTGACCTAAAATGTGCATTTGAGTGTAATTCGAGTAAGATTGACAATTTCAACATAAATGGTGTTAAGAATTGGATGTATACATTAAGAGCTAAGACTTTATACCAATCAAATATTTTCCCTTAAGGGATACATCTAATAGTCTAATATTTATATTTTCTACAATGACATTATGGATATTGCAAAAAATGGCTATGTCAATGATGTGTTTAGTAGGGGTTATGGTTTGGTCTCCTATAAAATATGAGATTCTTTTGAGAGTTGCTACTAACATAAGATCATATTATGGTATATTCAAATGATTTTTACCACTAAGCCTACAAAATATCTATAGGGAATAATGGTAATAGGGGGAACTATCAAGAGGGTGCTTACAAGGGTAGGCCTTGAGACTAGGTTAGGAAAAGGTTTCCTTACATATGGCAGAGTATTGGTGAACCTTAACCTTTTGGCTGAATTTAAGGGGAGTTCAACAAACTCAAAAGTAATACCTCTATAATCTAATCTTTTAGTCACCTTTGGCATGAAATATGAAAGCTATAGCCACTATAAAGTGATCAATCTAGCATCAAAATTGACCAATATTCCTTGAAAGTGGTCCCATTGGGTGTACCAAAAATGGTTGTAGGTTAGAATTTCACTCTTGTGGGAGTGTTTTTTAGGCTCTCTCACTCCTACCTATAATATTGGAACAACCTCAGGCTGTGGGCATCCTATAGTGAGGTTGAAGCTCTAGGATTTTTATTAAGGCTAGCTCCTCAAATGGTTCACATTGGATTATTTACCACACTAGAATATAATGTTAACTAATGAAAATGGAGAGAAAGATAACATGAAAGGGGGACCTAAGATAAGGATGGTTATGCACCAAAGATGAAATATTCCACTTTTAGCCTGGAAGCCTTAATGACTACTAATGGATTTAACCAAGACATAGACTAATATGATCCTATCTCAAGGCCATAACCATACGTATTTTGTGTGTAGGTCAAAAAGAAACCCTAAAATTTAAGGGATAAAAATACATAAGTTTGTATGAGACACTATAAATGTGTGACACTTTAAGAAGGCACCAATGTCTAACACTTCACACAACTTGCAATGAACCAAAAGAATCGAAGAAAGGTGCATTGAAGATTCATAGTTAATGAAAAGAGACATATGTTCTACAAGTTGAAACCCCAATAATGCACATTTGGCTTCAAACTAGAATCAAAAAATTTATCTTATTTCTTTAAGAGAGTGTTATAATGTTATTTTGACAGAGTAACTCTATCACCAGTCGAGGGATCTCTTTTTAGGATAAAAAACTTGCATATATAGTATAAGGGATGAGATAAAAGGGGAAGAGAGAAAGGAAGAGGGGAGTCTATTATATACATGATAACTAAGATATTACTAAATATAATGAATGATCCACCATCTTTTTGACTAATTATGGCACTATTTTGCTTTGTATAAATGAAATTTTATTTTTATTAATAACCTCAAGCTTTCTCATTGATCAAAAACATGCTTGAAGACAATAATTTCTCCAAGAATGTCTTTAATACCCAAGCTACCTTTAATAATCACCAATTTTTATTTTATAATCCCCATGCCATATTTCACTTATTTTGCACATATAAGGACAAAATCACCATAACTTTGAATCTGGGCCAAGCCATGCTACTTCTGACTTGAGTGGCTACTTGTCATAAATGATGGCCATGTTTAAGGATGAGTTCCTCTCCATTAATTACACCTACCAGCTCCTACCTTAAAACTTGGAATAACTCTTTCCTATAAATGGAAAACTAATTTAAGGACATCAGTTTTCTTGTATCTGTTTATATTGATGTAAGTCCATAAAAATCTAAATAATTACTTTCAAGGGTTTATATTTTTACATTTGTGATGCCATCATGGGATATTTGAGTCCCAACAACTATTTACTGATCTTTAAATTTGACATTGGTGTGAACATTGTTGGGTGAATATTTTGTCATCAACTAACTGATAATAAAATGGTTATATCAACCATAGCACAAGGATATTTATGTGGTAAAAGGGGTGTGGTTACCATAGCCATAATGAGATAAATCACTCTTCTCTATAAGGGGAGGTTACCTATAAACTATAATGTATTAATATAAACTAAAAATAGACTTAGGGGTGAAATCATACCATCCATCTCTCTTTTTTTAGAGATGATGTTCACAAAGTAAAGGAGGATTCTTGTGTAACTAATAAAGGTATTTCTCTTCTTTCATAAATTATGTTTAGTAAACAACAAGAATACTTCTTGGGTAGCAACTATAACCACAAGAAACCCACAAAATCACAAAGTCTTCTGTTGCTTCTCCCACTGATTTAAGACAAAGTAACATAGTAGTATGAAGTGAAGCACAAAGTCTCCACTAAAAAATACGATAGAGTAAAAGATAACGAAGGATAAGGGGAGCTCAAATTCTCTCCAATATCTAGGAACATAAAACACATAGAATAAAGACAATTATGGCAGTTCAAAGTCTCCCACAGTCGACTTTAGGACATCTTCTAGATTATTTCCACTTGTTCTACTTATTTGATTAAATGTACAAGACTATATTTATTAAAAAAACATATTAATGATTTCCTAGATAACATAATCTATTTCAACACAAAGTCTAAAAGGTCACTTGCTTTCTCATTCACTTGATAAAATATGATTAACAGTAAGAGCTCAAAGTCTCAGGAATGCCTTTCAATTTGGGTAGAGTTTCACTTCTAATAATAGAGAGATCTCCTTTATTTAAAATGAGAGATTACAATATATAGTATCCCTTGGTGGATTTGGGCACTCCTTTCCACAAGTAGCCCATGGTGCGTTTAATGCTTTAGAAACAGAAAGTCTTATGAAGAGGCCATGCTAGAGGCATTTAAATTATATTCAATGTACCTTCATAGGCATGGGTTTTCTAGTCTTTTGGGAGGCAAGACCACTCCTCTTTATGATTATTACATGACTGCCCACTCATCTTTACTAAAAAAAATAAAAATAGGCCTACACCATTGAATGCTTACACTCTCTAATATCCACCTGGTGGACTACTCCACCTACTAGAATAACTCTCCTACAAATATTTCTAGATTTATCTATAACTTTCCCTCTTTCCTTGCTACCTTTTGTCTCTTCCTCATGTTCTGAGCTCTCAAGGCCATCTTCTTACCTTCTGCTAGCTTTTCTAGCTCTTTTTTTGGTGGGTCGTTGCATTTATCTTTGATCCCACACTATTTGAAAATCAACAATTATTCCATCTCTATGAATTTGAAAATCAAGGGGACATCATTGGTTGCTTGAACCACTTTGAAATTTGAACCTTTGAGAGTATAAAGTGGTTCAATGGTTCAATGGTTCAAAGTGGTTTAACGGTTTAGTGGTTTGATATTTCTTGTAAAGAGCCACATTCACTTAGTCTTCTTATAAGTTCAACATATCATTAAATCAATCATTTGAACCAATCATTTAAACTATTCTTATGGAATCTTCCACTTGAAACATTTTCTTGAACTTTGAAATATTTGGAGTTCATTGGTTCAATAGTTCAATGGTTCAACAAACTAAAATTTGATGTCTTCAGACTCGTCACCACTTCTTTGAACTCCTTTAGCTTTTCTTCATATTGAAATTTGAACCTTTGAACCACTTTGAGCTCTTTTGAAGTTCAAAGGTTTGATGGTTCAATGGTTCATTGGTTTGGTGATTTGTTCCATATTGTTGAACTCTTTTGAACATGTTGAAGTTGTTGAACCTTTACACCTTTTAGAGTTTAATGGTTCAATGGTTTAATGGTTTATTCCAACTCTTTGAACCCTACTATTGAACCTTTTTTATTAAACTTTGGTGTTGAACCATCCTTGCAATTTTTAGGAAATGCCTTAAGTGTTTTGAACTTCCCCTTGAGAAAGCCTGCCTATTGAACTTGTGATTTTCTTAGCTAAAAAGTCTTGAGTAATTGAAAAACTTGACTACTCAGAACAATTTTTGAGAAAAGAAGAAAATCCCTTTGGGAAGACTGTCTTGGCCACTTTGCTTTGAAAAAGATATCTTTTACAACTTTTTCTTAGTACACTTTCTGAGAGAAAAATCTTTTGGGCCTTTTATTTTAGATAAAATGTCTGAAACAATCCCCAATACTTAGCCCAAAAGACCCAAAAAAATCTCTCAAAAGAAATAAGTCTTTGGGGAAATTATTGTGGAACAATTTCCCTGAAATAATTTAGTTTGTCTTTTGCTTCAAAAATTTTGTTTGAAAGAACTATCCCTTCAGAAACTTTGTCTCAGACAACTTCTCTGAAAGATTTCAACACTTGCCCAAAAAAGGGTCCCAAAAGAAACTATCTTAGCAATGAAAAGGCTAAAATAATTCCAAAGTAAATAATTAGGCCAAAAGGATTTTTACTTACCTTATCCAAGGTCTATAAGCCCTTCCAGACTTTTTCATGAAACTATTGTTTGACCTTCAAGCTTTAGAATTCTTCTCAGCTTATTCATCTAGGCAAAGGCTTGGTATGTGGGCCAAAAAATGGCCAATAGGCACCAAAACCCTAGATTAATCAACAAAATTACTAAATTTATAAAATTTAAAATACCTAGTTTCTCATACAATATATGATTATCACCTTTCGAAGCTCTTCTCTCTTCTATCCCTCTCAAACTACCTTCTAGGCTTCTTCACTCAACTAGATCTCTTTAAGATAGATTAGGTCATATGACCTTGATATTCATCTATAGTAACCCTATTAGATATTCATGATAGTTTCTATACACCCTTATTATGGTATAAAATACCTCCTTTAGCTTTTCAAAGTGATATATCCTTTGCTTCAACTCACTTATTCTCTAACTAGTCAATTATGCCTTGTTCTTATATTATGATCTTACTCATAGACCTCTTGGTCAGCCATATACACTTGTTTAATTATATCTTCCACAAAAATATCCTTAGTACATTTTAAAAAAATTAATCAATCATTACATTAGGTTTTCCATAGCTTAAATAGACCAATTTCTCCTTTAGGCCTTAAGGAGACCTGATTTAATTAGGCCTTCATTATTACACATTACCCTTTGATCTGCTTAAAGCACTTTTAAATTTCAAACATGGTAGGAACACTTCATATACCACTCAAATAGAATGAAATTGATAGCATATTATGTCCATGACACTTTTTATCTCCAACCACCACTTGAAGTACACCATTAGTACTATTTACATTAGGCTTTCATACACACAAAAAGGTCTGTCATGAACAACTAAAGATAATAAATTATTTAACCACACCACCATGAAAAAAAATCACATAAAAATAACCTAAAATATCTTAAAATCTTATTTATGACAATTATACTTCATTTCACATGGCAAAAGAACTCAAAAACACTCTTCCAACTTGCTCACTCAGGACTACTAGTATTCCTCAAAGATTAGTCATGGTGACTCAGACCTCCAAAACATGTATATAAATATTCAATGAATTATGATGAATGTATATGATCCTATGAGATAATTATACCATTCTCATATAAAAGCATAATATGTTCAAATGGAAATATTTATCTTGCATACCAATCTCATATCCTTACATCTTAATGTCTCATCTAAACTAGACAGGTCAACTTGTGATCAACTTTTTCACTATACTCACTAACTTAAAAAAATAATATAAAAAATGAGAATGTTTTAAAATTATTTCAAAAAATCTCCATGTATTTGGTCTCATCACTATTTCATGATAACATAACCTTAATCATCTTCTCATTATTGCCTGGGTTTCTCACTATTTGCATCAATATGCATATTAGTGACTGGTTAACTTGGATGACCAATGTAGCACACTTGAGGGTTATAACCTAAAAATATAAACCTTTATGGACATTAAACATTGTTAATAAGATTAATCCATCATCCATTTACAAATTGTGTCCAATACAACTTCTTATAGTTAGAGCAACTTCTTGAGAAATAAGCCTATATCTTACACATTGGGTCACTACTAGGGTTCTAAGAGGGTTTAAACACACTTCTACTGTTAATGATTATTCATAAATCATAGTCCCTCAATACAAAAAATAATTCATTTAATGTATATATATGACCCTTCCCCATCTCTCCTTAGTAGATCAGGTTCCCATGTAGAGGTTACATGTGCCAATTAACACCTGAAAATCCTTCTCAAGTTTGCATGCCTTCATTTTATGTACTCAAGAGACATAAAAAGCATTTTTAATGATTTTTATTGAAAAACATGACCTCAAATTTTATTAAAAGTCTTGAAACAACATATCATACCTCTTAAAACACTCACCTATCCATACTTGCCTTGTAAACATAACCTCATACCCCATTATGCCATACTCTCTTCGCTCTCTTAGACCTTGACCTATAAACCATATTAGTCCTTAAAAATAAACTTCATGCATATTTAAATTCAATTCCACCTTACTTACATATTCAAAAAACCTATTTCATGAATATACACTACTTTACATCCTTCATATGCATTGACAATAGATCATGATGCCTCATTAGGCTAAGTAGGGTCCAAGAGTGATCTAGGTGCAGATTTGGTCTAAAGGTATTAACCCTGTAGGCTTACCATAAGACTTAAATGAGTTATATAATGCATTATATACATTCTCAATCAAAATCATAAAACATTTCATGCCTGTGTGCATTCATCTTACTAATCCATCATGTTCCTTTATGCATAAAAATAGGTACCCTATGCATATACCTTTTCAAGACATAACTAGGCTTAAGTGCTTGACAACTTTGACAACAAGGACCTTATATATTAACCTTCACATTAATCATGTATTCATAAGAATATATACCAATCATATCTTACACTCTCAGAATTACTACAACACTGATCAATATTCTCTCCCATAACTACACTCTTGATTGACCTCATGAAGACCTTGTTAAGAACCTTTGACATCAATTCTTACATCAATGCCAAACCTTAAAAATAGGAATAATTTTTAACATATTCATCTTTATTAGTGTTGTGTTGTGTTCCCATACCTCTATATGAAACACTTATGCATTTAAAGTGTCCATTTTGGATATTATGTGATAGTTTTTCATTCTTCGTAGTTGCAGTGTGTTCTTAAAGGCCTATAGAGGTGCTCTATCTAATCTTGGTGCATCACCATTTCCCTTTTAGTATTAATTATTCCTTTTCCCCTAAAAATATTTTTAGACTTAGGAATATTTTTATATTTCCTTTCAATTCTTTTAGACCTACATTCTAGTCTTACATCAAAATAACTTAGGTTATAAGGAAGTCATCCTTTTCCAGAGGTTCATCCCAAGGAGCACAAGGGACCCACACCTTAGGTAATCTTCCCGTTTTTCCACTAAAATAATTCTTCCAATTCAATAGGTTAATTTTTTGAGTGACAATAATTATTAAACATGTTTAACTTCCACCTCTACAATTTATGAGTCTCTACCTACTTTCCTACTCCATGGACACTATCATCCTAGATAGACAACTACATTGGTACATGTTTTTTCTTTGATGTAAGTGTCAAATGGCCTAAAGTCATCTAATTTACAAATTAAATATATCTTAATATTTAGTTTAAGTGCTTTAATGCCATTTAATTCTCCAATGGGATTGATATAAATACATGTTACATCCTCATTCATTCCTCACCTACAAAACCTAGAAAAGACCTAAGTCAACTTATCCAAGAATTAAATCAAGCACTTAATAAATAAAGTCTTCTTATTTATACTATTTTAATATCTTTCATAATGAAAACACATACACATGTTTCAAGTATAAATGATCATCCCAAGAGCTACATGTTTCAAGTTATAAAGTAGGTCACTATTATACTTGCTTTCCACATATTACATATTCACATATAAGCCAATATGTAGGAGATAACTACATCAATTTGAGGCCCTATTTAGAGTATTGGCTATGTAGGAAACACTCATTGATAGAGGGATATTTGGATTTAGATTGACACTATTTTCCCACTAACCCATTTTTCCCTAAGGTCATTATGAAGATGAATAACTAGGGTTTTATAATTTCATGAGGAGTTAAATTCCATGACCTAGATCTAAATACACCAGAGTGAAGGTAAACATAAACATAAAAGCATATAGGTGGTCACATCCTTTTCTAGTAGTTATTTCATAGAGGAACCCTACATCAAGTTCAAATATTAGTGTCTATACAAACATCCAAGGATATTAAAAGTGTATGTAGGTCCAAAAGCACTCAAATCAAACTTAGGTGATTATTCTAGAACCCTCTTCCAATCTAATTCTTACTTGTTCTAGATAAATACATCAATTCCTTATCATTTTCATATTAAGCATAATTGTACTTTCTATTTTTAGCCTATCTCAGTTTAATAAATTCAATGTATGTTATATATATGTTTAACATCTAATTAGTTTGCTATAGAGATAGTTAATCACACATGTACCTTAGGATGTATCTATCTCCTTTGAATTTAGATAACCCTAATCTATATTTTTAGGGTTAAACAAGATGTACCTTCAACTTATAGATGTTTCCTAATGTCAAAAGGCTCACATACACTATATTTGTATGTCTAATTGATTATATATTAGTCTAACCAATGTTATTCTGATGAACCAAGCCTTCTACCTTGACTAGAATGTTGTAAAATTTCTTGTCTTTTATCTCTACAATTTATAGATTTGCATCTATTTTCTAACTACCCAAACACTTGTGTCCAAGTCAAACACGTATGTCAATGCAAATTTCCTATCCTAATATAAGTGTCTAGTGCCATAAATTCATATAATTTGTAAATGATAAATATTCTTATGTTCAAACTAAGTGATTTAGTGCGATTTATTCTCTAAAGGGATTGGTATAAATACAATATAAAACTTTAATCATTCCTAACCTAAAATATACCAAAATGTACTCGATCAAGCACTCAATTGAGTAAATATTCTATATATTCTCTTATTTACATATCGGTCATAGGGACATCAAATCTACAAGTGTGAATTACTGAAGGATCATTCCATGATCCATATTTTCCATTCTACAAGATAGGTCACTGTTATACTTGCTTATCACACATTTTATGACTCACACACAAGCCAACACATAGGGAAGAATGATGTATAAATATCACTATAAATATGTAAGTTGTACTTGGATAGGATAGTATAGGATCTTGATAGTTTTGAAACATATTTTAATATAATAAACATACCTTTTCCAAGTGTTTAAGTTAGTCTAAGTGATTTTGAAGTCTTATATGAGTTTTCCCTCTAAAAAGATCAAATTTCAAATTTCAAATGCCTTTTATGTAAATATATGAAAAACTATACTCATTTATGAGTCAATATGAGTTGTAATAGGTATATTAGGGGTTTAAAACGTTTTAAAGAGTATTTTATGCCTTTTTAAAGTCATAATCATCACTATAAAGTTAAAATAGGCAAATGTAACAAAAAAACTATTCATAATAAGTCATTTTCTATCTTGGATTTGAGTAGTTAAAGGAGAATCTTAAAAAAATTTGGTTATTATAAGATTTTTATAGGCTTAAAAAACTTGATAAACATATAATCTATCCATAATTAGGCATTCAAGGTTGAATACAAGCATAAGAAGGCCAAAAATTCATCACTGGAAAGACTAATGACTATCTGCAGATCCTGAACAGGGTTTTGTGTGTATTGAAGAGAAGATTTTCTTACAAATAAAGGTATTATGTCACTTAAATATATGTATTTATGTTTTTTTAATGAATTAATAAGATAATTTCAATTTTTAATTGAAATATTTCTTAGTTTTAAGATTTTCTCATTGAACTCCTTCAATACCCTATTTTTTTTATGAATCTATATTTCACTATAGTCATTTAAAACATGTGTGGAAGGTTTCATGGGTTCAATTTAAGGTTTATAAATTTTTAATGAGGGTATTAAGAGTTTATTACAATTTTAATAAATATAAAAAAATGTCTTATATTTTATAAATGATTGTTAAGAAGCTCTCAGCCTCTAAGTTTCTTGAGAAACCCTAACACAGGGTTTTCAAGCACAAATTGATTCATAACTCAAGTTTGAACTCGTATAAATTATTAAAAATTAGAGGTAAGGTGTTATAAGGTTGTAATAAGCTAATAAAAGTGTCAATAATTTTTAATAAGTCATTTATTACAAGAAACAACTAATTGTGTGTAGTGTTTCTTGTAGGTGTCTACTAAGAGAAGTCAAAAGGAGTAAGAAGTGATTTTTTTTCTTAGATATTTGGATTTAAATAGTCTATGATTATTGGTTAAGGTAGTATGGTAACTATGAAATAATTTATATAGGTATTTAAAACAATTGGTTGTTTATATTTATCTAAAACCTATTAAGTAGGCAAAATTAGACCTACACAGACCTAAAAAACAAAATTAACTTTGAATTACCCTTTTAAAAAACCAATAAACTAAATATTGGCTTATTAATAATATGTATGACCTATAACCATTGAAAATTTAATTAAAAAATCTACTAAAAATATCCAAGAGATAAACACCTTTTATCAAAACCTAATAGGCCTTTCACAACACCATAGTAGTCTTTTGGACTAAGTTGAGTTTTAGATCATCAAGTGATCTATTTAGTGTTTAAAATTATACAAAACAACCTATCTAAGATAAATATCAATATATTAAAAATTTTATTGGTTTTTAATAGGATTGAGTTAATAAAATAATCTTCTAAGTTAAAAAGTGTCCTTGTAAAGATTCATGTGATTGTCTTAGTGAAAGTTGTAGGTTTCCTTGATAAGATTAAAGTGAAAGACAACCTTTCAACATCAAGTTGTGGTATCATAGATTAGTTAGGAATGATATATCAATCAAGGACGTAAGGTAAAATTATTTAAGATAAGTTAAAATAATATTTTAGAGATGGATATGAGATCAATAAGAGGCAAAGGACAAGGGAGATAACCCACTCAGGCTATATTGCTTGAGGAGATGAGGAATCTCAATATCATATTACAAGAAATGAATCTTGGAAAAAGGAAAGGATTAGATACAAGATACATTAGTGATAAATATGATGATTAAGAATAATAAGTAGTTGTATATTTAGAGTAATAAAGAGCAGAAGAAATATTGGTCAAAGCAATAATGGGTGTTAGTTAAAAACCAAAGATAGAAGTTATAATGTATGATGGTAGTATGAATGTGGATTACTTGATTGATTTGATATTTGATCTATATAACTACTTTAACTTTGAGAATTTTGATGAATAAAAATGAGTGAAAGTTTCCATGATAAGGCTTAAATGTCATGCATCCCTATGGTGGGATGGAGTGCAAGAGAAGAGAAGAATAAAATGTAAGCCTAAAATAAAGAGTTGGGATAGGATGGTGGATAAACTCAAAGGTAAGTTAATGCCTAGATATTATAAAACTAATATTTTTAATAAACTTTAAACTCTAAAATTAAAATATATGTTAGTTAAATATTATACTAAATAATTTTATAGGTCAACTATAAGATCATGCCTTATTGAAGAAGACATGGAGAAAGTGGCCAAGTATGTAAATGGATTGAAGTTTATTATTCAAGATGAAATAATTATTATTTCACCTAGATTAGTTGAAGAGGCATATCAATACGTCTTGAAAATAGAAGAAAAGTTGTCCAAAAGATAAACACAATACTCAAGGGGTAGAAGTAAGACTCTTAGAGGTAGAGAACATACAAATATAATCCATTTATAGGTATACGATGCAGGATAAATAAGATTACAAGGATAATAACCAAACATAAGAGGAATCTATCTCTTCATAGGTAAAAGGCCATTTAATACAGGTAGAGGTATAGTATTTATTGGTAGATATTTCAAATGTGGAAAATTTGGGCATAAATCCGATGAGTGACCTGAGAATTCATCTACAAGCCAAGGAAGTGTTCACAAAGTTCAAGTTGATGAAGAGGAGAGTGTTGGATAATTTATCTATGAATATTATCCTAAAAGTAGTGAATCATTACCCATGAAGAGAGTGATTATTAAGCCCACTACGGACATCTAAGAACCACCTCAAATAAAGACACTCTTCAAGACCACCTATAAAACATAAGGTAAGTACTATCAAGTTATTATTGATAGTGAGAGTACTAATAATTCATTTTATACTAAAATGGTCAACAAACTAAATATGAAATGGGTAACTCATCCAACTCCTTACAAAGTATTTTGGTTGTGAATGGATCATCAGATCTTAGTGAATAAATAGTGTAAAGTAGAGTTCCAAATAGGAATTTATAAGAATGAAGTCATGTGTGATGTGATGCCTATGTACATTTTTCATGTCCTTCTAGGAAAACTTTGGTAGTGTGATATGAAATACATTCATGATGGGGAAAGAAACACCTATACCTTTGAGAAAGAGGGACATAAGCATGTACTTATACTACTAAAAGAAGAGGATATAATAGTAGGAATAAGTTTTGAAGTGTTTTTGATAGGTGATAAAGAATTATTATAATAGATAAAGAAGGATGAGGTAAGCAACATACCATTTGATCAATAAAAGGTAGTTGTTATAGATCATAAGGAACTAGATTTGTCTTTAAAAACATAGATTTTACTAGAAGAACTTGTGAATAAGGTAGTTGATAACTTATTCAGTGAGTTGTCAACAAGAAAATATGTAAAATATCTTGAAGAGTTTATAACAATTTTTTTTTTTGTTTAAGGAAATATCCATAGGCAATAAGGATAGTGAATTCCCAAACAAATAAATAGTGAATAAAGAAAAAAAGTTGTTTTGAAAGACAATAATGAAGTTTCAAGATTAAGGATCAAAATAATGAGAATAAAGAACATTATAATAGGTCCATAATGGAGGAGAAGAATACTGGAAAAGAAGGTAGTAATAAGAATTTTAAAGTTTAATAAATAGTCGTGGAGGAGCAAAAAATAGAGATTCAAGTGTAGGCTGATATATATGAGATAAAGACAATACTCATATTTGATGATAAGGAACCTCAAAATCATAATGAATATGTTGGTTTTATCAACTTATTTGTACAATATGCAAGTAAAACAAAAATTAGTAGGGAGATAATGAAAGTGAAAGGTGTACAGACCCTCATCAATTAATATAGTCCATCAACCTTACAGATAACCAATCATAAGCAAATAAAGAAAAAAATGCAAATTATACACTCAAAATCATCCACCAAATAGTCCATGAAATCCAAAGGGAAGTTTAGGAAAATAAAAAATAAATAATTTTAAAGATCATAAATTCATTAGTATAAGTAACATAGAAATTACAACCCATGAATAAGAGTCAATGAAGAGATCTTTTTGTACCCTGGTGATTTGATACAGGAATGTCACTGTTAATAATAAATTTGTACTTTGATAGGATAGTATAGGGTCTTGATAGTTTTGAAATGTATTGTAATATAATAAAAATACCTTTTCTAGGTATTATAAGTTAGTCTAAGTGAGTTTGAGGTCTTATATAAGTTTTCCCTCCAAAAATTTAAAATTTGAATTTTCAAATGTCTTTTATGTAAATATATGGAAAATTGTACTCATATTTGAGTAATTATGAGTTTTAATAGGTTTATTATGGTTTTTAATAATTTGAAGGATTATTTTAGAACCTTTTAAAGTTACAATCATCACTAAAATGTTAAATTAGGCTAATTTAACAAAAAATACTATTCATAACAAGTCATTTTTTATCTTGGATTTGAGAAGTTGAAGGAATATGTAGAAAAAAATTGGTAAATATAAGATTGGTAAAGGATTAAACAAATTGATAAAAATTTAATCTATCTAGGAGGAATACCAGGTCAAAGACAAGCATTTAAAGGCCAAAAATCCATGACTATAGAGACTGATGACTGCCTATAGATCTTGAACAAGGTTATGTTTGTATTAAAGAGAAATTTTTATTTCAAATAAAGGTATTATGTCACTTTAATATATGTATTTTTTTTTTTAATTAATAAATAATATAATTTCATATTTTAATTTATATTATACTCATTTTGAATATTTTCTCATCGAACTCCAATACTATGTTCTTTGTGCATCTACAGTTCAATACAATCATTTGAAACATGTGTGCAAGGTTGCATGGGTTTATTTTAAGTTTTGGAAAGGTTTAAGGATGGTATTAATATTTAATTACAAGTTTTATAAACATAAAATATGTCCTATAGTTTATTAATTATTTTAAATAACATCTCAGCTCTAAGTTTCTTGAAAACCCCTAAAATAGGGTTTTCAAGCATAAATCAATTCATAACTCAAGTTTGAACCATTGTAAATTATTTTAAATTTGAATTAATGTGCTATAAAGTGTTTATGGGATATTCCAAGTTAATTAAGTTTAAATAATTCTTATATTATAACAAACAACCAATTGTGTGATGTGTTTCATGTAGGTGTCTATCAAGAGACCTCAAAAAGAGTAAGAAGTGATTAATTTGATTAGTTATTTAGATTTAAACATTGTGTGAATATTTTTTAAGGTTTTATGGTAATTATTTAATATTTTATGGAGGTATTTCAAACTGTTGGTTATTTCTATTGATCCAAAATCTATAACGTAAGTAGAATTAGGCATACTCAAACCCAAAGGACAAAATTACCTTTGAATTACTCTTTTAAGAAACCAATAAACTAAATATTGGTTTCTTACTAATATTTATGATATATAACCATTTAAAATTTCATTCAAAAGGATATTAAAAATATCCAAGAGCGAAAACACCTTTTCTTAAATTTTTAATAGGACTTTCACAACACTTATAAAAAACTACCTCTTTAAGCTCCATATAAATACCTTAAGCCTTTAATTGATTTTTTAATATGATTGAGTTAATAAAACAAGATTATAAGTTGAAAAGTGTCCCTCCTAGGATTTAATTGATTGTTTTACAAAAATTTACAAGTTTCATTGAGAATATTGAAGTGAAAGAGAAATTTTTGGCATCATAGAACTACATAAGTTTGAGGCCCTCTTTAAACTATTATCTATGTAGGTAGTGCTTATTTACAAATAGGTATTTGGGGAATCTAGATACCATTTACACCTAACCCAATTTTACCTAAAAAAATTATAAATATGAAGAACTAAGGTTTTGTTATTTGACAAGGAGTTATAGTCCATGACCTATATCTAAATACACAAGAGTGAAGGCAATGTAGAATTAACAAGAATCTAGGTCGTCATATTTAGTTTTAGTAGGTATTTTATAATAAACACCTAAATACAAGTTAGATAGTAGAATAGATGCAACCATCCCAAGTCAACACAAGTGTCTATGGCTATAGAGGTACAAGTTCTCAAATCATGTGATAGTTATAAAATCTAAATCTAGCCCATTCTCTACCTATTCTAGATCCATATCTATTTTAACATTATAATCAAATAAGTATGTTTTTCTTTATCATTAAAATATCTAAGATAGTTGTACTTTCTATATTTATCATTTCAGTCTAATAAATTTAGAATATGTTTTATCTAAGTTTTAAAAATAATTAGCATACTTTAGAGATCATCTACCATCCTTATGCCCTAAGTTATATCTACCCATTTAACCCTAGACTCGCCCACATCTATATTTTAGGGTTAAACATTTGGTGAACTTGACCTCTATGTCTTTGTGTACAAACCCTAGTTATCCTAAGGTTTCCTATTTTCTAGTTTCTAAATGTAATAATTATTTAGTTCTGATTTTTATTGTCATGAATGACTACTCAGAATTTATATGTTTTCTTATCTAATTATCATATAAATATTTTGGATATTTAAAATGGATATAAAGGATCATATTTATCCTCCTAACCCTAAGGAGGGTGATAGTTATTATCCCTCTAAATAGGCCCATGTTATTAGTCATTAAGGGATAAGGTACATGGTATATATGCATGTTCAATTTGAATCACCTATGGTTTGTGTTTATGAATCCCTAAAATATAAATTCACCTATATGAGAAAGTTAATAAAATAATTAAAAAATTATATTACATACTTACATAATCCAATACATGATAGTGTTAATCATGTGTTTTCATCTTCATATACCAATGTTGTGCCAAATAAGGTTTCTTATCCAAATGAAAAGTTAAAACACAATACATCAAGAATCACTTATTCAAAATGTGAAAAAATGCTATTAAGAGTCCAAGTGAATTCCTACGAGACATGTTTTGAAACAAAGTTATCAAATTACATCTTATACATCCTATATGAAGATCTAAATACCTTTATACATATCATAGAATGCATGAGAATCATACATATTGGTGTTTGTTGTAGAAAAGTTCACTATGTAGGATTATGTGCTTGGTCATGCACTTAGCTATTAGGTCAAGTGAGTTATAGGCTTGGGGAAGTTAGGTAGAAGGGGAGAAAGGTTTGGTGCACAATATTTATTCATGGTATGGTGTTGGCATTAGTTTCACACAAAGTGTAAACCTTGTGCACTCCCTTGAAGTAAAACAATGAAAGGACTAGGCCCACATTGGTCTAGTTATAACATGGCACAACTTAGGGTTCAAAGGGACTTAGGTAATTTTAAGAGGGGTTAGTTGGCCTCCTGGTGCTAAGTCCTTCAAGGGGAGTTCAATAGGTGTAGTAATTCTTAGTGTCATGAGTCCTAAGGTGCAAGTCCATGCTTGGCTAGGTAGGGCTCTTAGTGGTGCAAGGTGGGAGAAGAACTAGTGTAGGGTCCTCCAAGTATTTAAAAAAATTGGGGAAAGATTTAGGTTTAATGGTTCATCCCTAAGGTAGTGCCCTAGGTGCATGTTTTGGAGCTTTGGTGTAATCTGGTTCAACACTTAGATCTCTTATAGGTTGGTCAAAGTTGCTAAGTGGCACAAGGATGCCATTAGTGGCCAAGGTTTAACCTCTATTTTAAAATATTGAGAAATTACTAATAAAAACTAAAATGAAACTATATCATAAGAAAAACATTCTACAGATCATAAAATAAGAAATGACACTTCATTCCTTCAATGCTATTTTTCATTAACTTAATCAAAATAGTTCATTATAAGCAATCGATCATATTCTCTTCCTAACTCTATTCATTCGCAGTGGCTCACATGTGAGCTTGGGCCATACATTTGAACTACTAGGACTAACATGTAAAACAAACATACTAGTGGTGGATCTCTATTTTTCCATAGCTTTGCTATGTTTTCTCCTTTTTTCATCTTCAAAAGTGGGTCTTCTTTTATAGGTGATTGGTTACCTTCTACCAAGTCAATTGGGTGCACACCAAGTGATGAGCTATCATGAGTTTGATAGCTCCACTAAACTTTCCTATTCAAATGGGTGCACACTGTATGTTGAGTTATCACTTGGGGTCACTTTCCTACCTACTCCACTTTTATGGCATCCATGCATCTTGATCTAACTCATACAAGTCTTAGCAAGGATGTCTTTAAATAATTTTGGCACTTTGAAACTATGCATCATTTTTCATGAGATCCATGGGGACTCCTCTAGTTGGCACCAAAATGTATAAAAGGGGGGCCAACATTACCCCATACAAAATTTCTAGTCCACCCTAGACTAGTATTGAAGTGCCTTAGGCATGTATAATTTGGGTGTGCCTTGTACTAGATATAATTTAAAATTATCATATATTTTGATAGCACCTTTAATTTCATCAATGGCACTATCCACCTCAGTGTAAACAACCTTGAAAGAAAGCATATATATGTTTTCTAGTTCTTTCATAAAGTCTCTGATCCTTTCCTTAGAGTACCTCACCCTGCCATCCAAAATTTCTCCCTATTCCCTAGCCATAGTTTGGAAGGCATGAAAGAAAGCCTCCAAACCCTGCTCCTATGTTTTCAACTAGGCATTGAGGTATTTTACCTCAACCACTATCTACATGTGCTTGGCCCTTGTCATCCTAAAAGAGTGCTAGAGCAAAGCATCTTTCTCCTCTTTTAGCTTCCTAAGGTGTGTGTCAATAATTAATGATTGGTTGGAGAAGTTGTAGAAGATATTTTCTACCTCTTATGTGCCTTCTTCAAATCTAACAAAGAGTTCCTCCACTATGTCCAACCTTTTATTTAATTTTACCCTTAAGACCTCACTAGGGTTTTTGTTCTTCAAGCACTGATCTTATCCTAGGAAGCATCTACTTTATGAGAACACATACTTGGTCTAGTTCCTTCATCTCTGAGATGTCCATGCCATTCAGGATGGATGACTTGGCCTCATCTATGCATTCTATTAGTTTTTAGAGTTTTAATGTCATGGACTTGAGCTCTCACTCAACTTTTTTATTGCCTTATTCTAGCAATTTACATGAGCATCATTAAGGATATACTTGTGATAAATAAAATAGGCCATCGTGATAAGAGCATTGGCTGAGTGCATGGGATTTAATTCATGAGGGTTAAGAAGTTAGTAATCATGACCCTCTTATAGTTTCTTGGTGCTCAAGATGGCTTTGGTGGGAACCTCAATCTTAGGATCATCCATATAGTAGTCTATTACCCAAGAGACTTGGTGGCTTGTTAGAGTCATGGAGGTATTTGGATGCATGCACTCCATCATGTAGAAATATTCATTTTATTTGAAGTCTTTCTATGTCCTTTCCATATTTTCTACTTCATGCCCCTAACCCTCATCTAGCTCTTCTTCCTCACTAGCACTAGTGTTTGACCCTATGTCTTCATCCTTTTACCCTCCATCTTTTTATTCCTCTCCTTATTCTCCTTTGGTGCTAGATCTACCATAGTATTTCTCTTATAGGGATTTTTTAGTGGACTTCTCTCCTTCATTCATATTTTATTATTATGGCCATTCTTCCTCTATTCATTACTCTGAGGCACCATTATCACCTTCTTATTCTTTAGGCACCCCTTCAAAAATGGGGTGCACCTCTTGTGCATGTTCCTCCACTATCCTAGTGGTGGTTTTAGGTACCATCTCAAGTAATTTGTCTTTCTTAGGTTTTGTGCCAGTGGGACCCTTCTTTATTTCCCTTTGTTCTAGCATGTGCACCCTTTCATCCTAGGGAACTCTCTCCTATCTCTTCCTTTTTGGCCTTTATCTTCATAGCTTATACAATCCATCTCTTTTCTCTTTAACTTATCTCATCAGCCTCTAGCTAGTCAATCTCAACCTAGATCATGCCCTTAGCTTTCATTTCTTCTCACCTCTAGTGTAATACTAGTGATTTATCAATATGGCCTTCATCAAGGCCCATGTCTCTCCATTTTTGTTGTATCTCTTCTTTTATTTATGCAAACGAGTGGGTTACCTCTTTGGGTTCCTTGCCCTTTTCTTTTTTCATTCATTCTTTCTCCTCCTTCACCTTTCATTCTTCTTTTCGACTCCATTCCTTTACTTCCACCATATCAATAACCTCTTTAGCCACTCCTACCTTGGCCATTTCTTCCTTATACTTTTTTAGCTCCTATTCTCTTTGGGTATTGGCCTCATAGGATCTAAGTCTTCTCAACTTGTGTCTAGGCTTTTTTGGTTTTGTCTGAGGTGGACAAGAAGGGGTATGTTCACTTGAGGAGGATTTCTCATCCTAGAGTATAATGTAAGTACCATTCCAAAATTATTATTCCTTAGATTCATCTATCTCTTATTCTTCAAATATGACCTTCTATGGCACTAGGTAGGGAGCCTTTCCTTTCCTTTTCTCTCATAGGTTGGAGGTGGCTTTTTGAGTAAAGCACACATACATCTGGTATGATTATGATGTAGATACTTCCCTTTTTGAAGTGATTTTTAGATTAAATCATTCCTTAATCTCTTCTAAGGTCTCTACCCTCTTATTATTAAAGGACTTCTTCTTCTCAAGGGGCATAAGGGTTCCTTCATCTCTGATTAGGACTAAGGGGTCTCTTCTCCTCTCAGTGTTAGTCCCTATGTTGGAGTCCTTCTTCAAAAGGTTCATCACATATTAGAGATTATAAATGAATCCAATAATAGTAACCTCTTGGAATGGATTGATATTTTTGAGATTTGAGGCATCTTATTCATATTTAGTCATGCTTCCATCTACATGTGGGAACCTCCACTACATTCTTTGACTTTCTACATCTAGCTCCCTGACTAGGATATCTATCCTCTACATATTCAAGATCCAATGAAGTGCATCTCAAAAGTATTCTATTGAGAAGGAAAAGGGGAGATTCAACCATCCTAAATTATTTCCATCTTATATCACTTGTTGAATGACATAGTAGTGTTGTATCATGGAAAAAGTATCCATCCTAAACATGATCTTGGGGAGCCCCTAGGGAATGTGTCATTCCAATCCAAAGGCTTTGATATATTGCTTGCAACACTACATCATGTGAGTTTTATATTTTGGGATGAAGGAGGTGGGGTAGGTGTAGTCCTTTTAATTTTGTGTATGGAACTCATGGTGTTTTGAAAACACCCTCAAATTGTCCTCGCTCCCATTGGGGATCCAAATCTCCTCTATAATGATCAAGATTAAAATGGATCCCCATCTAAAGGTCACTTTTGCATTATGGAACTCAAGCACATTCTTGGTCAGTTTCATGGTGATGAACTA
Source organism: Torreya grandis (assembly GCA_037957365.1). Taxonomy (NCBI): domain Eukaryota; kingdom Viridiplantae; phylum Streptophyta; class Pinopsida; order Cupressales; family Taxaceae; genus Torreya; species Torreya grandis. The sequence continues at coordinate 160,537 of JARHVA010010247.1, forward strand.
CATGATGTTAAACTAAACATCCTATATCATATGGTAAGTTAGGAAGAGATAAGCTTTGGACACATCTGTCCATAATCCATTAAGGCACAACTTTAAGCTCATGAGGCATGCTACTACCTTCATGCCAGGGTCTTCACATTTATTGATTAAGAATATATAGATCTTGTTGAATTAATTCAAGAGCTTCAAGATGCACCCCACCTCTTCATCAACACCCATCATTTGATGAATGCCTTTACTAGTGTCTTTAAGTCTGGTTATTCTCTTTAATATTTATGTAGAGATCTTCATGTGTAGGTTTATGAAATATACATGATCTTTGTAGATGTGCAACAAAAGGAACCAAACAAGTTATTAAATCTTTCTAAAATAAGACAACTCATAGAGATGAGTTGCACATGATGAGTTTAACTTATCTTGGATTGAGACATCAAAGAGAGCATCACCTTCAGGGGTCTTATGCCCTGTATCCACCATCTAGTCTTGTGCCAAGTCCTAGAAATGGCTTAAAATTAGGTGGTTGTATTTTTTAGATAACATATGTGTGCGAAGGAGAATCATGGTTATCCCACTAATACCTCTAATGGGGATTTCATATATTGGTAAGGCATCTTCATCATTACTTCTATTTGCACTACCACAACACTAACTACCTTTATTACATGTGCCTTTGTCTTGGTGGTAGCTACTTCCTCAATAATTATAACCCATTTGGGTTCTAACTATACCTCTACAGAGCTTGATGCCTTTCACTTTTGCACCATTTTGAATCTACTAGTTTTAAACCTTAGGAGGTGTGGCTTACTAAAGCCTCTAATGGTGGTCAATACTTTTCTAGTTGTAGGGTATTTACCTTTAGATTCAGCTTTAAGCTTTGCTAGATGTTAATGATGGCCTAGTGATAGTTTATTGGTTTAGCTTCATATTTTATATAAACCTCTTCCTTTAGTTCTCTATACCATTTTTTACTATGAATTACTCTTTTTTCCTATGTCTTTGTTCACTCTTTTAAATGCTTCAACTCTCTGGCATTTCTCTAAGTCTACACTTACTCAAAGATTAACATAAACTTGGTAACCTTCATAAGTTTGTCATTCACCCTTTTATATCCTTATCTATTAAACACTATTATTAATACATGATTAACTAGGTGGGCACCTTAGGTTTTTTGGAAAATGCAAAAAAATCATGAAATCTTCAAAGATATCTTATCTTGGTTACATTAATTATGTATCTATGTGTCACTACTACCTTATTAAATGCTCTTAATAGATTTTTTGGCAAAGTGAAATGTGTTTCAAATGGTCACTTCCCACTCCTTCCTAGGTAGATGCCAGCTATCTTAGATGACTTCCTTCTGCATGTGTAGCCTCAACATGAACTTAATTTATCTTCTGATAACGTAGGTGTAGTACCTCACATGCATGTTATTTAACCTCCTTGTTTTCACTCTTTTTAGTTTCACTCCTCTTTTATCATTCTTATTTGTCTTGGTTAATTTCTTGCACATCATCTTACCTTGGCCTATCCTACCCCATACAAATTCCTTATGATAGCCTTCTATTGCTTGGTGTCTCTTTTAATTCTCCTATGCACTTTTTAGAGAGTGCATATTCATTGTCTACCTTGCACTCAACTAATGTGAGCATCTTCACTTGATTCATGGGTTTTTGGCATTGGATCAAATGATGCACCTTCTTAAAAATTTAGCACACATCAACATTAGAGGTTTTATTGGGCCTTGAAGTGCCTCACACCATTTATTTTATACACATATGATCTCACCTAGTAATCTTAATACACCCACTAATTAAATGTCTATCCTCATACACTTATTGGTGTAAGTTAACAACTCAACCAATTATAATTAAGCATGAAGTTTTGACCTAAACATTATTGTGGTCACCCCATGCTGCTCACTACCTCTATACACTATACAAGGAGCAAAGAAATAAAATAATGGTATGGCTTACACCAAACTTTATTTTGGTCATCTCAAATTCAATTGACTACTAACCATGAAGTTAGAGTTTCCATAACATGCATGCTATCCTACTACCTATATGGCATCAATTGGTTGCCATTGAAATGCCCAAGGAGTATTTTTCTAGAAAACATGCATAGTTTACATTCACCTATTTATAAAATGTGATGGATGATATATGAACCCATCCATCATATTTTTAACTTGCTTAGGTGCTTAAAGTACTTGGAATCATAGAGTAACACTAATTCTCCTTCAGTCATATCCTTATGCTTGATTTTATTATAATTCCATCATTTTTGGCATGCTTTCTCAACTTGATGACTCTATTTGGCTTGGACATGCTTCTCATTCAAGTGTTCCATGTAATACAATCTTGTGCTTAGAGATTCCTAGTCATCTAAATAGCCAATGCATGTAATGTTCAAGGAGGGTACCATGAAATCTATCAATAGAACTACTTTAGTGCCAAACACTAGTTAAAATGGTGTAGCCTTATTCAGGAACTTGAAGGTCATGTGGTATGCCCAAAGTACCACTAGAACTCAGTCATCCCAATCCTTGTGACCAACATTACATATCTTTATTAGGTACATTAAAAATTATTTTTAAAGGATTTAATCATGTTATTAGCCTAAGGATGATATGGGGTGGTCTTATGGTATGTTACCATATATTCCATCATAGGGATGTGCATTATTTATGAGTGCCCCTATCATTAGTTAAACTCAATGGCACCCATATATACTGATGATATTCTCCCATATGAATCAAATGGATATCATGGTTGTATAGTCTTTGGTCAATGTGGTTTTGGATTTTTTGGTGAAATAGTCAGTGGCCACCAAAATATATTTGGCACTTATGCACCATGCTATGGGAGTGATCGGCCCTATAAAATCAATGGACCATTTTTTGAATGGTGCCTAGTAAAGAATAGGGATGAGGAGAATCTCATCTGATTGGTTGAGTTTTCTTATGCACTAGGATACATCACATGCCCACACATATTCCTTGGAATTGTGAAATAGGCTTGGCCACCACAACCCTAATTGTAGAACTTTACATAGTATTGTGTTTGTAACACAATGTCCTCTTGTGATCCCTTCATGTGCTTCCTATAAGATGGAGTTATGTTTATGATCCAAAACACATCGTTGGAGGACTTCATCCCTACTTATTTTTTAATCTCCCCCTCAATGAGTTAGAAAGGGGTGACATGAATAGTAAGTTGTTTCTTTTCCTTGGTAGACATGGTTTATGGTACAAGTCATGATGTTATGAAAGTGGTAATCTCAACTAAATCTTTAGGAACATATTGAACCATATATAGCTACATGTCTAGCATGTCATCCTCAATTGGCACCATCACATCACTAGAGTTGATGTGGGATAAATGATCTGGCCCCAAGTTCTACTTCCCTAGTTTGAGCATAATGGAGAATTAGAACTCATAGAAGAGAACAACCCATCTGTATATATGCTCATGTAAGATAGGTTTATTTATGAGGTACTTTAACACTTCATGATCTATGAAGAATATGAATTAGGTTGCTAGTAGATATTGTATAAATTTTTATAGGGCATAGGCCATTGTCAAAGCCTCATACTTAGTGGTGGTGTAGTTCTGCTTAGCCTTCATAATTTTTTTTTTATGAAGGGGATGGGCTGATCCATCTTTCCCTCACCATATTTCACTAATATGGAATTAATGGCTGAGTCTAAATCATCAACATAGATATGGAAATGAGTCATCTAGTTAGGAAATTATAGAATTGGTGTGTTGGCCAACTTTAGCTTTAGTATAGCAAAGGCCTCCTCTTACACCTTGCCCTAATAGAATGGTCCATATTTGAGCAAAAACTCCTCTAGAGGTGACATAGCATAGATACTAATGAACTTCCTATAGTAACCATAATGGCCTAGGAAGGCATGAATGTCTTTTTACATGGAGGGGGTTTGGAGCTAGATTATTATGGATATCTTCATTAGATCAACAAGCAACCCATCCTTATAGATGATGTGATTGAGAAATGTCTCAAACAAACTTGCAAAGATGAACTTTTTTAGATTTAAGGAGATCTAAAGTTGTTTTCACCTTTCAAACATGAGGCACATATTATCATAGTGGTCTCTTACAAGACCATATACTATCCAATCATCAAGATGGACTTGGAGGAACTTATGGATAAAGTCCTTAAAAATAGTGATCACTACCCTAGAGAACATGTCTAACAAATTATAGAGTGTAAATGGCATAATGTTATATGTGAAGCAAACCCATTCAATCAAAAAGTTTATTTTGGGCTTATAATCCTCTTTAATTTGCACCTAATGGTATCTTGAGAATCTATCAGTGAAAGTGTAGATTTCACAACCTATGACTCTATCTAAGACCTTATTAGTCAATAGGGTTTGGAATGGGTCATTGATACAAGTGGTGTTCAACATCCTATAATTGATACAAATTTATATGCACCCATATTTCTTGATATTGATGACCATTGGACTTACCTAATCATATTTTTGTATTGGGTAGATAATGCTAGTAACCAATATTCCATCGATCTTTGTCTTTACCTTGGTATATAGATTAGGGTTCATTTGATATAGGAACTTCTTGACTGGCCTTGCACCATCCACTAGATTGATGCTCATTTTTCCAATTGAAGGGTGGGTACCCTTCATGTCCTTATGGATACATGGGAATAGGTCCTAAAATTCTCTTAGGAGGCCAACAATTCATGCCAGTTCTAACTCAAACTAATAAGCACCTATATGGTGATCTTAGGCTCACCTTCTACACTAATATCTACTTTGGTGGTGTTGAGTGATGCATGGTAGGATTAATTTCTCTTGATGAGAATATTTGACCTACCTCATCCCTTATGTTATTTCAACCTAAAGATGCATTAGATCTCTATCATTTAGGGGATATCATCCACACAGCACATAAGTTTTTGTCTACCTATTAGAACCTTCCAATTACACTCCTTTTAGGTTTCATCATCTTCTTTGTTGGAGTCATTATTTAACACCCTCTCAATAAAGAATATTGGGAGTGCTAGTCCCTTTTATTTAAACATCTCCTTCAGGTTCCCTTATAATATAGTTTTATCCTCAAACATAGCTCTATGGATGACTTGTAATAGTTCTAGTATCTCTAGGTTCTATAAAGAGAAGTAGAAGGCATTCACAAAATTATCCTTACATGCCTCCTAATTTCCTATCTCATAGCATGTATCATTTATAATTTACTATGCTCACACCCATGTCCTCAAGGTTTTGTAAAATACATGCACCCATAGGCCTCATGGCACATTGTAGACTATCTAAGTTTTTTCACATAGTCATACATGCATAATTATGTCAAAATTACCAACGTAAGGGGGTATATCCATATGATCATTACTTTTACCAAACCTAGTGCATATTATTGCCTTTACATCCTACAAATTTGGCAAGTTAGGTCTCCATATTGTCCACCAGTGGGTGATAATACTCTTTAATGTGTACACTAATATTCCCATTCAGTTTATTTCCTTTAGGATGCAAGCTTCAATGTCCTAGACATAATTTTCAATAGATTCACACCCTTCATACTTTAAAAGTGATGTAAGCTTCCTTTTATTGAGCTAGAGTACCCTTTTTCCATCTCTTGCATGTGTGATTTCTATTTCTTCTTGAGGTGCTCCCTCCTAATCAAACCTATCTAGGTTGGTATAAGCCCAACTACATATACTAGGTGGAACCTATGATCAATGACCTCATATGCCTCTTTAACACATCATTAAAAAGCTACATAAATCATATTGAAGATTGATTATCCATACTCCCATTTCAGCATTCCTTGGTCATTAGGGTTGAGCTTCTCGACACCCTATGCTATAATGTTATAGATGTGGTTGATCTCATCCTCAAGATTAACACTCTCTATGTATGGTGGCCCTTAATCACATAAAAGGGGGATCAACACCCTTTCCTTTCCATTCTCAAAGGTCATATAATGCTTCTTAAGGTGTATGTTTGTATTATTGGCATAGCACCATGGCCTTCCCAAGAACACTGGGTAGTTATCCTTCTTTACTAACTTGATGACCTCAAAGCCTATGTGGAACTCAATGACCTTCAAGATCCTGATAGGTTATCCTCAAGTTTTGCTAGCCATGAACAACATATGAGACAAAGGCCTCAAAGGTGGCCACCCCATATTTTCCTAGGATTTTTGGTTAGGATATTGACATTAGCACCCATATCCACCAATAACTCATAGAATAACCATCCATTCATGGTGGCATCTATCAACAATTCTTGGTCATAATTGATGTTTTGCATATTCCTTACCTCATGGACCTACTCCATATGTGGCACTGTAACTTCTATCAATTGAGATGTAGCCTCTTATGTTGGTTCTTTCCTTATTTTTTTTATTCAAGTCCTTTAGTAGTGTTAACATCCTTTCAGTCTATAAGACACATCAGATATTGATAAAGTCTTATACTTTAACTTCCTAATGATCTTAATTCCTACATGAAGTGATGGACTTTACCTCTAAATCTCTACTTGACTAAAGTTCACCTTAAAAGTTTTATATCATGCTCATGGATTATTGTAGGACATCTTTCTACCATACAAGGTTAGGGTATGGCATAGATTTTGGCTCTGATTGAGTTATGCACTAAATTTTGCTTGATTCACCATACTCTAAGTATAGATCTTGGTTTGGCATAATGGATGATTGAGTGGTGAGCCCACTTCTTATCATGGCATGTACCTTGGGTGGCTCTGTGTAAGTCTTTTTGGGATTAGGGGCTCACTCTTACTCTTTGAACTTGTTCTTAGTCATCATGGCACCTTTGTCTTTACTAGGCTAAGCTTGATTCAAATTTTTGTATAAGTCAAGGCACTCCTTGACTACATATGGCCCTTGACAATACCCACACATTAGGTGTATGGGGAAGTCACATTGGTAGTGTTCAAGTGACCCACACTTGTAGCATGATCATTGTGAGAATCTTCCTCTAAGACATCCTCTTCATTTGTATATGCCTCATTGGTTATCATAACCCATATTTTTTTATCCATATCCTTCATTGCCTTGACTTGCTTAACTACTGCTAGATGTTGTCACCTACCTCACACCTCTTCCCATGTTCTATTATATATCATTGATAACTCTATAATCCATTATTGAGTATGTATAGGCATCACACATTTTATAGTAAATGGTGGTGCACATTGTAACAAAGGTTATTTTTAAGAGTCATGTATCCCATGAAAAACTTTATAGTTGAGAAGGAGGGCATGGATATTCCTTCATGAATATTTATTCTTTTTATGTCCCTTCATCTCACATTTTATGCACCATAATCGACTACAAGCATCATGTGTTGAGTCGATAATGAGCTTCTATAGCTGGGAGGTCATTGACACAATTTATGCCTCCATCAATGTAATAACCCCAATATCAACATTTCCTACCACCTCATCTCAAAGCATAGCTTCAAATGCTTCATAGGGTTTTATGAAGGTCTTCATGGACAATGCATGTTTGAAGGGAACAAACATGCCATCAAAAACCATTGCACATGTTGAGAGGGATGAATTTCATATGGAAGCTTAGAGAGGAGTTTTAAATAATGCATCATATAGGTGTACACTCTTAGATAATGCTTAGTTCATCTATTTGAGTATCTTGATGTTCTACTTCTCAAACTCAGGGATATTAATTTCTTTCAAAAAGGCCTCCTTCAACACATTATAGTCAACCATAGTATAGTTTAGATCAAAATTTTGTTACTAGGTATGGTTATGGTCTAACAATGTGGTGGAAAACTAGGTTGTCTTGTGCTTAGGATAATTAATGCCTTGAGTATTCCATTGTAATTAACACTTTAGCACATAATCCACTACATTTTTAACTCTATGATACCTAGGCAAGTGTATCTCCATCTCATAATATACCTATTGAGGGGTTAGCACCAAGTTTTAGGGTCTTTTTACCCCTTGCATATGTGTCAAGGTTGGCCCCTCATACCCCAACTAATAGGGTTGGGCATTGAACCTAATGGAGTAGGATATGTCATCAATTTTTTTAGTGTAGTATCACTTACTAGTGGCACCATGCCAATTCTTGTAGGCTATTGCCCATTTCACATAACTAACATTATTTGCATGGTAATGATTATACCTATGTTTAAGGTTCTTGGGTTGGTGCTCACTAGATTCATCATTCCATTACTTAATTATTTTTAGGGTATCACTTACTCAATTAGAAAATCTTGACTCAAATCTTGAATTATATAAAATTCTAGGTCGATAATAGGTTTAGTTACCATTATTTTGTCTTCTAATGGGGAATCCAATGCATGAGCTTGTACTTCAAGTTTAAATGGGGTAGATGCTTCTCACGCATTATCAAGCACCACTTCTTGTAGGAACTCACTACATCCTACACCTATATACTAAGTCTTGTCTCTTTCTTCTTCCTCACTTTATTCACACTACTATAGTTCAAGGGATCCTTCTGCATGCCCTTCATACTCACTATGGGTCATCTCAACACTTCTAGGTTCTAGATCTTCCATCAGCTTGTGTCTATGCTTATTATAATTCAACCTCTAAAGCTCTCAAGTATCAAGTTATTGTTCCTCTTCCATCACAACTTACCTATACATCCCCTTCTCACCTTCCACACTTGATCATATGTGTAAGGAATTTAGAATTCCATATTTAGGGTTTTTATACCATAATCCACTAGAAGATTTTTTAATTCAATGTCGAGCCCTCTAATGAATGCACCCCTTAGTTTAAGGTAAAAATCAAACTCTACCTCTTCAAGGTATGAGAAGGTTGACACTATAAATTCCAACACATAGCTATTTAATGTACCATTCCACCAATTGTCTAAAATGGATGTATATATTTCATTTAGGATTTTTAGCCTCTCTACATGATCTACAATCCAATCAAGGTGTTGGCCGTAGATATGCCTTCTAGTAGTAGTGTAGGAAACTAACCATCAGTACACATGCTTAGGTATCTCATAGAAGAAAACTTCATAAAGAGTGTCATACAAGTTGGTTTGTACCCATTTACATATCTTCTATCTTTTGCATGTAGGATGCCTCTGCATAAAATTATCTTCCACTTGTTCCAGATAATGCTTCAATATTATTGAGTGATAGTCAGATCATTACCCTATTATACCATTGCAATAACAAAATTTAACATGGGTCTCAGCAATGGAACCAAAATATTTTAGAAAAGTTCACTATGTAGGCTTCTATGTTTGTTCATGCACTTATATATTAGGCCAAGTCATTTCTAGGATTGGGGAAGTTAGGCATAAGGGAAACAAGGTTTGGTGTACAAAATTTATTCATGTTATGGCACTAGCATCAATTTCACACAAGGAAAAATATTTATGAACTCAATCAAAGTACATCAACGAAGGGATAGGGCCCTCATTGGGCTAGTTGCAACATGGCACAACTTGGGGTTCAAAGGGACTTAGGCAATTTCTAGAGTAGTTAGTTGGCCTTCTGGTGTTAAGTCCTTTAAGGGGAGTTCAATAGGTGTAGTCCTTCTTAGTGTCATGAGTTTTAAGGTGCAATTAAATGATTGGCTAGGTAGGGATTTTAGTGGTGAAATGTGGGAGAAGAACTAGCGTAGAGTCCTTTAAGTATTTAGACAAACTGGGGAAAGATTTAGGTTTATTGGTTCATCCCTAAGTTAGCACCAAAGGTGCATGTCTTGGATCCTTGGTGTAATCTAGTTCAATACTTAGTTCCCTTATAGGTTGGCCAAAGTTTCTAAGTGGCATAAGGATGCCATTAGTGGCTAGGGTTGAACCCTCATTCCAATATATTAAGAAGGTACTAAGCAAAACTTAAATGAAACTAGATCATAAGTATAACATTATATAGATCATAAAACAATAAATGATACTTCATTCCTTTAATGTCATTTTTTATTAACTTAATCAAAATATTTCATTACAAGTAATAGAGCATATGATCTTCCTAACTTTATTCATGCCCAATGGCTCACATTTGAGCTTGGGTAATACATTCAAACTACTAAGACTAACATGTTGAAAAAAATTACTAGTGTTAACACTCTATTTTGATAGATATTTTCTATGTTTTATTCTTTTTTCTCTTTAAAAGTAGGTCTTCTTTTATAGGTTATTGTCTACCTTCTACCAAGTTGATTAGGTGCACACCAAGTGATGAGTTGTCATGAGTCTATCAGCTCCACTATGTTGTCTAGGTTGGATGGGTGTACATTGTATGTTAGTTAATCACTTAGGGTCACTTTCTTACCTTATCCACTCTTTTAGAATATGTTAATCTTGATCTAATTCATACATGTCCTAGTAGGGATGTCTTTAAAGAAGTTTGACTCTTTGCAATTACCCAATAGTTGGCATAAGATCCATGGGGACTCCTCCAGCTGGCACCAAAATATACAAAAAGGGGCCTAAAAGTATTTTACATTAAATAACCAAAATACAAAGTCATAAAGGTATTGGTTATAATATCATTGATACATCAACCAAGAAAACCACTCACATTATGATTATTTATCTTAAACCACAAGTACCAAGACAACAAATATGGGAACCAAAAGATAATTCAAAGAAATAAAAGGGTCAAAAGAACAAATTAATATAACAAATATCATTACCAATTATTTCAAAAATTCCAAATGATAAAAAATTACCAAAGTAGACAATGATCCTAAAACCACTAATAAATAAGCCATGTGAGATCCCTTTGTCAGTCAACATTAAATAACAAGAGGGTATAGTTACAAATGATTATGACAATGGTGATACTATTACAAATACAAAACAAAATATAGATAACAATAAGGCATACCATATAACTTAGGATGTTCATAAGGTATTAACATCTGAGGTGCACATAGATACAAATAATGACATACCAAAAAGGTCACAACCATAGTATGGCATGGTTCCATATTCATATATAAATGCTTAAAATGTTTTATCACAAGTTATAAAACAAATTAAGAAGTTACATATTTAATATAATACTAACAAAAAATATTGGTATGACACTAGTGATATTTATTATAGAGAATATGAATATGATACACTTGATACTCCCATAGATACATTAGTTATAGTGTTAGAACCAAAAGTAAAAACTAAGTTACCATATGATCATTATAGATGAGATTTTTTTATTTCTAACTAGATTCCATTGTGTATGGTGATTACCTAAGTTATCACTACATAAATACAAATAATCTCTAACTTAAAGTTACAAGTTTTCAAATATTCCAAAAATACCAAAAACATTAAAAATCCAAAAATACTTTTAGTATTTAAATATCCTTTTAGCTCCTTGGCATATATGTTTTTGCTTCCATGTTGGTAGATGGAATTATCGGTATTTCCTATACACATGTGTTTCACACATCTTTTGAGTGTGATGAATGCATACATAGATACATGATCTATGAATTTTTGGATGCTGGGTTTTCCATTTACTCATGTCACTAGGACATTAGGGGCATCCATCTCTATGATCATGATAAATCTAGGATATATTATTTTATGATCACTTTACATTATCATGTTTGAGATCATATATGTAAATACAAATGCCTTTATCCAATCTTATATCTTTCATAGTGTACTTGATACGTTATGTGCTTAATAATTTTTAATAACACATATCTAGGGACTAGTATAATATTTGTATGCCGATTGTCAATTCCTTCATTTATGAACTTCATTGAGTGTCTTTCCTTGCTATTTACTTGATTGTTTGAGAAATTGAATATGATCTAGTGTTTACATCCCCATTCCATTATTTTCATCTTTGAATTTTAATATGTCATTTTTTGTTGTATGTTAATATTCAAATATGTCATTCTTGCTTTGTGGACATTTAACTAAGTCATGTCCTTTTGATTATTTGGTGTTTAAACATACCCCTTGTTTAATTTCTCCTTGGACATTATCTTTTGATTTTATTTTAAGTACTCTTATATGTGTTATTAATTATTTTTTGATATTTTATTGTTACTATCTAGATGTTTCCATGATTTACATCATTCATCTTAGGACTTGGTGTGAACAAATTCTTTGTGCTTTAATGATATATATACCTAGACATGTTCCCTCTATAGGTTACATGGTACATTCATAGTTTACATGGTTATCTTATCCTTTTTAGGTAAGGTAACTACTAATTTATACTTCCCCTCACCTCAAAAGGGTGGAGACATAATTAGGGTCATGCCATATAGGCATGTCTTCCACATTGCCTCACAAATTTATATTTTAGTGGGGGAATGTTTGAGAAACATGTTCTCCACATTTGTCACAATTTTAAATTTAGTAGGGGCATGCTTTGGAAACATGTTCTCCATATTTATTTAGTATTTAACCTACCCAAATCATAGTGGGGGAATGATTTGAAAACATGTCCTCCACATGGGAACTTATGTTAGCTATAAAATGTATCAATATATATTGGAGGCATGTTTTTGAATATTTTCTCCACACTTTCATATTTTAATTACATAATTATATGATTCATATACACATTTGTGGTGAAATTCTATACATAGTTAAAGTATGATAAACATATAAGGTGTATATTCTATGCAATGTGAACCTAATATTACATAATCAAATTAGTTTTAGATTTCAAGAACTTTCAAGGAATATCATTACCCATCAAGTTGGGCTATTATAGATTGTACAAATCTAATCTACTATAGTAGTTGGTTCAAGTTTTGGTATGGTTGAGGTGATAATATCACTCAACCTTTCCATTTTTATAGTTTAGAATTGATTACATCATCTATCCCCACCATTTTTATAGTGTGATTTGACTTGGTTTAGTCACACTCATCAGGTTATAAGTATGATTGGGTTGCATGGTTGAGATAATTTTAACTATTGGGTGGAAACTCATCTTTTCTCCAAGGTTGGAAGCATGTGTCCTCTAATATATCTCTCTATCTATTTAGATATATTCACTTTACATATTCTATATTTTATACTAATCTTAGTTTTAGTGATCATAATGATACATCTTTCAAATGAAATTTCCAGAAGGCAAGATAGTTGTATCAATACACATGTGTACTCCTAAATCTTGATCTCTTTCAATTTAAATAATTTTAATGATTTCAATTTCAAATTATATGAACTAATTATATACTTTAATATGATCTTGGTTTTAGTATAGTTACCAAAAGAATACTCAATACGGACTCAAATAAAGGCAAGGTGTGATATACACACCTAGGCACACATTCCTTTTCCTTTACAATAATAATTTCATTAATAGTTCAAAAGGGGAGAAATGTAGACATTATTTATGAATTATATATCACCTCAATATTTTACACATGAAAAATACATATCATTATGTACCTTCAATTTATAGACCTTTCCTATTGTCAAAAGGCTCACAGACACTATCTCACTCTACCTAATTGTTATCTCTTAGTTTCACCATTGTTATTCTAATGACCCATGCCTTCTACCTTGCCCAATATTTTATAAACCTACTTATCTTCTATCTCTACAAGTTTTGAACCTACACCTATTATCTAACTACTCAGACACTTACATCTTAGTCAGATTCCTATGTCAATACAAGTGTCTTATCCCAATACAAGTGTCCAGTGCATAAATTCATTAAATTTACAAAAAAAATGTATTGATATGGTCAACCTAAGTTATTTAATGTGAGATATTATCCAAAATAATTGGTATAAATATAAAATCAACCCAAATTTTTTAATCACCTAGCATAGACCAAAAATAACTCAAATAAGTAAAGCTTCCATATTTTCTCCTATTTCCATATCAGTCATTAGGAAAACACATCTATAGGTCTGAATAACTAAAAGATCATTCCATGATCCATATTTTACAAATTACAAGCTAGGTCATTTTTTTAACTTATTTATCACACATTCCATGATTCACACACAAACCAAAACTTAGGGGAGAACTACATAAATATGAGGCCCTCTTCAAATTATTGGCTATGTAGGTAATGCTCATTGATAGAGGGGTATTCGGGGAATATATAAACCATTTTCACAATAACCCATTTTCTCTATAGACACTATGAAGATGAAGAACTAAGGTTTGGATATTTGATAAGGAGTGAGATCCCATGAGCCATATCTAAATGCATCAAAGAGAAGGTGACACAAAACCTAGAATCATCCATGTGATTACATCTAGTTTTAGTAGGTATTCTATACTAGACACCTATGCCCAACTTAGAAAATAAAATTGATGAAACTATCCTAGGTTGATACAAGTGTATATGGCTATAGAGGTAGAATTTCCAAAATTATGTGACTATTATAGAATTTAGATCCAAACCATCTTTTATATGTTTCAAATCTAGATCTATTTTAGAATCATAATCAATTAAGTATATTGTTTTCTTTATCATTTTAATATCTAACACAATTTTAATTTTTATCTTTAACATCCCATCATAATAAATTTAGTATATTTTTTATCTATGTTTTGAAAAAAAATGGCCTGCTTCAGAGATAGTCTACCATTATTACACCCTAAGTTATCTCTACCTCTTCAACCCTAGATTACCCCATATCTATATTTTAGGGTAAAACTAAGTATTAAGTAAGAAAGGTCATAATTACACCATGCATTTTTTATGATAATGAAATAAATTAATTTTATGTACACCTTAGCCAAATCACATAAATATTTTTTTTAAGAATATTTTTTCTAAAACATCTATCTACTAAAAAAAAACAATGTGTCTCATGTTTGGATCTTGATCCTACACCATTTACAAAAAAAATGAATCAATTTGCTTAAAATTATAAATCTTGATGGAACCCAAAGAATTTATTTAACCAAGCAGAATTAGTGGAGGTAAATCTTGTGCCCACTATAATTTTGTTGACCAGAAGAAGATGACCTAGGCTTAGACTCTGAAATATGGGATTCCTTAGTTTTATTATATTTATTGGGTAGAGAGAGGTCATGTTTAATAATAAACTTATCCAATTTATCAAAATTTATTCTTATGATCTTGTACATGCAAAAGTTCTAAAAAGTTCTTCTAGGACACATCTAGTCCTTTCAATATAATAGTAACTATGAGATCATCATCTAGTTTTCCAAACCCAGCCTTAGTATAATTAATATCAGTATTATTCAACTTATACATGTACTCTCCCTTATCCCCATGTTCTTATAACTACAAACTAAATAATTGCATGTGAATATATATCATCTTATGCTTAGGATTTTTATCATACAAATCAAATAAGGTTTTCCATGCAGTATAACTATGAGGAGAGTTTTCAATATGTATATAGGTATCATGAGTTTAACAATAATTGATTAAAGTTAGGGATTTACAATCATTAACATTAAAAATATCAAGTTTTGCCTATTTTATAGGTAATGTAGGATTTTCATTCTTTACAATATCCCAAAACTCATTGAAAACTAATGAAGCTTCCATCAAACATTTCTAATCAGAGTAATTAGAAATCATTAATCTATCACCATTTGAAAGAAAATTCTAAATCATTGACATCTTGAAATGAAAACAAGTGTGATAAATGAAATTAAGTGTGATAAATACAATAAATGAAGAAAACAACACAATCAATAATAACACTTTGCATAAAATAATGATTCTACAGGGTTTTTTCACTTAACCTCCACATAAGGTGAAAAAGAGATATCCATGAACTTATGACAATGAATTTAGAATATGATAATTTTTTGGACCCCCAAAACCATAATATTTATCTTGAATTATATTAGACTTTGTAAAATTTAAATTTTATTTGATACTTCCATTCCAATAACATACTCGCTATAAGGATGCCATGGCTACCATAATAACTTTTCCAAACTTCTGTGAACTATACAAGGTCGTATAAAGTTGTACAAGCTCTTAAAAAGTTGATTTCTAAAAGTTCCAAGCAGATCTGAGCACTGAGAAAGAGTTTTGATTTAAAAAAATAGATTGTTTTAGGTAATGTGACACCATGGAGGCCATACCAATGCTTTAAGAGGTTTTAAAACTCAACATGACAGATAGAAATACATTCAAGATGGATTTACCATAGGTTTTTGACAATTTGGGGCTCTAAAATAAATTATAACTTATCAAATATCCCAATTTCACTTTCATATTTATTTATTATGTATATGAAGGTTTTAAAAGTCTAAATATGGGTCATAGAACTCCAACAATAGCTTTAAATGCTTTCAAAATGATTTTAAAAAATCAGATTTTTAAGGGTTTAAAGGCTTTAAATCAAGAAGAAACATTCAAAAAACTTATCAAATCAATTTAATATTTATGTAACATATAAATGGAGTTCTTAATACTCATTATTAGGATTTTTAGGGAAGAAAAAAGTTATAAATGCAAACAATCACCCTGTCAAGGATTTTCAAAGATTTAAAGGAGTAGATTCAAAATTTTATAGGCATATATCCATGAAAAATAATATTTTATAAATAATATTGTAGTTTCAATATATTATTTCCACTAATAATAGTGTTGGAAGAAATATTTGAAAATTTTGACTTTTGAATAATATTTTAAATGTTTTCACACCAAAAATTTAACCAAGGAACATACTGTATATTTGCAATTTGATTTCACATGAATATTCCATGTCCCATAAATAAAAATCACCCTAGATCATCATGGCTCTTTTTACCATGAATTTACCATACAAACATACTCAACCATGCTCTAATACCACTAATGAAACCCAAAAAAATTAATTAACTGAACATAATTACTAGAGGTAAATCTTGTGCCCACTATTTTGTTGACCAAAATAATATGAACTAGTCTTAGACTTTAAAACGTGGGTTTCCTAGTTATAAATAGGATTGAGGTTATAAATTAGTCACATTTCAAAACTGAGGTAGAGGATATCATCAGAACAACTATTCAAATCATTAATCTATCCATTCTCATTCAAATGAGATGAGTGATAGAAGACATGGTCACAAATCTTATAGAGGTAGAGGTTAAAATAGATCAGACATCCAACATCATAGATTATGGAAAATTGGTCACATTGGCTCTCAATGTAGGATTCATTTTAATAAAATTCAAAGGCCACAAAAAGTGACTAAGTTTAAATCTCTTCAATATGTTGACCATGATTATGATGAGTCTAGCAATTTTACTCATGAATATGCATTCACTACTTTAAGACACATTTCTTATATGGAATATGTGACTAGAGATGAGTTCACATATGTGTGGGTTTTAGATATATGAGTAACCAAAAATATTAAATTTAGGTGAGACTTATATTATACTTTTAAAGAAGCTTCTCTCTATCCAGTTTCCTTTGTAGATAAGTCTATGAATACTCCACAATATCTTGGGTCAATTTAGATTTTTCTTCCTAATGAACCTATCAAATACTTGGATAATGTTTGGTATGTTCCCACATTTTTAAAACATCTTCTTTCTTTGGTAACTATTCGCAAGAAGGGTTATCAAATTATGCTTGAAAATGGACTCATTTATATAAACTTAGTGAAGGATGGATATAAAACGATGCATACAGGTTATGAGGATGGAAATTTGGTTAGATTTCATTGTAAAGTGATTAATCCCATAATATAACTTGTTACAGTCATTGATATAGGTATAGGTACTATGTATACATAATTATTGTGTCATCTTTGCTATGGACATTTGAAATTTCACTTTTTAGTGGACTTGCAGAGATATGGTATGATGAGTGGGTTGCCCACTTTTCACAAAGATTTTATTCTTTTTGAATCCTGTGTTTTATGCAAATAAAATAGGGAATAAATTCTTAATAATTATTCATGGTGAGTTAGCAAATGTTTGTAGTTAGGTCATAGTGATGTATGTGACATGAAGAAGTCATCCATTGTAGGGTGTAAGTATTTTGCATTGTTTATCACTGATTTTTATAAGATGGATTGGGTGTTTTTCATGAAAAAGAGATCATAAGTTTTTACTAAGTTTGTTGATTGGTTACATTTATTTGAAAAATAAATAGGTTCACACTTGGCCACTCTTCATTCAAATAATGTTCATGAGTTTACTTGAAATGATTTTTTGGATTATTGTTAGGAACATCCAAGTCACTGACAATACAATAATGCTTATACTCCATAATAGAATGGAGTATCTAAAAGAATGAATAAGAATTTATAGGACACAAATTGAGATATGTTACACTATAAATAGTTTGATGATAAGTTTAGGGCCAAATCTATTGTTATTGAAGTGTATTTGAGAAAAACATCCCTTATAGCTACACTTTTGGGACAAACTCCATATGATGCTTGGTATGGGTTTAAAATAAAAGTTAAACACTTGAAAGTTTTGTGGATACCTTTGTTTCACTTTAGGTCCCACTTAACATAGAACTAAGTTAGAACCATGAAGTCAAAAATGCATCTTTATTAGATATTCAACAAATAAAAATGGGTATAATTTTCTTACACAAGATACGAGAAAACTCATAGTGAGAAGGGATGTGGTATTTGATGAATTTGGTACTACGAACACTACAAAGATTGATTATCATTTTGATGGGTTAGAGAGGAAGATTTCAAAACTAACTCTCATAGTTTGTGGTATGAGACTATCATCCCTTATATTTATTATACTTTCTCTATTAATTTACATGATCATGACTTAAAAAATATTTAAAATTATCTAAGTCTTCCTTCAACTAGTGCACATGATCAAAATTTTGGTGTTCCTGATCTAAACAATTTGAACAAATATTCAAAATGGGCTTAAAGTACCTTTTCTAACTTGATATGAAATTAAATTGGTCTAATAAGTCTTAGGATTTCTTGTAAATAGGTAAATTCTGCAATAGTTTTTACTATTTCTTCTACTGAGCCATCTGCTTTTGAGGAGGCTTTTACTGAGCAAGTTTGGAAACAGGCAATGAAAAGTGAGTCTGATGCAATTCCTAACAATAATACTTGGGTTTTGATTGATCATCCTCTAAATGTTCAACCCATCATATGTAAATAGTTTTATAGGGTCAAGTATAGATTATATGACTCGATTAATAAACATAAGCCAAAACTTGTTGTGAAAGGCTATGAATAACAAGAAGGTATTGACTATGAAGAAACATTTACACCAGCTACCAAATAGAAAACTATTCATATGGTACTTGTCTTATCATCAAATAATGGTTGGAAAGTAAATCAAATGGATGTTAAAAGTACTTTTTTGAATGGTGTTTTATAGGAAGAATTATATATGAAACAACCTCTTGAGAAAGTGGGTGTAGAGCACAAGTGTATAAATTGATCAAAGCTCTTTATGGGTGTAAACAAGCACATAAGAAGCACAATCTCCTTGATAAAACTCCAATCATGGATAATAAAACCACTAATGACTATATTTATGGGGAATATATCCTACTCTCTGTAGCCCAAATACTATAAGAGTGTTATAATGCACATGCTTATGCCTGACCTATTATCAACCATAACACTCTAGATAGGATGGTGGTCTATGTATGCTCATATAAAGAGTGAATGTAGATCTATGTAATCTTCCACAATATCCTACTTTGAGAATGTGATAAGTGGTCTAAGTGGTATTGTATGTGCCAATAATTTTATGAAATGGATGTGCCTCTTTTGTAACTATGTGATATTAAATTGGTGGTGGGTATGCTTGATATATATAATGAACACTTAATCTACCCCTACCACATTCATTTTATGATTTGGGAATGGATCTAAAAATATCTTTAGCTCTTTATTCTCTATTTTTTGTGATTTTAGTGCCTCTATGGGTGTGACCATATCATTAATATTAGCCTTAATGAGATCTTGTATCTTATGATTTAAGCTTATGCATCTATTTTTTGTGTGGCCTTATGCTCATGACACTCATAAAATGCATTAGAATCATAATTATTTGGAAGAGGTCATGTCATATCAACCTATTTAATTAGAAGGAAAGATATGACAATGAATTCCAAGATTTATTTTAAAACCCTTACTGGTGACTCTAGAAGGTTAGTGAAGACACTACATTGAAGAGTGCATAAAACTAATCTAGGATATGGGTTAAAAGCTTCATTGATTATGGCCTTTTGATCACTCTTATTCTCAGTGGCCCCCACCTTATATGGACGCTTGTTTTAAATCTTAATAGTTTATTTTTATCCATTTGTATACTTGAGTTTTCCCATTGATAAAATTTCAACCTCTCTTTCCTTGATTGTGTGGCACAAATTGGTAAATGTAGGAAACTTATTGAACAAGATAGCTTCATGTAGTGCTAGTAGGAGAGTTTATTGAAATATGTTTTAAATCTCTCTATCTACCATGGGGATAGTCAATTTGGCTATTATTATCTTATATCATAAGACATAATCTAAGATAGGCTCATTATACTTTTATTTTAACTATGCCACTTATGCATATGATATCTTATCATTAATGTTGATAAAGAAGTGTGTTAGATACATATCAACTAAAGGATTTAATGCCATGATATATTTATTTGGTAAATCATATAGCCATTATATGGTATAATTCACGAGACTACATGGAAATAACTTTCTAAGAAGCCAATTAAAGGACATATAGTCCAAGAATGTTGCCTGCAAATCCCTATGAGGATGCTCTAGGTTACCCTTTTCCATCATATAATGTAATCTTAGGTTCCATGAAACTATATGGCAAGGGAGTTTCTACTATGTGATGTGACAAAGGTGTATGTAAGAGAATATTATAATCCAAGGCATTTGATGGCCTAATGATTCCCTTATCAATATGCAACACCTTAGAATGTAGAGTATGTATCTAATGCATAATGGATTGTACATATAGAGTGGATAAACAATCCATAATTAATATAGATATCACTAATGGTTATTGAATTACAATTTTATATTTTGTTTGTTGAGTTGGTTGAGTTGGCCCCATGGGAGGTGTAATAACATTATTAACTAGGGGAGTTGAAGATTGACCATTATCTATTTTATTCTTGATTTCCAATATGGATTGTAGGATTTGTGCATGATCAAAGGGTTTTTCCTGAATTCTATCTATGAATCCATGTAATGCCTCATCTTTATTCATAATTATGTCATCATTGTTAGGTGGAAGGAGACTATCCAAATTCTCATTATGTATATCATCTTGCTCTTAGTTATATTGTTCATCTTCAAATGCATTATCAATAAAATTCACATAATTAGGGTGTGAAGGATGCATATCTAGAGTTATGATATGATCCTTAGCCATGTTATAGGCTTGAATAGTAAGAATCTAAATATGCTCTATAGGATTACCACCTAGTCTAGCACTTCTTCTTAATGGAAGAGAGATAGATTTTTAGATGGCATATAGTAAACAAATTGGAATAGAGATACTAAAATATAATATATAAACTCTAAAAAATTGAAAGTAACTAATGAAAATAGGAAAAAAAAGGATACAAAACCTAACATCATATAGGGTTAAGTTTTTTTGAATCTAGGGTTTCTTTACAAAATTTTAAATTATATTTGAAATAAATTAAGCCCTAATGTGAGATCATTTTAATGAGCAGGTTATGGTTAAAAATTAGAAAAAAATAGAAGTATGTAACCATGATTTATTACACAAATTTTTTGAAAAGGCAAACTAGGGTTTGAATAAATATTCAAAGTAAGTTGCATTCACCAAATGATTAAACCTTTTATTATTTAGCTAATGTAAATCTTAAGTTAGATTAAAAGGTTGAGATGTCTAAATTAATGAAATAATATGCAATCAATAACCACTAATTTTTTACATATTTTGACTTGCTTTGATTTTCTAAAAATAGTAATACATATATGAAAATAGAGACTTATTTAAAAAATAACTATCACAAAAGTCTAGGTGATAAAAATTGGGTTACAGACAAGTCTGAGTGTCATCAATAGGGTCCTTAGGTTAGGTTATTCACCAGATAGTGGCACCCCACCTAGATAGTAATGTCATGTTGCTCTAGTGTCTTGAAAATGTCACTAGTGTCCTCTTTATAGGACTATTTATATTATTTTAGAGTACCTACGCATGTGGTTCTGAGTTTTTTTCCTATGTGTATGAAATATGGAACTATGTATTGTGCTTGAAATATATGATTTAGTATTCAAACCCTAATCCTCTTTACAAGTATGGAATGAGCTAAAAATGTGTGTTAATTAGTAGGATATGCTAGACATCCTCAACACCCCACTATGAAGAGAGTTTCCTACATACCAATACTCTGAGGAGAAATCAAGAGCAATGTAATTCTCCTACTTAGTGTTTGGTGCAACTACAAGTGAATATTAGAATGATAGTGGTCTTGAATATCTTGAGTGTGATTGAGAATGGAAATATTTCAAATCTATGCTTAGTGTAGATATAGATGGTAGTATGCAAAATCAGAGCATAATAGGGATTAATAATCTTAATTTTACTCAACTTATTTTTTATTTGAATAGGCTTTTTGCATCTATGTTCCATCTAGTGGATATAGGTCTAATATTATTGTATTTATAATGATCTATAGCTTCTATAGATAATAAATTGTGATTAGACTAACCTTAAGAGGGGCATGCATTTGAAAATATATCTATTTAGGAGAGTTATTTCAAGGGACACTAGCTCCAAGTTGGGGAAACTAGTAAAATGTGGATCTAGTGTCCTTAATGTGTTGCTAGTGTCCAACAAGTAGGTTGTAGGGCACAATGGGTTAGGAACTAGGAATGTAGTTTTGGGACTATGTTTGAGTTGACTAGAGATGTATGTGGTATGCACAATGGCTAGAAAATTTTGATAAAGGCTCTAGGATAGGTCTAGGGATAAGCTAGGAATAATCTATCTCAAGAAACACTCTTAGCATCCAAATACCACTTTTAGGTGATTATAATTATCTAACTATCTTATAATTTTTTTCAATCTTACTTTAGTATTTTGGTCTATTTTTGCCTTATATTAAATTAATTGGATAAGTCTTTGTGTAGCTTTATTAGATGACTTAGTTTCTTTATTTTAAAAAAGACTAAATTGGTTGTAATTTTGATAAAATGGGACTATTTTATCCATTGAATTTATCTCAATTATATCCCATTTCTAATCCTTTCTAAATTAAAATGATCAAGTACTTGTGTGCTTTCATTTTTTTACTTAGTCACTTTCTAAATAATGGGTCAAAATTAGCTTTAAGTTTGGTAAAATGGTTATTTTTATTTGGTAATTTTGTTCCTTTTTGTCTCTCTTTTGGCTTGTGACTTAGTTATTTCTATTCAATTTTGAACTTGAAAACTGAAAGCTACTTCTCTTTTGATAACATGGGACTTCTATTTGAATCTATCATCCAGTAATTACTCATTTATTTTGGTTTAAACTTAGTTGTTATAAGTATTCTTTGAAACTTAGTCACAATTTAAAATTCTAATACTTATATGAATGGGGATTTGTCATTTGGCACTTGATCATTTCCCAACTCCTTTCAAGACTTAGTCAGTTTTCTATTTTATAGTGAGCTCTTAGGAAAACAATATGTTTCCTAGTGTATTAATCTCATATATTCTCTTCCCCAATCCCTCTCTATAGACACTTCATTTTAACCACTTTTGTGTCTAAACTGCAATTAAAATGAATTTTTGCAATTGGATGTAGGTTTAACCAAAAATTTCCAACTATACCTAATTTACCTATATACCTATCATTTTTAACCAAAATCACAATGATATATCCCTTATTGGGTTAATGGTCATCTTGCATCATTTATCTTATCTGATTCATCTTTATTTTAATCATTCATTTAAAAATGTCTCACAACTAATTAAATGAACACTTAATTAATAAAGAAACATTGAAAAATTTACCTTTATTCTGATTACTAGTTAATCACCTTGATCAATTATCATAATCATTCCTTTAATAAGAAATTTTATGGATTTGGAATAACCTATTTTCCTAAAATTTAAATTTAAATTATGGCCTCACATAGGTGATGTCATAGGGGAAATTCAATGGACTGGAGTGGAATGTGGGCAAGGTGGCTTATGACATGGACACATACACACACTCTTACATATCTTACACCCCTCTTATAAACTCAATAGGAAAAATGATTAGAATTTATTCCAATGTGCCTTCCATGCTCTAATAATAATTAAATGGAAATTAACCCTACATCTTAGGATAATATGAATGGTCCATACCAGTTTAGGGAATCTATAAATATAACCTTCTTACCTATCATTTCATCAACCTTCCTAATGTAAAATTACTATGCTAGATTATTCCAATAAGCTTCATTTATTCTATCTTTATCATGCCAAGCCAAATCCAAGACCAAGTGTCAACAAGGAGAGGTGATCCCTATGCAAGGATTCAAGAATCAATGACGACTCCTAAATCTAAAATCTAATCTCAAACCTTTATATAATTATTTTCAAGCATATCTTTAAGGGAGGTAAAAGTATTATTTTTATCCTTCCAATTTTCATTTCTTGTTTGATTATCATACTTCAACATATGGATTGGGATTGAGTAGTTATGTATTCAAGTTGTTTTGATTATTTCACTAATAATCTACTAACCCATCTTTGATTCTTGATATACATAATGGCATGTTTGATGGGACCTCTTGAATGATTGGATGCATCCCACAACCTTTTTGATATCACTAGCATTCTTCTAATTACTAAAATTTTCTTTCTAGTGAGCTATTTCTCTTTTTTTCCTCCATAAATTTGTTAAAACCCTTTCAGGATAAAAATGATGAATTTGTGACTACATATTAGTGAATTCATAGAATTCATCAATGAAATTATTCGTAACTTTAGTGAAATCATCACAAAATGGTGAATTTTTCTTAATGGGTTTTCTATGTTTTTTTGTTTAATAGGTTCAATGTTAAATTATGCACTTCATCAATAAAATTACTCTTAACAATAGTGAAATAATATTTATCATCATTGAAATTGATTCCAAATAGTGACATTATTTTCCCTATATTTTTTATGCTTACTATTTTATGTGAAATTATGAAATCATGTCATTTACTAGCAAAATTATCTAGCCTAATAGAAAAATGTAATATTAAATAGTGAAATCATTCCCGTAGTGATTTTATTCTAGTACTTTATGTGTAGTTATGAAATTATAGACATTAATGATGAAATTATTGAAATTATCAGTGAAATTGTAAATCCTAACAATGAAATCATCACCATTTTTTTCTACTTATTTTCTATCTATAGTGAAATTATCTAAAGCATTGGTGAAATCATAATTTCCTACAGTGAAATCAACATTAGAAATAATTAAATCATTCAAAGTAATAGTGAAATCATTTTATGCATCAGTGAAATCATATTAGTCAATAGATAATCCATTTTGATTTTTTGATTTTCTATTTATATGCCTTAATTATGAAATTGAAGCACTTATAAGTGAAATCGACCTACACAATCATGAAAATATCTTGATTTAAGGCAAAAATTTAAAAAAAAAATCATAATTTTAAGCTCATTTTGGCTCAAACCCACTTGTTTCAAACTTATAATCCTTTTTTGTTTTAGGTCCTAGGATAAAGAGTGGTGTTTTGAGTCAAATTTTTTCAAAAAAAATATCAAATTTTAATTTGGGTATGAATATGAACCCACACTTCAATTTGGGTTTAACAAACTTGTTTATTTTCAAGTCATTTAATTTAGTGAAATTTTCTTTAGTTTTGAATTACCTTGTGGGGTTATTTTTGTGTATATTCTCTCCCATTTTTGGTGAATCAAAAATTCAAAAGTTCATATTTGCCTTTACCCTATTTTTTTTTGACTTAGTGGGGTGTATTTTATCACCTTCCTATAAGTATTTAGGGTTGTGTTTACCTAGGAAATGACATCATAGCATCATAACAAACCCCAATTATCTGGTGGGGTATATAAATTAAAGAACATGCCATCATGAAGATCTAGTTTTGTGATTACACAAAATCATATGAGGAAAGTAACATCAGGGATCTCTTTCCAATATTCAAGGTCAATGTGTGGTACCCTCAAAAGTAAATGAGATTAAAAAATTTCATTGATATATTTATGCCCATGTATCACAAGATATATAGGGACCATCTATATATCCCATTGTAAAATATTAGGTAAACCCCAATTCGGTATCACTTCATTAAGAACCTTGAACTAAAATGGTTGTGAAGGGACATGACCCTATGATGAATGGCCCAATCTTCGAATTATTTTTAGATTCCTATTTTTCCAAGATCATTCATTGATGTAAGGGTGCAAAGGTAATATCCCCCAAAGACCACCTTAATCATATGAACCTTGAGAGAGAAGGGAAAGGTGTAAAAACTCTACCAATAATTACAATAATTTATTTAATGAACATTTAAACTTTTAATCCTCTCTCAAGGTAAGTGTTTCATAAATCTCAATGTATGTGATGTAAACACATGTCAGTTATTAAATATCCTTGTAATGATTTTGTGTTGTTGTTTTATTATTATGTCAAATTAAATTTTATACTTAAGACCAAATCAAACCAGCCAAGTCTAAGACCAAAACAATTTTATACACACATGATAAGGGATTACTCTACCAAGATTCCAAGTCAAACCAAAATGACATGTTAGAAATTTATCTTAAACACCTTATTTTCTTTTTCAAACCATGTTTTTAGGCTATCAAAATTGAAGTAAAAGCCTTATCCTTTGAATCCCAATTTCCACTTCAAACAAGTCAACTTTATTTTCAAAGCTAAGTCAAATTCCAAACTTCTTGTTCATTGTATGTTGTTATTCCATCCATTTTATTTCAAATCAAGTGTTAATTATAAACCAACCTTATTTTAAAATTAATTCCAAGTCTAATTTCCAATGCCATTTCTAAGACCAAAATTTAATTCCAAGTCTAATTACCAATACCAAATCCAATTCTAAGTCCAATTTTCAATTTTAATTTCCTTTAAAAAGTTTAAACTTTATAGTCTAGCTCTAAAATTTATTTACCATTATCAACCAAGACTCTTTTTTATATCAATTTTTACATTTCCAAAATTTTTAAGGTGTCTCAAGTAAGCTAGGTCTACTTCCTTTGTTTGTAAAACCAAAACCAAGTTTCCAAGATCTAAGATCTTTGAAAATCAAGACTTTTTTATAGACATTTCATAGTCCAAGCATCAAGTATTTATACTTGAAGTTATTGTGCCCAAAATTTTTTATTTATCCTTTGGAAAATGCCTTTGAACCATTTAAATTGATAATCCAATTACTTAGTGATATTCCACGGGGAGTCACGTACCTAGTTAAGACATAGTCATTAGAGATTCAAGTCCTTTTCAAGATGATGATTATAAATCTAGAATGCCTAGGTATATACATAATGGGGCTATTTACATCCTTTCATTTGATGAAGAGGTTGTTTAAATACCTATGGATATGATGCATATGTGGAATATGAAGAAACCCAATAATAACTTGCTCATGCCCCTTCCAATGTTGAAATTGAACAACGTAGTCCATATCTTCCAATTATGTCACCCAATGTATACTAATGACAATACCAATCATACCTACAATAGGTGCATTTTGACATTGAACATTGACCTAATTCAACATACCTTGTCAATCCACCACCTAGTGATGACTATAGACAATACCAATTTGATCACCAATTATTTGATAATAAAGATGAACATATTATCAAATTATTTGAGATGGGTGCAAAGTTTCCCCCTAGTTTTTTATGTTGATGATTTTTGATACTTGTTTAGAGTGTCCAAACAAAAATCTCTTACTTTCATAGCTAACTAAGGTGACATTTTTCCAAGAACAAACTTTTATGCGTGTCTAATCAAGCTCTTGTTGTGTCAAACAAATGAAAAGGTCAAGTAATTGATCAATCTTCCTAAATCCAATTTATTGAAATCTACATACAATAAGTGAAATAGGTTTTGGCTAGTCTTACTAACTCCCTTGCTACATTGGATATTCAAAATCCATCTTCAGTGTAGTCCAATCCTCCAACATAAAAACCATTAGACTTATCTAATTATCCCATTTATAATCCGAATCCATTTTCCACCAAAACTAATTTGCAGATGTGTTTAATACACCTATAAATAAAACCAATTTAGATTAAAGTATCCTCTTAGAATCTACTAAAAATGTGATGGATAGCTCTCATGTATCTTTTTATGGCCCACATCAAGTACCTCCTCTTTCCAATGCCTTGAAACAATAAATTTTAAACCTATCTAAGATGTAAAAACATGTTTCCAATCCCCCACTTCAATAAGTAAAGACTAATCCCCCACCTCAATAAGTGGTGACCAACATACCATTGTAACAAGTACCATTCAATTCCCAACCAACATTGTCTAACTAACAATGTGTTTTATTAGTCAACCGATTTATGCTCCTATTTAACAAATATCCTGTTCAAGCCAACAATATGTGCCAATTAACTAAAAATTTATTCCTCTGCATCAAATTCATAGGAATCAATAGTAGGTTCTTGTACAATCCCATCAAGTTCCATTAAATACTCAATATAACATTCCTCCATTAAGACCTCAGTTCCCTCAAAATCAATGCTACACTCAATAACAAGTGTCATTCAACCAAGAACAAATTATGTATCAATAATACAACTCTACGTAAAGATTAGATATTACTGGTAGAACTAATCACATATAAATTCTTCAATATTCTATATCGTCTCTCTAATTGGGTCAAGGTACTATACCTTCAACTACCCAAAAATTCTACCTACTTCCTTTTATTCCATCCCTACCTTTCAAGATTTACAAGAGGTAAAATATGTAATTTATACCATTCAGGTAGGAAATCAAAGTAATAAGTTGAAATTGTATGATATATGCACTTATCCTTTCAACATGGGCTATCTTCAAATAACTTTTTTTGCATTAATTTGAGATGTATAAATTTGAAAAATACAAAGGAAAAGGTGACCCTAAAGAGAATCTAAAATAAATATTTGTCATTTTTCAATAAGTGGCATATGTCCCAATATGTGTACTTTATTTATTCCCCCATATCTTGATGGGACACACTCTAGAATGGTTTTTTAGTCTACCTAAAAATTCTTTCAATAACTTGGATGATGTTTCATAAAAGCTTGTGCAATACTTTCCCTTCAATGTAGAACACAATATGGCCATGGTGGACCTATTTTAGACTAAATAAATAAGAGGAGAAGTCTTTACTAAATACTTACAATGGTGGAACTCTTTAGCTAGCTAGATTTTGTACAATCTCCCTAATAAACTATTGGCCATAATGTTTGTTGTAAATATTCAATTTGACATTACTCGTTACCTCAAAATTGTTTGTGCCAATACATTTTAATAATTTATCAATAAATGGATACAAACTAAATAATATATTATTGATAAAGGTATAATTAATCTTTATTCTTAGAATAAAAATTAGAACAAGACTTAAATGCAAGCTCTCATGCTAGTCTAAGATAATACATCAAAAAATCCAAATCCATTTAATAGAAACATAAATTTTGTAGGAGATGGGGTGACTAAATAATGTTATATACAAATAGTTAAACCATTACCTATTCAACCAAATCCACCCAATCAACCTCTTTCTATACAAAGGCCACCTCCAAGATGAGGACATTATAGTAATATGTTTTTCTATAGTCTTGGTGATCCCATTGAAATGGTCTTCTAAAATATAGTTTCCATCAATATGATCATTTGATTAGTACCAAGACCATTTCCTAAAAACCAACCTAAACTAGATTGGTACAATGAAAATTAATTTTTTGAATATCATCAGGGAAAAGATGATTTTATTCATAGATGTGTGAAGTTGCACCATCTTATTTCATATTTACTTGAAATTAGAGAGAGAACATTGGATAATTTTACCAAAACATCTAATCAAGAGCTAGTTATCTACTAGAACCTTTTCCCATAACATAATGCCAACAATAAGAACATACCTCCTCTAAAATACCATCAAATATAGTAACAACAACAAAATTAGAATCAAGGTCAAGATTCCCATTCTAACCAAGTCAATTATAAAAGTGACCCTTATGACTACAATGTTATAGGTCACATTATGAGTAGACATATTACCACCATTAAGATAAATCCTAAGATGAATCCTACTAATAACCGAATACCTTTTTTATCCATTCTAAGACCACCACCTCCATAAGCCATTAATCCTCCTTTATTTCATAATGGCCCCTATGCCAATTGAAAACCAAGAGCTATGATTTCAAGTAAATATTTGCCTTCCTTTAATTATAGTAACCCACTGTTGACTCAAGGTTGTACAATCACAACTTTATGCTCTAAAGTTACCATTTAAGGTCCTCTACCTCCTTCCTTCAAAAATACCATCCAAGGTCCTCCATCTCAAAATACCAAGTTAGTTTCTCCAATTAAGGATAGGACCTGTGACATTATGGAATAATTACAAAAGACTTCGATGCAAATTTCTATTTTAGATCTTTTGCATACATCAGATATCCATAAAAGATATTGAGTGAGAATTTAATCTAATCCAATGTTCCAAGTGACATTTCACCCAAAAAAATTAAAACACTTGTGAGTGATTTGGATTTATGCTAATAACTCACTTTTGATCAAACACACATGTCATCCATTAGGCCTTTGCATAATAATACACTCTATATAGAAGCCATCATTTACAAGTATAAGGTCAAAAAACTCCTCATAGATAATGGTTAAGGGATCAATATTGTAATCTTGACGTTGGTAAAGTAACTAATCTATAGCCAAACACCATTATCATAAAAGTTTATGATAATGAGGAGCAATAACCTCAAGGCACCATCTACCTTATCATCATTAGACCTCTAACCCATGATACTCTTAGCCATGTTATTGATTTTTAAGTATCATTTAATTTTATCCTTAGGTGACCATGGATTCATGAAATGTGTGTTTTAACATCTACCCTTCATCAGTGAATCAAATTTCCTCATTATAGGCTAGAAGTTACCATCCTTGGTGACCTGCAACTATATCAATTCTATAAACATCAAGAAGAAGAATATGAGAATTATAACTATCGCTTTGACATAAAGCCTATTCCAAAAAGAAGCATATAATTAGTTGATCAACCACCAATATCTAATTATTTGGATTCATTCACACTTACTTCCACTTCATTTACCCTGCCTATATAAATATCCAATCACCTCATTGTTTATGACAATGAGGTGGGGGAATATAAAATTGGCAATGCATTTCATATAACCAAATTGCCTAAGATGCATAAATCATATGATAGGCCTAAAAATAAAATTCCTAAAAATGGAATGCAAAATAAGGACAATTCTCATCAGATAGGACCATTATTTTTTTATCAATACCACTTTCTAAGAATTAGAATAAATCATGGTTGATTATCTCTCATGGTTATACAATGATGATTTTGCCTCCTATTACCAAAATACAATGTGTCATATTCTAAATCAGATAATGGATAACCAAGCCTATAAGGGAAAAGGCTTGAGGGAAAAACAAAAAGGATTTATTGAGATGATATAAATTACTCAAAACAAAGGAAATCAAGGTATTAGACATTAACTACTTGAGGGTGACCCCATAGATCTCGAGATTATTTATTTATCAACTAACATGGATAATGTTGATAACAATTTAGATTACTATTATAGAATCTATGATAGAAATTAAATACTAATCTATTTGATCCAAATTCCATTTGTATCATTTTCATTATGTCATCAACTCCCCCTTTTTCTTCTATCATCCCCAATCAATTAACTGGGTCAATAAGAATCTTACATACCATTGGATGATTTTAGAATGTCAAGGCAATCTATGAATTCATATCCCCTAGAGATAATGTGACACTTAGTGATCAGAAACAAGGATTTTCCATTACATCAAACCTTATTAAATATTTTTAAGAGTAGGTGAACTTACATGGTCATAAGAAAAAACAAAAATAAAATCAAACATTGAGTTCCCAAAGTGAAAACCTCTTTGAGGCACTTTTAGATCAGGGTAATAGTAAGGATAAGTCCTATGATGAAAACATGTCTTAGATGCCATTGTATGGGGACGTTCACCCTCTCTAAAATAAATACCAAGCCTCTTCTAATTCAAAAACTTCATGCCATTTAGGAATCAGTTCATAAAAACAATAAACATTTGACCGACTAGTTCAAGATTATCCACATGCCTTTGATAAATGGCCTTTTCCAAACCTTGATGACTCATATTTTTCTCACTTGGGTGAAATCAATGAGCCAGTTGACCTAAAAAATAAAGATGAAGACCACTCTACTAATTTATCAACTATTTTAGAAGATTATTCCACATTACTCATGGAGGACACCACTAAAGTCAACATTGGAAC
Source organism: Torreya grandis (assembly GCA_037957365.1). Taxonomy (NCBI): domain Eukaryota; kingdom Viridiplantae; phylum Streptophyta; class Pinopsida; order Cupressales; family Taxaceae; genus Torreya; species Torreya grandis. The sequence continues at coordinate 192,964 of JARHVA010010247.1, forward strand.
ACTTATCAATCTCAAATGGAACAACTTTAGCATGTCCCTCACTAACAAGGAACATGAATTCCTTGCTTCCTTCCTTTAAAAGTTTTTTCACATTCTTGTATGGTGTTATTCAAATATACTGATCTTGGACCCTACCTTTATTATACATCATCTTGTTGTACATCCTGATGCTAATTTGATCAAACATAAGTTGAGAAAAATTCACCCTCACATATCCATTCTTATCAAGAAATAATTATAGAAACTAATAGAGGTGGGATGTATTCATCATACTAATTATTCAGAGTGTATATTCAATATTGTCCCAATCAAAAATAATCCACAAGGAATCAAATTATGTACTGACTTTAGATATATCAATAAATCATGCCTAAAGGATGATTTTACTTTACATGGTTGGGTATGATATGTTATCTCTTATGGATTATTTTTTAGGATACAATTAGATTAACATTAAACTAGAAGACCAACATAAGACATCATTTACCACTCCATGGGGAATAGTTTTTAATCAAGTGATGCCATTCAACCTCAAGAATGTTGGTTTCACATACCAATGTTCCATGAATATCATTTTCCATGACATGATGCATTATATTTTTGAAGACTATATGGATGGTACATAGGATAAATCCAAGACCAAAATAGGACACCCAAACATTTTACAAATAATATTTGAAAGGATTATTGAGTATAAAGTCAAGTTTAACCCTAAAAATCACATCTTTGGTGTCATTTCAAGGAAATTTCTAAGTTTCATTATCTCTAATAGAGGAATTAAAGATGATATATCCAAGGTTAAGATCATTATATAGATGCTTCCACATTAAAATCTAAGATAGCTCCATATGCTACAAGGCAAAATCTAGTCTATTAGATTATTTATTTATCAATTAAAAATAGATGCCATCCCTTTACTCATCTTCTAAATAAAGGCATCACCTTCTCATGGAATCCATATTGTCAACAAGCCTTTGACCAAATAAAATAATATTTGGCTAATCCACATGTTCTAGCTCTACCTATACTTGTAAATTCATTACTTCTTTATATCTTAGTAATTGATTATGCTTTGGGGACACTCTTAGCACAACATAATGATCAGGGGAAGAAATAATAGTTTACTATTTTAGATAAACATTAGTTACATATGAACATAACTACAACACATTGGAGAAATATTGTTTATCCATTGTATTTATATCCAAAAATTTATGCCACTACATGCTCAATAACAAAACCATTATCATTGTCAAAGTGGACCCAATCAAATATCTACTTTCCAAAGCAACCTTAATTGGTCATATGGCTTAGTGGATCAGGTTATTGAGTGAATTTGAAAGTTAATATTTTCATAAAAAGGCCATAAAGGGGTAGGAACTTGTATATCATCTTGTTGAATCACCTTTATCATATACCAAACCACTTATTTTCAACTTTGTTGATGAGTCGATCCTAAATCTTGATGACACTTCTTCTATGCCTTAACATTAAACCCTTTATTTTATGGTTATAACACTTATCATGGATCAATAGCTAGTATTATCTTAATTAAACTACAAGGGGATCTCATTTATAAAGAATTTCATATTTGTTTCACTTTTACCAATAATATTATAGAATATGAAGCACTCATTTTAGGGCTTCATATATAATTACAATGTAACATCAAACATATACATGTTCATGGAGATTCTAAGCTAATTATTAACTAGGTAATATAGAATTACCGAACCAAAGATGATAAACTCATTCCATACAAGAAAATGGTGGATAATCTGAAACATAACTATGATCATATTTAATTTTAATATATTCTAAGAGCCAGTAACAAAATTTCCAACACAATGGCAACAATTGGTTCCTTAATATTAATTATAGATTACACTATTGATTACCAATTTATTATTAAAAATATTTTATGGTTGTATCATTAACATTAACAATCTAAAATGGTATGTGAAAAATTTGGTCCCAACTCACCTTGGTACTTAGACATATATGCCTACCTCCATGATAACATTATTACTTCTAACCTTTCTCATAAAAAACAAAAAGCCTTTATCCATTTCACTTCTCATTATACCATTATCACTACCACTCTCTATTTTGGAGGATATAATGGAACTCTACTTCATTTTTTATCTTTGCAAAAGTCTAGATTAATACTTAAATAAGTACACTAAAATATTTATGGGGGCCACATTGGTGGCATGGTCCTTGATAATAAACTCTTGCATATAGGTTATTAATGGCAAACTATGAAATTTGATGTGTGTTCATATGTCAAAAAGTGTGTGGCTTTTCAAAATCATGCTAATCTCATTCATGCACCATATTTTTCACTTTAAATACTTACTACATCATGGCCATTTTCCATATGGGGATTACTCGATCTCATTGGGAAAATTAATCTAACTTTATCAGATGGTTATAAACATATCCTTAATGTAACTAAATACTTTAATAAGTGTGTTTAATCCATTTTCATCACATATGTAATAGGTAAGAAGATATCCAAGTTCATCCTAAACCATCTCATTTACCAATTTGGCATTCCATCTTATCTCATTTCTAATAATGGTGGCTCCTTTAATAATAAGGATGTCAAATCCCTCACTACCAAATACCAAATCACATAACACTTTTACTTTGCCTATTTTCCTTAAAGTAATGGACAAGAAAAATAATCTAAAAAGTCCTAATCTAAATCTTGAAAAATATGGTTAATTTTTTTAGCCATGATTGGTATCTACAACTATTTCCCACCCTCTAGATTTATCATATCAATACTCACACTTTAATAATAACCAATCCATACTACCTTATTTGTGGTATGAAAAATATTCTCCCTATCAAGATCGAGCTAACATCTTTATAAGTTTCACTAAAAACATCATTGATGACTAGGAATATAGAGTTTCTTGGCAATAAAAATTAGACATACTTGATGAAAAGAGATTAGTTACTTTGAAAAAAATTTAGGCCTATCAAAGTAGGTTACACCATCGCTACAACAAGTGTATCAATAAAAAAGACTTTGAACTTGGAGACCTAGTTATAAAGGAAAATCAAAAGAATACTAATGCCACTTAGGAAAATATGGATCAGTTCAAGCCTAATTGGTTGGGCTCATTCATCATCATATTAAATTATGGATATTGAGCATACATATTGGCTACACTAGATGGAGAAGAGTTGGATGAGCCCATGAATATTATGCATCTCAGGTGGTTTTACACTTGAATGGATTGAACATTATCTATGAAGACCCTTACGTATGGGAATATCCTGAAACCACTTTCCTTTCATTTCCAATTGAGTTATTCCACCTTGATCTTATTCCTTCATCTTATGACCATTCTTTATCTTGATTCTAGTTCATCAATGTAGTAGATGATTTTAGGTGCCAAATTTAGAGAAAGTTTCCAATAGAATATTTATATTTGGTCACCATCAACACATATAAGACAAGTAGTATATTATAGTAGCTTACACATGATTCTCTTGAATGATGGTCTTAAAAAATACATCTTTTAGCTATTATTTGAATCTTATACCATTTATTTGGTTCATGTTATTTTTGTACGACATTCATGTTTTCAACCTTATTATTCATTTGTAGTAGTTTATGTTAGAGTTAAACTACATTGACATGAGGTCATTTTAGACTATGTAGGTAGTGTTCAATTCTTGAGATCACCTCAATCTCCCATTTTTCATGCTCTCATTATTTTATGAGAAATCTAAAACACAATATAATAATTTTGTGAGCAAGCCCATTCTATATCTCATAATCCTCCATTGAGTTGAGATGCCAAAAAACCTAAAAATTTTAAAATATCAAAAAAAAACCTAAAAATTGAAAATTTTGAAAAGGGATTTAAAATATCCATGAGATATATTAAGCCATAAAATTTCTATTTTCTTTGTCATCCTATTCAATAGTGGCTTTACCTCTGAGATGGATGGTTTCATTTACCACATTTACTAGATGGGAACATCTTATCCAACCTTTACCATTTCTTGATCATGTTCACTCCCTTTTCTAGGAGAAGCTACATTATATTGAGGTCCACATAGGCTATGTAGGTGGTGTTTGGATGCATGGGACATCCTAGGTCAGCTCAACTAGTTCAATGAACAATCTTAGTTTCATTACCATTTCATTTTTTCCTAATTTACCTCAAAAATGCTCTCATCATTTAATGAGTTTGTCCTTTCTTATTGACCATATAATAAAATATCTTACTTTATCATGATATTTATTCTATCTCATATTCCTAAGAAATACTACATTTGGCCTTGAATTCCATGGGACTATGTAGGTAGCATCCATTTGTATTAGGGAATTTAGAGACAATGTAACAC